>OY979716.1:65762919-66195716 GCA_963855995.1 Muricea muricata
CAGCTGGATAGTCAGGGAGGTCAGGAAAAACCTGCAATACAGGAAACCTGAATGGGGCCGAGACAATTACCCAGCAGCTTCCCCACAAAGCTTCTATATTACAACTTCTCGATTGGAGCGTTGGTAACACGAGAAACAAAGCTGACCATCCCAGCTCCAAACTCATGGATTATCTAATTATTTGATTGGTGAAGTAACCAAACATAAAGCAGTACAAATGCCCGGTTACGAAAACCTCAATGTATGTCAGTTTAATTGCATTGCCAATTTTAAGTGAATTCTATGCACCTTTACTGGTTTGTATAATAACAGTGCTATAAGTTATCTATAGTCAACCAAAAGCGTCGACATCATCAGCTGAATAGTGAACCTTACCCCTGTGTCAGTTCAATATCCAAACGATGACGAATATAAAGTAAATGTCCCAAGCGCGACAAAATACCCACAGTTTCCAGCGAACTAAATGTCATCGCTGAAATGTAAACCTTACTCCTGTGTCAGTTCATGAATATAACCATTTGCGGCGAATAAGTGCGTAATAACCAGTTTCGGCGTAATAAGCATCATCAGCTAAATTGTGAACCTTACCCCTGCGTCAGTTCATCATCCAGCCGAGAATACCCGCTGCTATTAACAAACTGGATAATTTAAGTCAAAAAGACTGCTTGTGATGAATGAATGCGCACTGGTGCAAGCTAAACTTAGAAACTTAGCTGTAGCTGAGAGAAAACATTCTCTGAAACACTTTTAAATCCATGCAGATACATACACGGAAGAAGTCATATGATATAACTATGGTAACAAGCTTACAAACAAGCACCAGTTTACGCACAAAAATCACAACAGTCGAATTGCAAGATGCCTAGCCTTATCATAGTATCAACTAATGCAGCATCAAGTGTGCCATATCGTCTCACAGTCGCTGTTGCTGACAACCATGTAGGAAGGATGATTGACGTTGTCTTTAGCGGCCATTCGCGCTTGAAAACCTGCCGTCCGCGTCCTTGGTCCGCCGCGGCGCCATGATGATGCAGGAAGAGCTGTCTATGCATAGTTCTAAAAGAAAAGACTAAACAACGCAGACAAGCAAAATTTGAGTTACATCACAGTAGCTATATGCTTGACTGTGAACGTCGACATACATTAAACAAGGCAGCGGATTAATCATGGCATACATCGGAGGTAGCCACTAATGAAATATTTCATTTTTACAATGCTGCCATTATATGAATATTCGGGCAATATATTGATTTTAACTGTGGGCATCTGATTACGATAAAACGCTCCACCCACATACTGTAAGTGTGTATTTTTCTTCACATTAACTATTGTTGTTATAGTATTATTATATGATATTGTTATTTTTATATAACAGATTTGTATATATAGTGTATATTTATATACACATTTTTGTAAATAGCTACATATACAGCTGTAATTATGGTGTTGTGGAAATTATTATCATATTAACATCGACATACATAAACTTAACAAGAACATACTGTACAAGAGTCAAACGACATACAAAACACAAAGCAGCGGAATAATCACAATGGCATACATCGGAGGTAGCTGCAAATTGAAGATTCCATTTATTATACACAGCTGCAAAAATATTTGATATTCGGGCAATCTGAAAACAACAAGCCGCTCCATCCCACAATATATTGATTCCAACTGTGGGCATCTGATAACGATAAAACGCTCTATCCCACTTAGACATGCATTTTTCATTACACAAGAACAAAGGCAGAATATATATACGGTCACATACACATATTCACTAAAATTAGTAAAATTATAAGCACAATCCGGGGACACACATATACACAAAACCGAACTGAGTTACAACAATCGTATATATATAAATGCCACAATTCATGAAAAGTTCTGTGTAGAAAAACCCAATGTTGAAATCTCAACGTGGGCATCTGAAAACAGTCAAGTTGCTCTAGCCCATAAAACATGAATTGACTTCATGAACATAAAATGAGGGTAAATTGCCAATATAAGCTAATGCACCAGAATAGCAATAGCACAAGGCAAACAAAACCAAAGTTATGGTAACATACACTGTACATAAAATACAATAAGATGCAGCAGGATAATCTTGGCATACAACATGGTAGCCACAAACTGAAAATCCCGTAAAGCTGCGACGGTACAATTGGGCAACGCCATTGTTGGCCATCTGAAAACATAGAAAAATGCTCCAGCCAACAATATGTTAAATTATACAGAAAGGTCGTATAAAAACAGTGAAATTACACTGCTCCGAGTCCGACCCTTGAAGGCCATGCCAAGCTTGTTCTGCGCTTTGGTTCTAATCATAACAAAGGGGGACCCGCAGATACAAACATTGCCCAAATTTCACATCTTTCGAGCTTTTTCTAAATTGAAACTCTGGTTTATATTAATTTACGAGCATAGCAAACCAGACTAGTGTTAGATATTCAGTTAGTATATCATATATTTTACAAATATAACAATTCGAAATGTAAACAAAGCGTTTGTCCACCTACGGACTTGCTTTGACCCCTAAATGGTTAAATAAAATACCACAAATACCGACTACATCTTATAAATATAGTGAAAAAGAACAGACATGCATGCACCCCCAGATACCTGCCTCGACATCTTACTCTAAGATAAGTTTACACATACGTACAACGTATAATGTACAGAGAAGGATAAATAACATCTGCATGTACAAGATTTTCAATCGCGGAGCATGGCCAGAATGTGTAACATTAGAATTGAGCGAACAAGTGAGACCTAATATTGACGCTGGAAAACATTAGAATTGAGCGAACAAGCGAGACCTAATATTGACGCTGGAATCCCAGTGTGGTCGCTCTAGCTTAGAATATGTAAGTTTACACATATGGTCTATAGATAAGGATAAAATCATTGAATAACATCTTAAACATATGCAATCATTATGCATGTCCAGAATTTGTCAGCAGTAGAATTAACTCAATCAAGTGAACGAGCAAAACTTAGCATTGATGCTCTAGCCCATCCATAATATATACGAGTACTCATATAACTTATAAAGAAGGATAAATGACACCACATCCAAAACATATGACATCGCTATTCGCGCTGATGCAAAGATATGTAAATCCTAAGCCTGCAAAATTAATTGATCGCGCCAGACCTGTGAGTCATGCGATAGGAATTCAATATCCTGTTAACGTAATGATTGAGTGGGATTATCTCGCGTTGCTAAGCTACGGAAAAGGACTGTCAGGTAAAAGGAGACGTGACGCACTTGCGCCGCTAATTCGTTCGTTTGATTCGACCTTTTTAATCAACTGATTATAGAAGATTTGGTCTTTTGAATTTTTTCGAATCGTAAATTGTTTTAGACAAATTTGCTTTATTTAGCGAAAAAATTTTTAAATCAATAAGTAATTGTGCCTAGCATATAGTCAACATGTGGTTACGATCACATTACCTTGATATCATAGCATATATGTTTATATAGTCGATCAGGTCGAACAGTGGCGTCGCCACCTCGACAAGTGAGGGAGACATACCCACATGTATATTCGCGCTCTGCTGAATCGAAAATCGATTCGATTTCAATGAAATTAAATTGAGTGTGCAAAACGCAAATATGCGAACATGTCTGCCCCACCCATCGACCACTCAGCAGCTGGCGACGCCACTGAGGTCGAATTACAACAAATGAACAAACTCGTAGACGACTCACATAGCTCCTGCTGCGGTGGCAGGGAATATTTATGCTTTTGAGAAAAGCTATCTACAAAGACTGTAAAATACCATGATAGGAAGCAAGCATATGCTTAAAATATCCGCAGAAATCCTACCTTTCAGGTAACCTAGTTAATATACTAACACTTGCACAAGTCAACGATGCAAAAGCAATAAAATTAAACTCAGCTATTGCCATAGGGATATGTTACTTTTCAAGGTATAGCGTCGCAAAGATTGTGGTACAAAATCGTTTATATCGTGAGTACCTTGTGAACTGTGTGAGCGAAGCTGCTTAGAACATGCACACTGAGGATGTGTCTGAACGTAAGATATTCCCCTAAGAATTTTAGCCCTAATTTGTATAAATCAGAATACCAGGGGCTGTCTTATAAACACCTAAAGGTCACTGTAATCATCCATAGCGACTACTATATAGACTATAGTGCGATTGAAAAGTCATGAATATGTAAATAAAGCCGCACACGTCAACGTCGCAAGTAAAATGGACAGCTATTGGTATCCAAATGACCAAATCCAATATATTATTATGTGTCTGAGGATGAGTTACCCCAAACAATTTGGCTCATATTTCATAAATTAAAATACCAGGGGCTGTTTGTAAACGCCCAAAGGTTATACTGTAGTCGCCACTGCCACCACAAAGACCATATAACTATAGAGTGGCATAGTGCGACTGAATAGGCATGAATATGTAAGTAAATTAAGTCATACTGCAACGTCGAAAGTAACATGGAAATGGCATTGGTATCCAATATACTACCTTATTCATAAACTGTGAACTATCTGGTATATTTACCACATCCAAAAGATAAAATTTCTTTCGTCCAATTTCTTGATGTGCACTGCAGCCCTCGTGGAATAGGAAAGGAAAGGTGACCCGTTTCACCACCAATAAATACCGGATCTTCAAATCACATGACTATACTCAAATTAACTTACGCGCGCAAATAACCTATTTCGCATAATTACTTCGAATTATAAATTATTTCGGGAAGCAATAAAAACTCTTATCGCCGTGGCAATAAGCCACACACACACACACACACACACACACACACACACACACACACACACACACACACACACACACACACACACACACACACACACACACACACACACACACACACACACACACACACACACACACACACACACACACACACACACACACACACACACACACACACACACACACACACGTGTGCGTATACATACATATGCATACATATATATATATATATACATATATACATACAAATATATATACATATATACATATATACATATATACATACATATACATATACATACATATATATATACATACATATACATACATACACATACACATATATATATATATACATATACATACACACATATATATATACATACACACACACATATATATATATATATATATATATATATATATATATATATATATATATATATATATATATATATATATACGTATACGTATACGTATACGTATACGTATACGTATACGTATACGTATACGTATACGTATACGTACATATACATATATACATATATACATATATACATATATATATACATAGACATAGACACATACACACACACGCGGACACGCATATATATATATCAGGGCGCCTATATACAAACATTGTATAAAATGTGGATCATATGTGATCTGCAGTGATCATAAAGCAATGTAGAACTCGTGCCAAGAAAAATAGACCAACAGCTAATG
This sequence comes from Muricea muricata, assembly GCA_963855995.1. Lineage (NCBI taxonomy): Eukaryota > Metazoa > Cnidaria > Anthozoa > Malacalcyonacea > Plexauridae > Muricea > Muricea muricata. The sequence continues at coordinate 65,768,402 of OY979716.1, forward strand.
AGCTAGGTACAGTTGAAAAGCAATTGTCGCATTTCTACAGAATGAAACAGCAATGATAGTTCACCTGTAGTGACCCCAATTATAACAAAGCAATGTAAATATAAAATGTTACAATCCAAGCAATTCAAACTAATCATGTAACTGCTATATTTCAGATACTGCAGTACGGTAAACCACCTGTGTTGATAGTAATTGCTGTGATATCTTTAGTGTAGGGTTGGTCCATATTATTGGACATTCCAACCATATATGCAAAAGATTGAATAATGGTACACTATATTAACAGGTATGTATTTTCATGTTTATTTTAGTTTTAAATTTTGTTCCTGACCACTTTAATTTTTAGCAGAGCTTCTTTCAATTCTAATTTTGTTCTCTTGCTTTTTTATTTTAGTTAATGGCCAGAAAAAGAAGGAGCAATGTAAAGTACTAAAATCCAATGAACATGTATGGACACAACCAATGTTACAGTGTTACAGTTATGTTGCTATGTGTCATGCGGAATACTCAGTGACATATGTATGAAACATGGTGAGACTTTGAAAACAAAAGCAGTGGAACAAAAAAACAACAACAAATGCACCAATATTGTTAAAAGTTATTTGGGACATTGCCGATCTAGATTTGTGAACTAACGTTCAACACACATGTACATATGGTTACACCCAATGTTACAGTTATGGAAATACACTTAGTATGATGTTGACAGTTATGTTGCTGTGTCATATGGAATACTCAATGGCATATGTGTGGAACTTGGTGAGGCATTATAAATGAAAGACCGTGCAGCAGAATAAACAATGCACTAGCTGCTATATCTGGAATACAGCACAGACATTTGCCATATAATGTGAAAACAAACAATCAAACATTATCATATACATGCATGGATGGACATATTCCATTTGAGATATTTACAGTATATGTTATGGAATAATTTGACAAGTGGCATTTGATAGTCAGTACAAAATGACAGTCAAACAAACACCTTGGTCTTGGTACTGATTGTTAAAGTATAACAGAAAGCTAGAACATAATGTACCATAACGGATATTAATGGTAGTATATGGAGTAAATATAATCAACAATTGTTGATCCCACTGATAAATCAAGAAAGGATTTTGATGATGTGGGATCCTTAATTCAAAATAAATAACACTGTTTAAAAAAATTATAAATGAGCCTGCTGACTAGAAAGTGAAAAATCATATATAAATATACCAACACAGACACATAGCACATCTCAAAATATAGTCATAAAGAACAGTCACTTATTATTTTATTCATCTTCAATGTATATAAATGTTATCTTTATTTGTAATTTTTGAACTTTTTCTTTTTAAAATTGACAAGTATTGTCGTGGTATCATGGCCATTCACTGTTTTTGAATGATTGTATTTTTTATTGTGTTGCTTAAATTATATATATTTTGTTTGAATATTGTTTTTTGTCATTGTCCCTGATTCTGTGCCTGCTCACCATTACAACATAAGGTAGCGTAGACGCATGTACGCATTGTGCGTACCTATTTTTTTATCATGTACTGAACTCTGTTAAGACTGAAAAGCTCCCTTTGAGACTGTTTTTAAGCGGAGGTGCTGGTGTGGGTAAAACTACTGTTACAAATGCATTGTATGAAACTCTTATAAAATATTTAAATACTCAACCTGAAAATGATCCTGATGATATCAGTGTTGTAAAAGTAGCCCCAACAGGAAAAGCTGCATTTAACATAAGAGGAAACACACTTCATTCTGCCTTTAAGATTCCTGCAAACAGAGAGGGAGATTACAGAGACTTTTAGATTTGTCAGCAGTTCTCTCAATTTTAGAGGAACTAAAATTGAGAGTACTGACAAATCTAAAGAAATCGAAGAAGTTTCAACGAAATTATATTATGGTTTCAAATTAGCAAACTGTTTGCCTGGCGAAAACATTCAGAGTTGCTATATTAATGACACAACGTTTGTAAACTGTCAGCTATCACAGATGCTCGAATTAAAAGCTACAGCACAACAAATTTTCGTTGTATTTACTCAAGAAGATGGCCACTCAGTGAAAACATCAAAGTTTATTGATTTTACAGCCGTAGCAATATAAGTGTTCCTAAAATATTGCATCAATTCATCTGCTCACTAGAACAAATTGATTTGACAGTTGGTGGAACTGTTTACAAACTTCACAAATCTGACCATCTCTGGTCACTTCCTGCTTTGCTGTGATTGGCCGCTTGTGCCAAAGCCAATGGTGATTGGAGCATTCAATAAGAAGTTGATCAATTATTTAGGAAATTGTAAAATTTTCAAATGTTTTATCAAATGAATTTGTTCATGTTGACAAATGAATTGATACAATATTTTAGGAACACTTCAATTGCCACGGCTGTAAGATATGAACAACGAAATGAAAGCTTGCAACGAATAATTTTTGATGCCGAGAAGCTCCTCTTACATTTAAAACGACAATGTAACTCAAAACTAAAGTAAATGTGACAGCTGTAGCCTATATATGAATCTTCGTGTATAACCACAGATATCATAAAAACAACATTGCTGACTAATATTGGTTTCGATGTCAATTGTACTTAAAGAAGGGCAATGTTATACCAATAAAGCCTTGTAACAAATTTAATATGGGGAAATAAATAATTTTATAGATACTAATTTTATCTATCTCGTTCTTTCATGGTGAAACACTAAGCTACTCAGCTTTTAACTGTGAAACTTTTTAGTGTGATGAGTGGTGAAAATTCATATGACTCCGAGCTGAGCCATCATAGTGCATGTACTTCATTATCACCGATTTCACAAATATTTTAACGGTCACACACTACAATTTGCTTATTTATACCACCGTAGCTCAGTCAGAATATCATGAAATAAAAAACACTAGATACAGTATGTTTTTGCACGGTCGTGTTTACAATTTGTTGAGCCGGCAAAACTGCAAAATGTTTTATTTTGACAGTTTGCGTGTTTATATTTTTCTGTCCAAGCAGGTGCGACATAGTTTAAATTAAACACCACTCGTCAAACGTAAACAAGCTCACAAACTTCAAAGGTCAATGCAACTAAGATACAGTAGAATCCTGCCATCTCGAACTCGGTTACCTCTTTATATTTTTGCGCGGATTATTTCGCGCAGTAATAAGTTTGTCGCATAGTACAACTGCACGAATATATTGTAAAATACTGCACGATTTAGTAAGATAGTAAGTAAGATATTTGCTTAGGCGATTACCGAAAATATTTTCGCGATTCGTAATATAATGCGAAAATGAAACTAGCATTCACTTTTTTGCTGCAACAAATTGCAATTAATTTGAGGTATTAAACATCTCAATACTTTACGTGTATAGAGTAGCTATTTAATAAGTTTTATTTTGGCGCGTGACGGCCAAAATATTAATGTGTAACAAATTTTGTCAGGATAATTGCGGTGACTATTTAAACTTACTCGAAAGTGCATGTCAAGAATCACATGCGCGCAACTGGTGGTCTATTACTGCATGTAAGGCAAATTATGGACAAAATCTTGTTTATCACTGCACAAACCTTACCACACCACAAATTGGTTGTCACTACACCTTAAAAAGTCCCCGGATTGAATACCACTACTGAAATAATAAATTCAAATCAGCCATACCTCGAGTCATATGACATCAATTAAGATCAGATGCAAACTTAAACTCCTTGGTTGTGATAATGAACCAAACTTTTTGATAAATTGCATTAAACTTTTGAGAACAAATTAATTTTATGGAAACAAGGAACTTGGTAAATATACCTTTATTTTTAGAATATCAATGGCTACACCATACAAAAATTTTCAGAATATAAATGTTAAATTTTACCTCATTGTTAATAGTTCATGATTATATATACTGTTCACTATTTTATATATTAGTATGTATCTATATATATATTTTACCCGTAAAAAAAAGTTCAACAATATTCATTTTTAAGCTGTTCATAGTATTCAAGTTCATCAGTGAATAGTACATTTGCTCACAACATTGTTTTTGTTGAAAGTGATTTCAAAATTTTGTAGCAACAACAATTTCTCACAAATTTCATCCTCATCGAGATCAGTAATGTCCCCAAACAACGTTTCAATGGCATCTTTGAACATAACGTACCGAACAAGCTTGTTATCATCAGGCGAATCATTCCGCTGACAGGTAAATTTACAACACACATTAAGCTGGCACATGGAACTCCTCAGGACGTGCTTGCAATGGTCGCACTTGATAAGGTTTCTACAAGCATCACCAGGGCATGGTCCTCTAACTTAGCCACGGTTGTATCTTTGGTCGTGTTGAGGATCACTTCACTTTCAGAAGCATGGAATGTGTCGCTTCGCACCCTGATATTCTTGAATGCGTACACGTTACCAACTAGGACCTTCTCAATATCATTTTCCCAAAGAACGAGTCTTGGCCGTTTCAAAGACTCGTTCGCTACGAAACACTCGGTTTTTCGCAACTGAGTCGAACCAACTACTTCTACGTCTACGTCTTTTGCAATTACTTTGGCAACAAAGTTTACTAAATCCACGTCCGTCAAATTTTTCGTAATGGATAATAGATACATCTGCTCCGTACTGTTGTCGACAAACTGAAAGTTGTATTCGGAAGAATTTGGCACGGATATCTTTGTCACATCGTTGACAAAAATTGTTTTTGCGTCCGGCATGTAGTTGAAACGTTCCAATTTTACCGCTGTTTTTGTAGCCTCGCGCTGCGCCAAGATGCTCCGCTTTGTTGATGAGAAACACACTCCAGGTACAACACCGTTTTTCGACTGAAACTTGAAATTGCTATACTCCGAATTCTTTTTACTCAGTTTAGGTGGAGATATGCCATGAATATATCCCACCATGCCCTTTCGTCTGGGTTGAGCTCCATTATCTTGCGATACTGAACCACTACATGCGAATTCATTTGTTCTTTTACGTTCTGTAGATGAACCACTTGCCTCTTGACTGACCTTCGAGGTGGTTTTGTCTTTTGCTGGCTTTTTTTATTTCAGCAATTTGGACCTTGTGCTCTGTTAACGTTTTCGTGTCCACTCCTGTTAATTTTGTGTGGATGTGGACAAAGGGTCCTAGTTTTATAATCGCCAGATGTGACGAGTTTGTTTTGTCTCTCAAAAGCTCTATAGTTATGGCCCCTCCCACTGAACTTTCGAGTTGCAAGCTCGGTTTTGAGTTGTTTTGACAGATGCATTCTCTTTGTGTAGTAAACACGAAACGTAAGAATACTACATTCTTATAGGTACAGTCGTGACATAAAATTAAAAATGAACTGTATATAGTTTGTGACAGGCAAAAATCTCTTGATTATATAGATAAAGAGCTTATATCCTACTCTATACATACAGATAATGTATTTTTGGCCGTGAAATTTCACGACACCGCAGGTAATTATCATTTCCTGGCAAAAAGCTCTCAATCAAAGGCCTAGTTAATTGATGTCTGTGAATCACAGTTTTGAAATTCGATTGACTTGTGTGATGGACAAAAAGTGTTAAAAATACTACATCAGTACCCAACTTTATTGTGTGAGCTTGGCGAAAATCTCTTGACCGCAGCCGAGGAGCTTTCCTCAGTCGGAGAAAATGATGGCAGATAATCAGCACAAAATGCCACAAATATATAAAAACATATTTTATATGCTGTGAAATGTTATGGCCCCTCCATGCATTATCTCCCATCTATTAGTCTTTAACACCATACTCGAAAATTGCATTAACACACTTTTAAGTTGCACTGACATGTGAAAACTGAAAAATAGACCTAATGCAATACACCCAGTGAATACACCCGATAAAATTTATTCATTTTTAGTGCAAAGTTTCTTTGAAAATTTCGCTTGAAAAGCGGCTCAGTGTTATAAATTGATTTGCAAAGTAAAATACAGTATATAGGGAGTTATAAATCGGGCTATAGTATGAATATATAATAAATGCAGAATATTTTTGCAATCTTACATCGTTTGTTTTTTTAAAATGCACCACACGAATCGCCCTATATCTTTATCAAGGATGAAATTTTAATACCAAGGCAAATTCCTTAATACTAGTAGAAGTAAACCAGGTAGGCATATAAAGTAAAGACGTTGGCCTGATATTGTAATCAGAAGTAGCCTAAACAACATACGGTATATTCCTAGCTTTGCACAGACAGGATTACGCCGTATTCTGTTTGGTTAATATTTATTGTGCGATATTACTGTGATATTACTCAAAGGTCAGAGTTCAGAGATTTAACAGAATGTCAAACATGTTCGCGTTATTCGCAGCCTGATTCCTCGCTAATATATAAATTATTTTGCAAAGATTATCTAAAAGCACTTTCACACCACAATTTAGTTGCAAAGGGAGCAAAGCTATCAAAAATGTTTTCCTACTTTTTCTTTTAAAAATTTGATAAAAGCCCAATGTTTATTTAGAAACTTTGCACTATCCTTGGATCCCTAGTTGTATTATCAGGTCATCATAAACGGAGAACGAGCACTCCTATACAAGAAATACAAAAAGGCAGCATGAAAAGCCCTGTGCAAGGAAAGCACACATTGACTCCATCATCAAAGCAAGCGCCATTGCCAGCTTTGAAGATAACTTGTGTTGGTAAGTTCATCCCATATAATATGTTAATCCCAACATTCAGTGTTTCTTTAATATAAGATTATTTATTTGTTGTTTGTTTATTTCTTCCCTTTCTCGGTCCTCAATGTTGGCGTCCGCCATTACAGCGTCGGCCATCTTGAATTATGATGAGTATTATGACGAGTCAGTTTAGAGAATGCATTGCAATAGCCAGACTGCATTCGGAGGCCCTGCCGCTGGAGAAATTTGGCGAGAAAATGCCTGTAGAAAAACCCTGCCGGTGATTTTTGGTGGATGTGATATAATCAACACACTGGCGGTGGCGGCAAATTCCATTCGGTAAAAATCAATGGTAAAAATTTAATTTTAAAAGCATGAATTCGCCACTGCGACATTCATACGCCTTTTTTGGCGCGCAACATTTTTTACGCCACTGTTTCCCGCCATCATCTCGTTGATTGCTATTTAGTGGGGCATGATAAACCATGCATTCCTTTGACAGCCAGGATTTCGAAGTTAAACACCTCAAAACCAAAATTAAGTCATTGACGTACTATTTTTCTGAGTAATTAACATTGGTTATAAATTATCCGTCTAGTGACAATTTAACTGATTGTGACTAAAATGATCAACTTTTTGTTATCTTTGCAGTTTGCAGACTATTGGCCAAAGTACTTTAGGTTGTATAGCTATGAGAGTATTTCATGTAGCATAGACCGTTTTATTAATAATTCATGTATTATAGACTATTCTATTATAAAATAGTCACTGTCACTGTTAACAAAGACATACATATCACTGATATCAGATTTTGCTCTTTGCAATTTGCCAAAAATTTAAGAGGGAGAGGGGTTATGTGTGGGAAGGGGTAACATTGTGCAACTGAGCACTTGTGTAACTATTTTCTCTCTGTCTATATTTAACCAAGAAGGAAGGTCAAGAGTCAGACAAGAGCACCCCTCAATGTATTACAAATCAAGCAATTATGATTTGCCCAGTTGTGAATGGCAAAAGAGTTGCAATTCCAGTAGACTCGTCGAAAGTATATTCTTCAAAAGACAGGGCAACAGTAGGGACGGTGTCTGGTGCAAATGCTGACGAGCTTGCAAAGCAAGTTATTTCCAGTATTAAAAAGACATTTGGTAGCAACATGGAATTCGAGTTACGATCTTCGTGGCAAGGGACATCTTGTGATGGACAATACCAGGCAACAGAATTTGGAGCGACTCTTCATAAGGAACTGAATGTAAGGGCAGATCCAGAGTTCTCAGCAGTAATCTGGAACCCATCACACTGGTTGAATCTCGGAATCCTTGATATCAGAGATGACAAAATTGGCCAATCAAGCAACTTTTTGCGAAATGTCAACAGGTCAAAAAATATTCATGCAATGTTTAACCGAGGAAAAATGCTGTGTAGTGCAATTGCAATCGCCCAGTCCAAAGGTGGCAAGTTTAAAATGACACAGGGAAACTGCACCACAAGATTTTGGTCATTGCAGTATCGCCAATTCCTGAACATTATTGATGGCTTTAGAGTTTATGCAGGAGCATTTAGACAATTTGGATACAGCGAGTTGAAAGAATATGAAATACTCGGCAAAGATTTCGTGGTTGACTTATGCATTGTCACAGATGTAATGGCAATTATTATGGAACTTATGGTTCGAGTTCAAAGTCTTGCGCAACCGTGCAGAAAGATCTGCTGCTGGTGGCCCAAAGTAAATTTTTTTTACAATCTTTAAAAGATGAAGATATTGAAAACCCTTCACAATCACTGAAAAATCTTTCAGAGCACATAGAAAATATCACAACTAACTCAACTTTTAAAGGTCAGCCATTAGTTGATGGATAGAAAATTATTGCCTATGATGATGTTGTTGACACCTGGCTAGTGAGAGATGTTTGCGACTGCTGGAACAATTTCCAGATATTTGGCGGGGACATGATCAACTTGCTTGACGCAGGATACAATACATGCGTTGCTGATATGTGCACTTCTCTACTCTGCCTCGATTTTGAAACAATCATTACACTTCTTTGTGGAAGTCGTCAGAATGGTAAACCAGTTTTAAATGAAGTGAAGCTGGAAGAATTTGGCAAAGATGGATTCAAGCGATTCATAGAATATGTTTGTCGTCAAGATCATGTTTAGAGAGCCATTAAGGATGGAGTGTTAGAACTGGAACATGGCTTGAGTCACGTGCTTCATAGGAAACTAAAACAGGTTCTAAAGGAAATCATGGGAAAAGAAGGATTTGATGGTAAGGTGGTTCTCAGCAGTAAAGAAGAAGCCAGTGGCATTAGCTGTTGACCTGTCAGCCTCCACCAGAACTTTGCAAACATTTAGTTTGCTTCCTAAGCCGAGTGCACTCGATGCTCAGTTTTCCATGACCTTTTCTGGCAGTGATAAGAAGTATCAAGTTAAAATTGATGAGTCTGCTATCAGTAGATCAATACACACTGATGAAGATGTTTTCAACATGTTGGGCAAAGAGTTGTGCCTAATCATCGATATTGCTCATGCCAAAGGAGGGCCAGAAGCCGTGGTAGAGTCGCACTACTCTGTGGTAAAGTCCCAGCAACAACCTGGAGGGCAATCTAATCAAAACTTGTCTCCGAGAGCAAAACTTGATTGGTGCTTGCCTAATATGCTGCAGAGTGGCACCATCGTGGCAAATCTTTGCAGTTTGCAGACTATTGGCCAAAGTACTTTAGGTTGTATAGCTATGAGAGTATTTCATGTAGCATAGACCGTTTTATTAATAATTCATGTATTATAGACTATTCTATTATAAAATAGTCACTGTCACTGTTAACAAAGACATACATATCACTGATATCAGATTTTGCTCTTTGCAATTTGCCAAAAATTTAAGAGGGAGAGGGGTTATGTGTGGGAAGGGGTAACATTGTGCAACTGAGCACTTGTGTAACTATTTTCTCTCTGTCTATATTTAACCAAGAAGGAAGGTCAAGAGTCAGACAAGAGCACCCCTCAATGTATTACAAATCAAGCAATTATGATTTGCCCAGTTGTGAATGGCAAAAGAGTTGCAATTCCAGTAGACTCGTCGAAAGTATATTCTTCAAAAGACAGGGCAACAGTAGGGACGGTGTCTGGTGCAAATGCTGACGAGCTTGCAAAGCAAGTTATTTCCAGTATTAAAAAGACATTTGGTAGCAACATGGAATTCGAGTTACGATCTTCGTGGCAAGGGACATCTTGTGATGGACAATACCAGGCAACAGAATTTGGAGCGACTCTTCATAAGGAACTGAATGTAAGGGCAGATCCAGAGTTCTCAGCAGTAATCTGGAACCCATCACACTGGTTGAATCTCGGAATCCTTGATATCAGAGATGACAAAATTGGCCAATCAAGCAACTTTTTGCGAAATGTCAACAGGTCAAAAAATATTCATGCAATGTTTAACCGAGGAAAAATGCTGTGTAGTGCAATTGCAATCGCCCAGTCCAAAGGTGGCAAGTTTAAAATGACACAGGGAAACTGCACCACAAGATTTTGGTCATTGCAGTATCGCCAATTCCTGAACATTATTGATGGCTTTAGAGTTTATGCAGGAGCATTTAGACAATTTGGATACAGCGAGTTGAAAGAATATGAAATACTCGGCAAAGATTTCGTGGTTGACTTATGCATTGTCACAGATGTAATGGCAATTATTATGGAACTTATGGTTCGAGTTCAAAGTCTTGCGCAACCGTGCAGAAAGATCTGCTGCTGGTGGCCCAAAGTAAATTTTTTTTACAATCTTTAAAAGATGAAGATATTGAAAACCCTTCACAATCACTGAAAAATCTTTCAGAGCACATAGAAAATATCACAACTAACTCAACTTTTAAAGGTCAGCCATTAGTTGATGGATAGAAAATTATTGCCTATGATGATGTTGTTGACACCTGGCTAGTGAGAGATGTTTGCGACTGCTGGAACAATTTCCAGATATTTGGCGGGGACATGATCAACTTGCTTGACGCAGGATACAATACATGCGTTGCTGATATGTGCACTTCTCTACTCTGCCTCGATTTTGAAACAATCATTACACTTCTTTGTGGAAGTCGTCAGAATGGTAAACCAGTTTTAAATGAAGTGAAGCTGGAAGAATTTGGCAAAGATGGATTCAAGCGATTCATAGAATATGTTTGTCGTCAAGATCATGTTTAGAGAGCCATTAAGGATGGAGTGTTAGAACTGGAACATGGCTTGAGTCACGTGCTTCATAGGAAACTAAAACAGGTTCTAAAGGAAATCATGGGAAAAGAAGGATTTGATGGTAAGGTGGTTCTCAGCAGTAAAGAAGAAGCCAGTGGCATTAGCTGTTGACCTGTCAGCCTCCACCAGAACTTTGCAAACATTTAGTTTGCTTCCTAAGCCGAGTGCACTCGATGCTCAGTTTTCCATGACCTTTTCTGGCAGTGATAAGAAGTATCAAGTTAAAATTGATGAGTCTGCTATCAGTAGATCAATACACACTGATGAAGATGTTTTCAACATGTTGGGCAAAGAGTTGTGCCTAATCATCGATATTGCTCATGCCAAAGGAGGGCCAGAAGCCGTGGTAGAGTCGCACTACTCTGTGGTAAAGTCCCAGCAACAACCTAGAGGGCAATCTAATCAAAACTTGTCTCCGAGAGCAAAACTTGATTGGTGCTTGCCTAATATGCTGCAGAGTGGCACCATCGTGGCAAATCTTTGCAGTTTGCAGACTATTGGCCAAAGTACTTTAGGTTGTATAGCTATGAGAGTATTTCATGTAGCATAGACCGTTTTATTAATAATTCATGTATTATAGACTATTCTATTATAAAATAGTCACTGTCACTGTTAACAAAGACATACATATCACTGATATCAGATTTTGCTCTTTGCAATTTGCCAAAAATTTAAGAGGGAGAGGGGTTATGTGTGGGAAGGGGTAACATTGTGCAACTGAGCACTTGTGTAACTATTTTCTCTCTGTCTATATTTAACCAAGAAGGAAGGTCAAGAGTCAGACAAGAGCACCCCTCAATGTATTACAAATCAAGCAATTATGATTTGCCCAGTTGTGAATGGCAAAAGAGTTGCAATTCCAGTAGACTCGTCGAAAGTATATTCTTCGAAAGACAGGGCAACAGTAGGGACGGTGTCTGGTGCAAATGCTGACGAGCTTGCAAAGCAAGTTATTTCCAGTATTAAAAAGACATTTGGTAGCAACATGGAATTCGAGTTACGATCTTCGTGGCAAGGGACATCTTGTGATGGACAATACCAGGCAACAGAATTTGGAGCGACTCTTCATAAGGAACTGAATGTAAGGGCAGATCCAGAGTTCTCAGCAGTAATCTGGAACCCATCACACTGGTTGAATCTCGGAATCCTTGATATCAGAGATGACAAAATTGGCCAATCAAGCAACTTTTTGCGAAATGTCAACACGTCAAAAAATATTCATGCAATGTTTAACCGAGGAAAAATGCTGTGTAGTGCAATTGCAATCGCCCAGTCCAAAAGTGGCAAGTTTAAAATGACACAGGGAAACTGCACCACAAGATTTTGGTCATTGCAGTATCGCCAATTCCTGAACATTATTGATGGCTTTAGAGTTTATGCAGGAGCATTTAGACAATTTGGATACAGCGAGTTGAAAGAATATGAAATACTCGGCAAAGATTTCGTGGTTGACTTATGCATTGTCACAGATGTAATGGCAATTATTATGGAACTTATGGTTCGAGTTCAGAGTCTTGCGCAACCGTGCAGAAAGATCTGCTGCTGGTGGCCCAAAGTAAATTTTTTTTACAATCTTTAAAAGATGAAGATATTGAAAACCCTTCACAATCACTGAAAAATCTTTCAGAGCACATAGAAAATATCACAACTAACTCAACTTTTAAAGGTCAGCCATTAGTTGATGGATAGAAAATTATTGCCTATGATGATGTTGTTGACACCTGGCTAGTGAGAGATGTTTGCGACTGCAAGAACAATTTCCAGATATTTGGCGGGGACATGATCAACTTGCTTCACGCAGGATACAATACATGCGTTGCTGATATGTGCACTTCTCTGCTCTGCCTCGATTTTGAAACAATCATTACACTTCTTTGTGGAAGTCGTCAGAATGGTAAACCAGTTTTAAATGAAGTGAAGCTGGAAGAATTTGGCAAAGATGGATTCAAGCGATTCATAGAATATGTTTGTCGTCAAGATCATGTTTAGAGAGCCATTAAGGATGGAGTGTTAGAACTGGAACATGGCTTGAGTCACGTGCTTCATAGGAAACTAAAACAGGTTCTAAAGGAAATCATGGGAAAAGAAGGATTTGATGGTAAGGTGGTTCTCAGCAGTAAAGAAGAAGCCAGTGGCATTAGCTGTTGACCTGTCAGCCTCCACCAGAACTTTGCAAACATTTAGTTTGCTTCCTAAGCCGAGTGCACTCGATGCTCAGTTTTCCATGACCTTTTCTGGCAGTGATAAGAAGTATCAAGTTAAAATTGATGAGTCTGCTATCAGTAGATCAATACACACTGATGAAGATGTTTTCAACATGTTGGGCAAAGAGTTGTGCCTAATCATCGATATTGCTCATGCCAAAGGAGGGCCAGAAGCCGTGGTAGAGTCGCACTACTCTGTGGTAAAGTCCCAGCAACAACCTGGAGGGCAATCTAATCAAAACTTGTCTCCGAGAGCAAAACTTGATTGGTGCTTGCCTAATATACTGCAGAGTGGCACCATGGTCAAGGAAGTTTCAAAACTGTGTATATACAAGGGTGCAAAGATATGAGACTTAAGAAACATGCACCACCAATCATTCCGGACGGAAATCCATATCGTAACAGTAAAGTACTGGACAGAGTCGAAGATTCTGATGCAAGACTACCATTTTTGTTGTAACTTTGTTTTTATTTCCACTCAGAGATGAAGCATGTAAAATGTGCATAGGTATTTCTTTCAGTTATATATATAATATATTCAGTGATATATATTTAAATATATTTGCAAAAATTCAACTCTTTTCCAAGATATTAAGATAAGCTCTTAGTTATTGTCAGTTGTGAGTTGTGTTTAATTAATTCAGTTTCGATATTAGGAATTGCATTAGTTTGGTAGGTACAGTATGTTAGATGATGGATAATGATTTCATTAAACAAAAACTACAATTTTTGTCTGTATTTTTATTTACTATTTGCACTTAATAATACAACTACTATCATTTCAAAGCCCACCAATCAACATTTCAAAATTTTTAAAGAAATTAAGCCGTGTGATTTTTGAATACTGGTCACTGGCGTACTTTTGCTTTCGTTCGAATTGCTGGCGGAAATATCTGGCGGGAATATCTGGCGGGGAAAATTTACAGAATGCACACTGGTGCAATAGATGACGATTTTGCACATTATGTAGAACAATACCGCCAAATGTCCATTGATATGTGTTAGATATACAGGGTGTATAAAAAAAAAGAAGTAATCGAACTTTGCAGTGCTCTAGCACGTTCATTATACAATCTACAGAAATCATTCTTCCACAGGCAGAAAGACCAGGCTTTTAGGTTTCGATTGTCATCATTTTTGCGGAATTTGAAAAATGATTGGGCAAATATGAATCAAGTGAAAATAGCCCGTCGAAATCGGATATTTCCACCTCTGAGCATTATTAGGGCAGCAAATATGAAAAGAAAATTTCATTAATCATTTATCTGTCATGAGAAACAATTAACATCACTAATAAAATGCCAGAAGTGTACTACCTAAGCTAAAATTGGTCAATTAATTTTGTAATTTAATTCCCTAATGGGATTAAATTTCAACAGATTTTCAATAAACTCCCAACGGTGAAAAAATGCAATTTCGACCTGCAATTTTTATCGCATTTGTATTTGCTTGATTTTTCTTCAAATTTTATAAAAACAATGGCAATTAAAAGCTAAAAGCCTGGTCTTTCCAACTACATAAGAATTATTTCTGCATGTTAAATATTGAACGCCCTAGAGCACATCAAAGTTCGATTACCTTTTTTTTATACACCCTGTAGATAATACTGATGATGATAAAGATGAGATGATGTTGACAAACAACTTTTTTCTAAAATTAACATAAATTATACAAATTTTCTTTGACAGTTTTTCATATATTGTTTTAAAAAAAGTCATACAGTAGTAATATGTTTTACAGTAAACAATACATTTAAGTCTGATAATTACATATGCTGTGATTTAAACCAATTGAAAAATATCACTTGTTCGTTTTGAGATGTGTCGATGCAAACTGGTATTAACTTTCATGATATTCAAGGCTATTGACCAAATCCCACATGACAGATTTCCAATTAACGTTTGCTTATGCCTTATCACAAGTAAACCATGATTGGAGCTCACGGCTGATTCAATTCCTGCCCATGGTACCATGTGATAGGTATGAGTAGAGGGAAGCGAAGCAGGAAAAAGCACCCTAATTGACCGAACATTCTTCCTAAAAATATTTGAGGGCAATTTTTGCACACACACGTCTTTCAATGAGTACCATAACATATTTAAATTTCAAATTCATACAAGCAAAATTTGTCAGTCATCAAATGTACACCATTTCTGCTACAGCCCTATAATTTTACATATCACCTTGCTTGAGGCAAAATATGTAAATCGTAATACGTCACTTGAAGTAGCTTTATATCTAATTCTAAATTCAAAATAGGGAAATTTAAGTAATTTTTACATAGTAAAGAGAACTATGTGTGATTTTAATGCAACAAAAATTGTTGGCTTACAAAATTTGATTTACTTTGACAATTGCGCAGAAAACTATTTAACTTGTTTGCAATACCATTAACTACCACAAAGAAATTTGTAGGGAAAGCAGTGAAATTATATTGCTGTACGACAATAATTTTTACATGCCGTCACAGTGAAATCAAAATTACTGCATGTTGGAGTCGAACCAACACAAAATCAACCTGACGCCCTTATATTTCCTCGCCACATTTTGTTACATGCAATATTTACATAATTACAAAAAGTCATTTCACTAGAGTGTGTGGAAAATTCCACCCATGGTTTTACCGTAGCTTTGATTGTTTTAACCATGAGGGGAACCCAGCCATAACTCAATTCGTATCCCTGAACAGCTGTTTGTCCAGTAACCACTCCATGACCTACTAGAAGGCCTTTCGTACTTAGTAGCTCGACTTCTGTACCCACAGTATATAGATACAACACTAAGCACAAAGATGACAAAGCAAAAAAGTAACACATTAAAGAGTCCAAAAAATAGTAATTGAACGTTATAAAAAACGTATAAAAGAAAGGCATTTTATACTATTCAATGCAACTTACACAGTTTGAAGCAATACATACATGAATGTGTACCAGTCATTTTTAATTGTTCAATACAGGAACTAAGGCTTCTTCTATTTAGTTTATTGTTGACTAGCTGCACGAGATGTTCTTCATCACTATTGATTCAAAATACTCGTTATACGAGTATATATACTTTGCAGCTATACGCATGAGAATAAATAGCTACAAAATGTTTTCTTAATGACTGTACAACTGTGTAAATGTGCTTTTTTCAAAATACTTGTACAATCATACTGACATCTATACGCATATCAGCAGCATTACTTGGTGCTTGAGACAAATCCGCAACTAAAAAAATTGCAATGATTAATGAAACCCAATGCTAATAATGCCAATAGCTTAGTTTAGCTTAGTACATAAACGTGCATATAATCCCAAGTATTTCCTTGCCACTGTAAAAATCTAACACTTAGAGAATGAGAATCATATTTTAAATTGCCGAACAAAAGCAATCAACCACATGATTCCATGTTGTGTATCACCAAGCAAATATGTATAAATTCTGCATGTCTCTTTTGATGTTCTTTCAAAATGAGTAAAATACTAACACACTTTACAGCAACTTAATTATTTTAGCTCTATCCACTATAACATGAAATCACTTGCCAATACTACTTTTCCCCAGGTGTGTTTGGATCATTCTCTGTTAATACATTTGGATCTGAACATTCTAGATAACACATTATCATGACATAACACTTAAGGCCATGCAAGCTGTGTTCTACAAATGCCATAGCATATTGTTAAAAAATCGGAAGATGTTGACAGCTCGACACAAAACATGGGTGTTGAGACACCAGAGGAAATAACGACAGCTACGAACGGAAGTGTTACTGACGATACGCAGAGTAATGTGTCAAATGTACAAACTGGAGCTATTAACAATCCGGAAAAGGCGAATATTAATGCAGGAGCAACGAAAAATGAACAATCGTGTGGTTTTCAGATGGAAAAGCCAAAGTTGCCCAAATTTTCAGGTGATGTAAGAGAATACATAATATTTTGGGCTGATTTTAAGCACACAATTGAATCAAGGTACTGTAAACGGGACGCAATAACTTTGCTACGGACATGTTTAAAGGATAAACCCCTAGAGCTGATTCAAGGTATTGGATCAGATTATGACGCAGCATGGCAGTACTTGGACTCCATTTATGGGGACGTAAGGCATGTTTCAGACACGATAACACAGGATATCTCCCAATTCAAAGCATTACAAGAAGAAGAGGATGCACGCTTCTGCGATTTTGTGCATCTACTGAAACGGTCCTATAACACGTTGAAAGAAGTTGGTGTAGCAAGCGATATGGACAATAGCCATATGTTGTCAGTGATCGAAAGAAAGATGTGTCCTAGTGACAGAAAGATATGGTCAAGAGATTTAGAAAAAGAGGGAAAACCTGCAACATTTAGCGGCTTGATGGAGTGGATGACCGTTGAAATTAAGTCAAGGATGAGAGCAACAGCATCAATACGAAGCGCAGAATTAAGTCGTTGAAACATGAACCATTTTGGCTATGAGAAAGATCAGAAAGAACGACATAAGTGCTGGTTTTGCAAAGACTCGACACACTGGCCTGATCAATGTACGAAGCTTGGTTCCATGAACGTTGAAGAGAGAATAAACCATGCAAAATCCAACCACGTATGCTTTAGCTGCTTGAAAAGAGCTGGTCGAGAGCACAAGCAAGCCAATTGCAAGCGACGGCGTCTGTGCACTAAGATAGAAAAGGGAGTACAATGTACACATTACCATCACCCATTGCTACACAAGAGTAATACAGTGAACATTGGTGTCGCATCATTACACGAGAATGAAGAAGCAATGCTTCCTGTTACGTCAGCAGACCTATTTGGATCAAGAAATAAAGAAATAAAGACCAAAGTTTACAATGTCCCAATCAGCGCAATTGATGATCGAAGAACATACTCCATAAAGGCAATCGGAATTCCAGTAATTAGTAGCGAGTGTAGTATCGTTGATACAGCGAGCATCATGGAGCAACTTGGTCTGTCTGGAGAAAGAATAAGAAGAAAGAAAGGTCCAATTGATCTGCTAATCGGAATCGATCACGCACAGTTACATACTGGTCCGACGAAGCAAAAGGATCACATCGTAGCAAGAAAATCCCCATTAGGATGGGTTCTGTTTGGCAACAAATCAGGAACAGCAACAGCAGGAGAGGCAATGCGAGTCCTCCATGTAAAGTTTACAGCACCAGTCGACATATCCGAGTTTTGGAAAACTGAAAGTATGGGTGTTCTCGTTAAGCCGTGTGTCTGTGAAGCAGATAAACTTAGTCAGGTAGAAAGAGAAGAAAAGGTTTTGATAGATAAATCAGCGGACAAAATTGGCAATCAGTGGATGATCCCGTACCCCTGGAGAAAGGAGCCAAGATCATTACCTGATAACAGAAATCAAGCTTTAAAAGGACTTGAATCAACTGAACGCCGTCTGTCAAACAACCCAGAACAAGCCGAAGCGTACCACAAACAGATGGTTGAAATGGAGGAGATGAAGTTTTCGTGCAAGTTATCAAAAGAAGAAATTGAAAAATACGAGGGTCCTGTTGATTACATATCCCATCATGCAGTTATACGACCAGAAAAGAAAAGCACACCAGTCAGAATTGTCTTTAATTCGTCAGCAACGTATCAAGGGAGCAGATTGAATGATTATTGGAAAAAGGGGCCTGACCTGCTAAACAGTCTTTTTGGAGTTGTTTTACGTTTTAGAGAGAGAGAAGTTGCAATCAGTGGCGACATTTCGAAAATGTATCATCGCATTCGTATCCCACCTAAAGACCAACACGTTCACCGGTATTTATGGCGAGATCTCGAGAAAGAACGAGACCCAGTCACCTATGTGAAGACAGTGTTGACGTTCGGAGATAAACCGGCTCCAGCTATGGCCCAGATTGCACTCCAAAAGACAGCTGAAGGAACCAAGAGTTATATCCAGAAGCTGCAAAAGCTATTAAAGCCAACTCCTATATGAACGACTTATGTGATTTTCTCGACACTGTAAAGCAAGCTCAAAAGCAAACAGAGGACATTGACAAGATTTTGGAAACGGGAGGATTCCACGTAAAGGAATGGATATCTAACAAGACCCTGAATCAAGAAGACAGTAGAGAAGAAATGGCAATGAAAATGCTCGAAGTAGATAGCAAGGAGAAAGTTCTTGGACTGGAATGGAAACATAAAGTTGACAAGTTTTCGTACAAGGTGAAAGTTGACCTAAGCAACATAAAGAACGAAGATGAATTGAAATTGACACGACCACTGCTCACCAAAAGAGCTATCCTGAGTTGAATTGCAAGAATTTACGATCCAATTGGATTCGCTGCTGTGTTCCTCATTCGAGCAAAGATAGGCATCCAAGAATTGTGGCTGATGGGTCAAGACTGGGACCAAGAATTACCAGAAGAGATTTGAAGAAAGTGTCTGAATTTTTCAAGGAACTTGAACACTTGAATGCAGTTGAATTTCCACGTTGTTTAACACCTTTGTCAGCCATTGGGACACCAGTGTTATGCGTTTTCGCGGATGCCTCAAGAAAAGCTTTTGGAGCTTGTGCTTACGTTCGATGGCAGATTGAGAACGGTAAATTTGAGTCGAGATTCATTGCTGCTAAATCCAGAGTTGCACCGTTAAAGGAACTGACGATTCCACGTCAAGAGTTACAGTCAGCGGTCCTGGCATCGCGCTTGGCAAAGAGCATTTTGGAAGAGTCAAGATTGGAGTTCAAAAAAATCATCTATTTTACCGACAGTCAGATCGTATTGGCATGGATTCGGAGTCACGCATGAAACTACAAGCCCTTTGTATCGTCAAGAGTGGGAAAATACAGAGTAATTCTGATCCTGCTGAATGGAAACATACTAATGGAGATCTTAATGTAGCTGATGATGTTTCTCGGGGTGTAGCAGTTTCAGAGTTAAACGGTTGATGGGAGAATGGTCCAGCATTTTTACAATTACCAGAAAATCAGTGGCCCGCAGAAGTATTAAACGCAGATGAAGAACAACAGGAAATAGACACAGAGCAACGTAAAGTAAAGATTGTTCTAAACCTTGCATCCACGAGAGCTGAAGAAGTG
Source organism: Muricea muricata (assembly GCA_963855995.1). Classification (NCBI taxonomy): domain Eukaryota; kingdom Metazoa; phylum Cnidaria; class Anthozoa; order Malacalcyonacea; family Plexauridae; genus Muricea; species Muricea muricata. Next base: position 65,788,476 of record OY979716.1, read on the forward strand.
ATGAATATGAAGAAATTTTCAAGTTGGCGAAGATTGATTAGAGTTACGGCTTATGTGAGAAGATTCATCCAAAAATGTAGAAAGCAGAAAGATGAAGAAAATCCGAACAATGACCGAATCTTGCCGAACGAGAGATCCTTATCACCGCAAGAATTACAAGAATCCGAGTTGTTCTGGATCAAAGAAGCACAGAAATGTCTTGCTGGTTGTGTAGGGAAAGGAGACTTTAAATCTGAGACTTTAAAGTGGATGAAAACGCAGTCAGAGGAAGGTGGACGATTGGTAGAATCGTAAAAACGTTTCCTGGACAAGATGGAAAAACGAGAAATGTAAAGATTAAAACGTTATCTGGACAACATGTTCGACCAGTAGCGAAGATTGTGGTACCGGTAATCGTTCCAGTAGATGAAGATAAAGATGAAGAATAAGGACTACGCCTTATTGGGGGGCGAGGATGTTGCGTTGAACACTTATTATACTTGCACCTAGAACTCTTTATTAATTATACACTATTGATTCACTATTGATTGACATTTATTGATTAGGCTATCATATTACTGCACAGACATGAACACAACTCAGTCAAAAAGTCGCTAACCTGGAAATCGGAACTGAACAGTGAAATGTATTTTATGCTAACCAGTATTTGTTTTAATGTAAAGGAACATGGAGATATTGGCCCAGAAGTAAGTCAGATAATGATAGATAAGGATAGATAATTGCACATATACTCATTAATCATTTAGCTAATAATTCTATATAATTCATATCAATATTTAGATCGAATTGCATTTGCGCACAATCTATTTGTGACAATAAATACGATATACCAATGCCCAGTCGTGTGGCGTTTAACTTCAACGAGTGTCGTCAATTCGACGAACCACTAACCATATATAATTTAAAATGACTGTGAATTGTTTATGATGCAGTTGAAAGATTGTCACTGAGAGAAATTAAATCAATAGTCTAGATTAATTTAACAATTTTTATTCACACTGCCTTAATGTTTTTAATTTACTACAATACTCAAAGTACAAGCACTTTTATCTAATTCCCCAGCCAATGGCATGAAGTGCCGTTCCGGGCGTTAGCCCGGGGCTAGGGTACTAATTCCGCCCGCCTATTTACACCCGGAAAAAGGAAAGCATCAGCGAAGTCTGAAGCATTGAACTATAAGTAAACTGGAACAGTGTGAATAAAGAAATTGTTAAATTAATCTAGACTATTGATTTAATTTCTGTCAGTGACAATCTTTCAACTGCATCGTAAACAATTCACAGTCATTTTAAATTATATATAGAGAATATTACTTGGTTAAGAGAAAATATATGAAATGTGTTGGTTTTCAAGTGTTGAACAGGATATAATGAGAGTGTGAAAAAGTGTGAGCATTAAATACAATTTTTCTCAGGACCAAAAACTCTATACAATACTTATGTTGATAAAAATAAAGTCATTGATCATAAGTATTACTACCTTTATTGTTTGTTCCTCAAGTTTAGTACGATCCACTGCTTTTTTTACACATCTTTTTTTTAAAGTTGTCGTACCCTCTTCCCATAAGCCTGAAAGGATTTCTTTTTGTTCACTTGTCAGGTGACTTCTAGTAGACATCTACAAAATTAAAATTATACATCTTCAACTTTGACAAATGTGAAAATAATATTTTAGAACATTTCATTTACAGATAGAAAAACTGTTTCAACTTTGATATATGCTCCATGTGCCAATTTATTGTTATGATATGTAAAGAGCAGAGCGGTCACAACCACATTCCATAATAATCAACTGATACACAAATTGTTAGGTAATTGCAATATACCACATACAACATAGGTGCATTTTGTCTGCGCATGCGCTGGAAACGCTCACGATGTTTGACAATGGCGAATTTCAAGGCACATGTGTTTTCTGATTTTGAATGGATTTAACGGCGTTTTTTCCTGCCGATCTCTGTTTTATTATTCAAACGACCAAAAGGTAAGACTGCTCTTGTATTTAATGTTAAAATTCAACTATAATGCTTTAATCAAGCTGGAAATATCGTGGTGAAGTATTCCCTCCAAAATTTTACTTGACCTGAGTAATATACAGAAAGTTGAATGCGGATTTTCTCCAGAGTAATATATTTATTTTCCGATTAATACCAAGTAAAAATCTGCTGTTTCTGTATATTTCTTATAATTAACAAGCACAGTCAACCCATTTGGTGTTATAATATTGGGCGGCCCATGCCGGCCATTACGAAACTGTCATTTTTGTGGTTCTATACTGATATATTTTCATTTTGTGTTGAGATAAGCATGGAAATACAAGACAAAGTTTAATCAACAGCTTCTGACCAGAACAAAACACTTTAAAAGTTACCTAAATCATTTCCAAAGCAAAAATGATTTTTGATCATTTAATGTTGCAATGTTTGTTTTGGTGGGTTTTCAATTCCATCAAGAACGTTGGCTACCATTTTGTTTTTATGTTGCATGCAAAATCTCAAAATCGGCTCCTGGAAACCAAACCGATTTTTTTCCAGTTGCTGTCCTGGGGCCAAATTTATGTTTGGTTTTATCAAAATATCAGTAAACTGGTGCAGTGTATGCTAATTTTTTAAGTTAAATTATTTGATCTCATTCACCAGCCAGTGGTAATTGCCAGTGATTGCGTAAATTATTTATAATATTACAGGAAAATTTAAGGAATTGTATTTCAAATAATTAATCAAGGATACAGTTTATGGTCCATTTTCTGAGATTTTTCCAATTTTCCCTCGATCAGCTCCTTTAAATATGGTATAAAGACAATTTTGACTGTTACACATGGTGAAAGACATTGTTAGGTTTCAAAAGGTAGTGCAATCAATAAAAACTTAATTTTTAAAAAAACTGTTCCTGGAAACCTTGTACTTTTCACATATGATAATGTTTATGCTATGCTTTACAAACAAGTATGAGAAATATGTGTCATAGTTCGTGCAAAAGTTGCAATTTATGTAAGTTAATATTGCATGCTACTTCTGTGAAGTGGATGTCCATTCTATGAATACAGAGGTATTTGACCAACACAAAGTCATTTCTAATTTAGTTTAAATTTATGTATTTAAATTTATTTAATTTAAAAATTTAATCAATGAAAGGTTTGCAAATTCTAGTGTACTATTAAAGTCTCATTTTAAAATTGTTTGAACTACCCAACAAAACAATTCAAAATTATCAATATTGCAGGTCATAATGAGTCCTCCTTTATCTTTGTGGCAGTGACTGTCAAGCAAGCACACATTCTCTTTGTCTTGGATAATAGCCATGGACTTGTCTGGCGGTACAATTAAAATATTTGCATGCTGCATTTCAGGCATTTTATTCATCTTCGAAAGCTCAGCAGGAAATGAAAGATGGTTATTTACAGCCACAAATGGCATTTCTTTCAGGGGGAAATTGATGGAACTGAGCACATACTCTACTGTCAGATTTGGCTGTTCTGAAGGTGGGTTGATAATTGAGTATAATGTGTTGCCTTCGATCATTATTTCCCGGTATTGTTGAAGTGTAGTTTGAAATATATCTTCACTTTCACCTGTTGGAATGTTCAGATGTTCTTGCAGAATTCGCAGCCCAACCAATACCGAAATAACAGTGCACGCATTGCTGTTAAAACCATTTGAACTTGGGACAATCCATTTGGTAGAATGTACTCAGTTGTTGTAAGGTATACGTTTTGTCCACTTTGTATCGGTAATCACTGGATCTTGATGTTGGTCTTTGATTCCGACCATTTCAGTATCTTTGTTGCTGGATGAACATTTTGATTTTTTGTTTTGTATGGGGACCTTTTACTGGATGACTACAGGTCTTGCAGTGTGGTGGACGTGGTTGTTTTCTTTTCGGGTACTCTGTAGAAATCAGGGTGTCTGGAGGCTTACATGTTTCAGGCTCCGATATATTAATTTCTTTCACCTTCTTCTTGATGTCATTTACTTCAGCTTGGAGATGATCTTCTTTTGCTGCTGTCTTCTTGGGGGCATTTTCTGAGGATTGATCGTCATTTTCTTCATGCACATATTCTTCATGTTGTAGGTTGTGTATTGATTGTTGAGCACTGGATCCCAACTGGTGTATTACCATCTGAAGGTGTGATCTGCAAATGGGACAATGATCAACATCTTTTAGACACTCTAAATGGAATGAGTGGAAACAGCCATTAAACTTTTTCCATGCTGTGTTTTTGTCTTGCAGATGCTGGCATATCACATGTGAGATAGGGGTTTGGTGGTTTGTTTGTATGGAAACCAAGGGGAAGACATTTGATATTCTCATTGGTAAGATGTAGCTTTTCTTGCAGATCTGGAGCGCTAAGACATGTATTTGTCACTGATTGCAACAAGTTTCCAAATATTTCTGCTGCCTTGACTTTAAGTGATCTCAATACATTTCTTGAAAAGGAAAATGATTTTGGTGGCGTGAACACTGATTTAAAGTTTTTCAGTTCATTTCTGGATGTGAAAATCATTTTAGCTTTCTTTGAAATGGTTTCACAGTCATAAGCAGCATGTGTATTTGATCATATTATGGAATGGGCATTTTCCACTGGATATTCGTCAGTGCATGAAATGTCTTCTTCAAGTGTTTCATAAAGCTTCCTGTTACTTTTTGCCCAGTACCCTACATTTGATAGCCATATGAGTGGTGCTTTATTATAAGGTTTTCTCTGGAAACACTAAAACATTGTCCATATTCTGATCACTGCTCTAAAATATTCATTGAATTTGTTTTGTTTGAATGAGATTCCATAAATAATGAGCACTACTGAAAGGTAATTGTCGAACAAGTTGTAAAGAATTGCATACCAAGGTGTTTTGCATTTAGTGAAGCAGTCAGCAACTGTGTCTCGAATGAGGGTCCACCCACCATATATGATTTCAAGAATTAACGTCACCCTCCAAGGCTTTGGCTTATTTGCTAAATGACATCCAGCAAATAACTGTTCATAAATATGCTTGATGAGGGGGTGATATAGTTTGCAAATATCTTCATGGGCATTAAGGGAGATGTGAAGTGGGCCAATTAATGGTACTATTGAATAGATTTCTCAGAGACGTTAACATCTTCAGGTCTTCTTTTGGTATGAATACAATGATAGTCATCCACTATGCACACTACAAGATACTTTTTTGTATGGTATTTTGAATTTTATCGTTTATATGTTTCTCATGGGACTGTTCAATATTTTTTCTCATATAGTAGACTTTCCTGCTGCTGCATGCATTCTCAAGGTTTCTTTCTGTGTCTAAGGCTTCTTTATTGAGATTTTTTAGCATGAAAAACAATGACTGGTCTTTTTGAAGAAATTGTTTAATTGGCTCAGGGCAAAACATAGAGTATAAATGACACTGACAGTAACCTTTTTGTTCTGTTCATTTCTTTTTGTAGATCTTCTGCTGGTTGTCATGGAAGAAAGAACATTGTCAAATATGGTTGATGCCTCTGAAGAAATGCAGAACTGCTGAAATTTGTCGAGGTCATAAATACAAGGCTGTTTCTTGACTCTAAACTCCTGATGCATGCTTTGGCTAAGATGCCTAATTTCATCTTGCAAATCAGTCCCTGAAAACCCAGAACAAACACAATTAGTTGCTTCTATCATAGTTATGTGCTTATCTCTAGTTTGTACAATTGACCCCAAGAAGTGTGAGAGAAGGACTACAAAACCAAATGCACTAAAGTAGTAGTATCCTTGAAATTTCTTCCAAATTGTGCAGCAAGAATACCAAAAATGCCATTTCAGAAGCCTAATTTTAAATTTTTTTCGGGAGCATGCTTCCAGACCCCATATAGGATATGTTCCTTTGACACTTGCCCCCCTCCCTAAAAATATTGGCCAAGATTCTGCATCTGGATATTAATATACTGACTTTGTCTCAATTCTTGGATCTTTTGCTTCATTTCCATGCGTTCTTTGTTTTTATCTTCTAGTTGATCACGTAGTGGCTCATTGTCTGGGTGGTGGATAGAGAGTGGGTTAGATTGTGACTCCAGAGTTGGGTTTTGGTGGTCTTCTTCAAGTATATGTAGACGATTAAGGTCAAGAGTAGCAAGCGGGTTAGGTTTTGGCTCAAGGGTTGGCTTTTGGTGATCGAGGCAAGTTTCAAATCGAGCTGCACGGCTTTGTGCTGGGCGTCTGACTTTGTGTAGATCATAAGGTCAACCTATTGTAGTTAGTGTTAACGTAGCTATTTACTGACAATTTATTTTGACATAAGACACTTAAAGAATAACACATTCCTAAATACTATTTAATAATTTAGCGTAGCTATTTACTTTATATTTTTCGAAAATTGATAATAAATTTGAAAGTTATGCTTTGTTTATGTATATTGTATACTATTTATTTTATTTATGTAAAAAGTTGAGACATTTAACACATCTCATTTGACTCTCTTTTTGTCTTTTTCAATTTATTTATCGCCATATAACACGCTCTGCAGAGGTCCCCTTTTCGACTTTCGCTGGGGACATTAAAAACAATTGGAAAAAAACAACTCGAAAGCTTTTGAGGATAGGAACTTTTTCCCATTCTGTTGCTTCTTCAGGCAAATACAGCTCCCCTTTTTACTGTGAAAAGCTGTCAAGCAACTGCCGACAAAACAATTATAATTAAGATACATTTTAAGAACTTTTTCGTAAATAATGTGTTTACCGCTATAGTATTTTTCAAGGAGTTTTAAACATTTCGCACGATAATTCACCTAACCGCGTGCTATTGTTAGCAAAAGACTGGGGATAGAGTCCACATCAAGCACACGCACAGACAAAATGCACCTATGTTACCACATACATAATTGTTAGGTAATTACATATACCACATACATAATTTATTTTTGTTTACACAATTGTTTACACAATTTGTTTAAGAGTGCACTGATTTCTACATATCACACCATTAACTGGGCAACCTAGGTATATACTATGCTACTCTTTCTAGATTAATTATTTGACATTTCCTTACAATGTATATATTACATAATTTAAATATGCAGTGAGGGTGAATGCTTTTACCCTGTTGTGGCAAAACTCACCCAGTGATGAGCAAACAAGTAGGACACAATGGGGTGAATTAATGAGTTAAAAGTTATAAGCATTGATGGATAGTTTAGTTATAACCCATTGGGTGGCTTAGTCTATGCAGATACCAGCACATAGCACAGACAGCACTTACGCAGGTATTCTGTACTGTCATTACCACCAAGCCTTGCATATATAAACTAAAAACATTCTCTTTACTTTACGGCAAGGACAATAGCCCTTAGGAAAACCTGCATTATATATACAGTATGTGTTATTGTTCTCAATCATCGACCATGGGAAAAGCTCTCACTGGATTTTAAAGCACTACATGTTACCAAATTGTATATTGTACCAAATACAGCCTAATGCAACTTCCAAATGCACTCTCTATTTTACCAGTATGATATGTCCCAATTTTCACCCTTCCTGTATCATTTTTTACATTAGGCAATATTTTTTACACAAAATGCAGCTACCATACATTAACCGTTCTGAAAAGTGGCTTTGCAGGGCAGAATGTTAAAGCTTTGAGTGTTAATGGACCATTCCCCAATTAGACAAACTTTTGAATTCGGAGAATCTATTAGCACAGCTGGAAGGAGCAGCCTGAATTGTCAAGTTTAATTAGTTTAGGATGCTCTTTCCAGCTGTGCTAATAGATTCTCCAAACTCAAAGGTTTGTCTAATTGAGGAATTGGTCCATTTAGTTGTCTACTTGGTAGAACTCCTAACCTACAAAGAACTAATACATATTCTCTAACAACATTAACACTAACTGCTCAAATTTTGCTAGGGATATATTATTTCAAGTGCCATAATGGTAGGACTGACAGGCCAGACTGCATTCAACACGCCTACTGCCACAGACCTGTGGCGTGGAGCCGTTTGAGGAAACTCCTTTCAACTGATATTTGGCGGAGGTTTATGGAAATTTGGTGCAGGCAAGACTCTTGAGTGGTGAAAAATTATTTTCGTTTTTGGGGGCAACCTTTTCATGCAGTGCCACATAGTGAGACTTTGAACTTTTTCCTCGATAAGTTTATTGTTAAATGGTATTATAGCACTCATGAAGATCCGAGCTTACGGATCGAAAGCTTTGCAATAATAAATTTACGTGGTGTTTCCACAAAGCTTAACAAGTGTATTGTATTCACCATGCAAACGTACAAGAAACTTATTACTGTGTTGTTGTGTTCTCCCTGACTGGTGGAAATGGTGGGAAATTTCTTTTATAAACATACTGGTGGCGATCTGTGGCAGCTAAAAATTTTGGAATGCACTATGGCTAACAGGTAAAGTTCTCAAACACATGGCAATTAATGATGGCAGTTAGGGACTACATGGGAGATGTATTTACAGTCAGAAGTGTTTTAATTAGCTATTTCAAAATAATAGACAAAATTTAGATAAATTGATGATAACGCTAGCACTGAACCAATATAAAATAGTAAATTTGGTTGTATAAACTTGTATAAAGTATTGAATCGATCACTTACATTTATGTAAAATATATAATGACATGTACATACATTTCAGAACCATCCTCAGAGTAATTCTATGCATTATATCTTAAATTTACAAACTATATCTTCTGTTCGTTTTTCCCCTTATATATAAACCACTTAGTAACGTAAACTTCATATCTGTAGGTTAAAATTAGCTTGGCCTTATAGCCACAATATTAGAAAATAATTGTAGGCAAGTACAATTTTTCACTTTGGGCCTTCTGTGAATTCACTCCCTGTATGTTGCTGATTTACCCCATAATATTGGATGTTATATCGTATTATATCATCACGTATTAGCCATATGGGACTGTGGGCACAAATCAATAGGTCCGCAGACGCGAATAGGTCAAACAAACGTGGAGTAGCATGGAGTTTTATTGTTTTTCACACGAACAAATCCTGTATGCATTTTATTTGCATAATTAATATAAATGGTAAAGCAGACAACTGTTGAAAAGTGGGAATTCGACGATATAAAAGTCACCTCAAATGATGATGGCGAGGCAATTGAACTCAAGTGTATTATTTGCACTGAGTGCTATCAGTGACGAAGATGGCAAGAAAGTGTTAAGTAAGTTAACCTGCATAGTAAAATCGTTAATAAATGGATTCGAGGCATGACAATAATAAAGAAAAACAATGCTAAGATTTCCTGTTTGGCTTGGAAGATGAGGTGGGTCACAGGCTATGCAGAAGGAATAGCATGGGCTGCCGACTTAGTATGTTCGGATCAGACCCCACCTAACCTAAACAAAGACAATTTAGCTACCCTCCTAGACCTCATGAAGATGATAAGAAAGGATGAAAAGTTTGAAATGGGGTAAATCTAACTCCTGCAAGTGTTTTTGGGTGGTTGTCAGGGAACAACATAAGCCCTTAAATGGCATTCCACTGACTGTTACAGTGGAGTTTGATCATGAATGTATGCCAAGAAGTCCACAAAACACACTGTCTGTTATCCGACCATTGGTGCTTGTAACAGAGTGATTACATTACCCATTGCTCATATGACTGATAGTACCCAATTCTGAAATTGCAGTACTTCTGCTTGCATTTTGCAAGTGAGGTTCTCGTTTGACTATCCATGAGAATTTTGAAACATTGCAACCAATTGTATGGTATTTATTGAAATGTTGCTTTTAACTTTTCTGTCACCGTTGCTGCAATATAATGTGTATATAGTGTCTGGTGTAGATCTTCTGTTATGTGCTCTTGTGGTGTTTTCGATTTTTAAGGTTTATAAAGGGGTTTATTGCCACGGGAATAAGAGTTTTTATTGCTTCCCATAATAATTTATAATTGGAAGTAATTATGTGAAATAGGTTATTTGCGCGCACAAGTTAATTTAAGTATAGTCATGTGATTTGAAGATCCGGTATTTATTGGTGGTGAAACGGGTCACCTTTCCTATTCCATGAGGGCTGCGGTGCACATCAAGAAATTGGATGAAAGAAATTTTATCTTTGGATGTGGTAAATATATCAGACAGCTAACAGTTTATGAATAATGTAGTATATTGGATACCATTATGTCATTTCCATGTAACTTTCGACGTTGAAGTATGACTTAATTTTACTTATACATATTCATGCCTATTCAGTCTCACTATGCCACTATATAGTTATATGGTCTTTGTGGCAGCAGTGGCGACTACAGTGACCTTTAGGCATTTACAAACAGCCCCTGGTATTCCAATTTATAAAATAGGAGCCAAATTGTTTGGGGTAACTCATCCTCAGACACATAATAATATATTGGATTTGGATAGCTATAGCTTTTCATTTTACTTGCAACGTTGACGTGTGCGACTTTATTTACATATTCATGACTTTTCAATCGCACTATAGTCTATATAGTAATCACTATGGATGATTACAGTGACCTTTAGGTGTTTACAAGACAGCCACTGGTATTCTGATTCATACAAATTAGGGCTAAATTCTTGGGGGGAATATTTTACGTTCAGATACAGCCTCAGTGTGCATGTGCTGAGCAGCTTCGCTCACACAGTTCACAAGGTCGTGATAGTGCTCACGATATAAACGATCTTGTACCGCAATCTTTGCAATGCTATACCTTGAAAAGTAACATATCACTATTGCAATAGCTCAGTTTAATTTTATTTCTTTTGCATCGTTGACTTGTGCAAGTGTTAGTATATTAACAAGCACTATATTTAGCATGTGTGATGCCTTGTGCAGTTGCGTCACATCTCCTTTGTAGTTGCGACAGTCCTTCTCCGTAGCTTAGCACACTAGCGAGATAATCCCACTCAATCATTAGGTTAACAGGATATTGAATTCCTATCGCATGAGTCACAGGTCTGGCGCGATCAATTAATTTTGCAGGTTTCGTGTTTACATATCTTTACATGCAGCGCAAATAGCGATGTCATATGTTTTGGATGTGGTGTCATTTATTCTTCTTTATACGTTATATGAGTACTCGTATATATTATGTACTCGTACTGTCATTTATCCTTCTTTATACATTATATGAGTACTCGTATATATTATGGATGGGCTAGAGCATCAATGCTAAGTTTCGCTCGTTCACTTAATTGAGTTAATTCTACTGCTGACAAATTCTGGACATGCATAATGATTGCATATGTTTAAGATGTTATTCAATGATTTTATCCTTATCTATAGACCATATGTGTAAACTTACATATTCTAAGCTAGAGCGACCACACTGGGATTCCAGCGTCAATATTAGGTCTCGCTTGTTCGCTCAATTCTAATGTTTTCCAGCGTCAATATTAGGTCTCACTTGTTCGCTCAATTCTAATGTTACACATTCTGGCCATGCTCCGCGATTGAAAATCTTGTACATGCAGATGTTATTTATCCTTCTCTGTACATTATACGTTGTACGTATGTGTAAACTTATCTTAGAGTAAGATGTCGAGGCAGGTATCTGGGGGTGCATGCATGTCTGTTCTTTTTCACTATATTTATAAGATGTAGTCGGTATTTGTGGTATTTTATTTAACCATTTAGGGGTCAAAGCAAGTCCGTAGGTGGACAAACGCTTTGTTTACATTTCGAATTGTTATATTTGTAAAATATATGATATACTAACTGAATATCTAACACTAGTCTGGTTTGCTATGCTCGTAAATTAATATAAACCAGAGTTTCAATTTAGAAAAAGCTCGAAAGATGTGAAATTTGGGCAATGTTTGTATCTGCGGGTCCCCTTTGTTATGATTAGAACCAAAGTGCAGAACAAGCTTGGCATGACCTTTCTGTATAATTTAACATATTGTTTGGCTGGAGCAGTTTTCTATGTTTTCAGATGGCCAACAATGGCATTGCCCAATTGTACCGTCGCAGCTTTACGAGATTTTCAGTTTCCGGCTACCATGTTGTATGCCATGATTATCCTGCTGCATCTTATTGTGTTTTATGTACAATGTATGTTACCATAACTTTGGTTTTGTTTGCCTTGTGCTATTGCTATTTTGGTGCATTAGCTTTTGTTGGCAATTTACCTAGATGGGATTCAATAATGGGCTAGAGCAACTTGACTGTTTTCGGATGCTCACATTGAGATTTCAACATTGGGTTTTTCTACACAGAACTTTTTCATGAATTTGTGGTATTTATATATACGATTGTAACTCAGTTCAGTTTTGTGTATATGTGTGTCCGGGTTGTGCTTATAATTTTACAAATTTTAGTGAATATGTGTATGTGACCGTATATATATTCTGCCTTTGTTCTTGTGTAATGAAAAATGCATGTCTAAGTGAAATAGAGCATTTTATCGTTATCAGATGTCCACAGTTGGAATCAATATATTGTGGGAAGAAGCGGCTTGTTGTTTTCAGATTGCCTGAATATTAAATATTTTTGCAGCTGTGTATAAATGGAATCTTCAATCTGCGGCTACCTCCGATGTTTGCCATTGTGATTATTCCGCTGTTTTGCATGTGTTTTTTATGTTGTTTGACTCTTGTACAGTATGTTCTTGTTAAGTTTATGTATGTTGATGTTAATATAATAATTTCCACAACACCATAATTACAGATGTATATGTCGCTTGTCGAGAATGTTGCCTCCAGAACTGTGGCCCTCGACAAGTCACAAAAAATAATCACCATGTAGGTTTCATAGAATTCATTTACCAACAATACAAATAAACAAAAAATATTGTACTAAATCTTACTTCGAATAGCGCTTGAGCTAGGTCACACTTTCACAGCTGTCTTCTCTCCTCAACTCTGTCCAACAACACAATCGTACTATATATTTAAAGCATGCATTATAGACCTTCAATAATTAACTATTTATCAACGTAATTGACTTATCTGTCAGTTTCTGACAAGCTATTTACAAAAATGTGTAAATAAATATGCACTATACAAATCTGTTATATAAAAATAACAATATCATATAATAATACAATAACAACAATAGTTAATGTGAAGAAAAATACACACTTACAGTATGTGGGATGGAGGGTTTTATCGTAATCAGATGCCCACAGTTGAAATCAAAATATTGCCTGAATATTCATATAATGGCAGCGTTGTAAAAATGAAATATTTAATTAGTGGCTACCTCCGATGTATGCCATGATTATTCTGCTGCCTTGTTTAATGTATGTCGATGTTCACAGTCAAGCATAGCTAATGTGACGTAACTCAAATTTTGCTTGTCCGCGTTCTTTAGTCTTTTCTTTTAGAACTATGCATAGACAGCTCATTCTACATCATCATGGCGGACCAAGGACGTGGACGGCAGGTTTTCAACCGTGAATGGCCGCTGAAGACAACGTCAATCATCCTTCCTACATGGTTGTCAGCAACAGCGACAGTGAAACAATATGGCACACTCGATGCTGCATTGGTTGATACTATGATAAGGCTAGGCGTCTTGCGATTCGACTGTTATGATTTTAGTGCATAAACTGGTGCTTGCTTGTAAGCTTGTTACCATAGTTATATCATATTTCTTCTTCTGCATATATCTGCATGGATTTAAAAGTGTTTTAGAGAATGTTTTCTCGCAGTTACAGCTAAGTTTCTAAGTTTAGCTTGCACCAGTACACGTTCATTCATCACACGCAGTAATTTCAACTCAAAGTATCCAGTTTGTTAATAGCAATGGGTATTGCCAGCTGGATGGTGAACTGACGCAGGGGTAAGGTTCACATTTTAGCTGATGATGCTTATTTTGCCGAAACTGGTTATTACTTTCTTATTCACTGCAACTGGTTATATTCATGAACTGACACAGGAGTAAGGTTTACATTTCAGCGATGACATTTAGCTTGCTAGAGACTGTAGGTATTTTGTTGCGCTTGGGACACTTACTTTATACTCGTCATTGTTTGGTTATTGAACTGACACAGGGAAAAGGGTTCATGATTCAGCTGATGATGTCGAAGCTTTTAGTTGACTATAAGTAACTTATAACACTGTTATTATACAAACCAGTAAAGGCGCATAGAATTCATTTAAAATTGGCATTGCAATTAAACTGACATAGATTGAGGTTTTTGTAATGTGACATTTGTACTGCTCTATGTTTGGTTACTTCACCAATCAAATAATTAGATAATCAATGAGTTTGGATGTTGGGATGGTCAGCTTTGTTTCTCGTGTTACCAACGCTCCAATCGAGAAGTTGTAATATAAAAGCTTTGTGGGGAAGCTGCTCCTGGTTAATTGTCTTGGCCCCATTCAAATTTCCTGTATTTCAGGTTTTTCCTGGCCTCCCTGACTATCCAGCTGTAGTATAAGCGATGGTAATACTCGAACACATGTCTTACTATCATCTGCATGGCAAAGTCTGTCTTCCATATGATTACAGTTATTGTGAAAGCACGATTGTTCATCTCTGGGGAATACACAAGCATTTAGTGTATTTGGGGGGTCAAAGTGTTCCCAATTGTGAACTTTAAGGCCTATCGATTCAGGTTATTTATTGTAAATATAATTGACCGAATCATAAGAACTGGACAACTCGGGGATTATCACCCTTTGGTTTGCTAAAGTTGAAGGGGATTCTCACCTATCTGGCATAGCCCTACTCGAGACCATCGGCAAGCGGCTTGTTGTGTTGTGGTGGAGTGTGTCTTCTTTATCCCAAGGAGACTTGTGGCGTTAGTAATACCCCACCTTTTCTGTGCTAAATGTTATATAGTTATTAATTAATAATTTTGCTAGTTAATTATTAAAAATTGATTAAAGCAATAAAGCGGCTATGTGCTAACAACTTGGCACATAACCATAATTATGCCATAAAGGCTTTGACTGGTCTTGTATTACTCGGCAGCACAGAAAACCGAGCTCAACGCGACAAACAGTTTGCCGATGATGGTTAATATATACAGGAAGGCGATAAAGGGGCTTATTGCCACGGCAATAAGAGTTTTTATTGCTTCCCGTAATAATTTATGACTGGAAGTAATTATGTGAAATAGGTTATTTGCGTGCATAAATTAATTTAAGTATAGTCATGTGATGTGAAGATCCGGTATTTATTGGTGGTGAAATGGGTTACCTCTCCTTTCCTATTCCATGAGGGCTGCAGTGCACATCAAGAAATTGGATGAAAGAAATTTTACCCACCCTCCTCCCTGTTTTGAAAGCTTTATGTAGAACTTGTATAGATATGTTATGTGTGGTGGGCGTTAGTAATACCCCACCTTTTCTGTGCTAAATTTTATATAGTTATTAATTAATAATTTTGCTTGTTAATTTTTAAAAATCGATTAAAACAATAAAGCGGCTATGTGCTAACAACTTGGCACATAGCTATAATTATGCCATAAAAGCTTTGACTGGTCTTGTATTACTCGGCAGCACAGAAAACCGAGCTCAATGCGACAAACAGTTTGCCGATGATGGTTAATATATGCAGGGAGGCAATAAAGTCCAATTTATAAGCAGCGATTGCATTGTACTAATGATAAATGATTCTACTGTGGTTGTATCAACAAATAAAACTCATACATACTCATCGCTTTGGAATAATCGAGCGTATTTTGGCATATTATATTGTAAGCAAAGAGTAAAGGCTATGATTTTCCTCCTACTATTGTGCAGTGATATTGAGACCTGTCCAGGTCCTTTTAATTCACTTAAATGCCAAAAAACTATCAGAAGAAACCAAACCAACATAAGCTGTAAAGATTGCAAAAGGAAATTCCATCTTAAATGTTTTAACAAAAGCAACAAGGTTTATGTTTGTTCTGAGTGCTACAAATCCAATTTGGCCGCCTCGGGAAAAAACACTTAACTTGGAGAAGTATGTCTCATGACCATTAGTCTTGGAGGAATTACTTAATCTTGTTAGTTCAAAGGGAATGAAGGTACTACACCAGAATATCTAGGTGCTAGACCAAAATTTTACACATTGAATTTATTCTCAAAAACTATAAGGATATACTTATGTTTACTTTAAGTGAAACGCATTGGCATGAAGAAAATATTCAGTTGTTGCTGAACATTCCCGGGTATTCTATGGTTTATAGAAATCAGACACACGGAATCTCTGCTTTTATAGCAGACTGAGTTCAATGGGTGAGAAGACAGGATTTAGAGAGTCCTCATTTGGAATGCCTATGGATTGAAGTTCTACTGCAGAATACTAAAGGTTTCTTGATTGGGACTCTCTATAGGCCCCCAAATGGTTCAAAGTTTTTGCCAAAAAACTGCCCTGCCTATTTTGATGATATGTTAACGACAGTGTCAGCCAAGAATAAGGAAGTGATTCTAATGGGTGATATAAACTGCAAATATTTAAAGAAGAGCAATGATGCAGATATCAAATCTATAATAGATACAAATGGGGGTTAGAACAAATGGTAAAAGATCCCACGAGAATTACTCACAAGTCTTCGACACTAATTGATGTCATCTGTACAAATAAGCCCCAAAATATCAGTAAGGTCAAAGTAATATCCGCAAGCTTGAGTGACCATGAAATGGTCGGCTGTGTGCATAAACTAAACAATTATTCATTCAAAGACCGTATTATCGAAGCCTGTGACTATAGGGTGAATTGAATTTGAATCAGTGTTTGCTTCAAAAGGGGAAACTTTAAACACATTTTCCTTTTACTGCTATTGACAATTATGCCCTGCTAATTCAAAAGAAAATCCATGGTTGACCTTGTCCATGGTTAAAAAATGAAACGAAGCGTGAAATGGTCAAACGTGACAGGCTGTTAAAGAAAGCAAGGAAATCAAATGCTGAAATCGATTGGAGTAAATATAAGAACACTAGATGATATGATCATTGCTATGTATGGACGCTGCTGAATCCATATACAAATACATGATAATGCCACTATTAACATATTCCAGCATAGTTATTCTATACCTGAATGCTGCCCAAACTTCAGGAATTAAATCTCCAGGATAGAGCTTCTAGAGTAATAAATCCAAGTTAATTGCTAGATTTAAGACTACCTGACCTGTTGGACTTTGCAAAGCTGCAAAAGTGTGTCCTGGTGAAACAGTGCATGGACAGGAATGTTTGTAGTAATTATCATAACTATTTTAAATGGGTACAACATGTAAAAAACACAAGGAACAATGGAGTAAGTGTCAGGATGCCCAAAATATGCTTGGAATCCATGAAACATGCTTTTTACCGTAACAGAGCAATTGAATTTAATAAATTGCCCAAAGGTTTTTCATACTTTTAATGTATATAAATTTATTGCACTTTTACTGTATTTTATATCACATACTTCATGTAGCTTTAGGAAAATAGGACGTGCATTGATAACAGTGAATAGACACTGAAGCATTTTTTATCATGTGTAAATATTCTATAATAATAATGAAAACTTTATTTAGTAAATATTTATACTGACATATACAATCATAAATCTCACTAGAATTAGGTAATTTACAATTGGCTACATGAATTACACAAAACAATATATAGTCTATATGAAAAAAAATTTACCATAATTTTATATCAAAAACTTAGGAATTTTGGATTTGTCCATTCTTTATTTCTACAACAGAAAATATAATACGTTGATCTTATGGTAATGGACATCGTTTTTCTAGTACAATATTGTTGATGCTTTTTATCTAAACCCAACATATCTAGCATTCTAAATAATGTTGAGCAATCTTTATGCAAGATACCGAGAGAACTTATTTAAATATTTATAGATTTAACTGTTTTAAACTGTTTATTTTTAGATCTTCAATTAAATTTTTGTATTTTGCATGCTTTCGTTGAATGTTATTGTGTAGGTTCGTTTCAAATCCAACTGTCAATTCAACGACGTAGAGCGATTTATCAGGAGCAATTATGAGAGTAGGTCAGGTCTATAAATGTCACCAGTGATGATTGAAGGGCTTTTGAAACCAGATAAGTCAACATACAGCGAGTTGATTGAAGTGTTTGAGCCAGGAAATTTAAGACAGAATCATGTCGCCAAGTAAAATGTTCAAGATGAGATTGGCAGCATGCCTTAACATGCGAGAGGGTTCCAGGACACAAGCACAAAGGACAACAAATCATAAAACAGTTCAATAGGTGTTGTTTTTCACATTCTTGGCCCGTGATTACCGTTGCGTCATCAGCAAACTGAAACCAATTAATTGGATTCATGAAGTTAAATTAAAAACCAAATTGACGGTAGTTGTCTGCTTTAATGTGTTGAACAAAAGTGTTAAAGCACATATTGAATAGTAATGGCTGAGGCAGTCCCCTTGAAGCACACCACGGCAAACAGTACGAAATCCTGAGGTTATGATCGAGGTCTTGAAATCTGTGTATAAACTTTTGATGATACATTTAGTGTGTTTGGGAATACGATGGTACTCCAGCACCGATTGAATTAAATTGTGATGAACTTCTCCAAAAGCATTGTTTAGGTCAAGTAGCCCTGATGACGAGAGAACGTTGTTTTATTCAAGCATTATTTATTATGTTAGCCATTTGTGCTGTGTGTTCCAAAGCACCTGAAAGATTGGGAATAAAGCCTTCTTGGAAGTTATGTTCGATAAAATTGTTTGAGGCCAGGAAGGAATACATTAAATTACGCAGACGCAATGTGAGTACTTTTAAAGGTACAGTTTCAAGTGTGATCAGTCTAAAATTAGAGGGTTTGTTTGCATCATCTTTTTTATGGATGAGAATAGTGCAAGCTTTTTTCCATTCAGCAGGTACAGATCCAGATAGGCAGACAGTGTGCAAAATTTCAGTAAGATGGGTCCTTGGGAAAGGACAGCATTTAAAACATATTAGTGAGAGCTGGTCGAAGGAACGGGGGGGGGGGGGCAGATGCTTTGATTTTGCATATTACAGAGTACTACACAGATGGCTCAATCAACGAAAAAAGCGTAACGCAGATTGGTAGTTGTCAGGGGGATTTTATCCCAGCAAGTGCATAGAGACATTCACCCAACTGACAACCTCAAAATGGCTCTGAACTTTCCGCCATTTTGAATTTTTCAGGGGGGTGACTAACACTCTTTAGTGCACGTTTGAGCAAAAGGCCGTTACGCAAAAATCATAGGAAAATAAATGAAGTGAGCCCTCTGTGTAGTACTCTGTGCTACAGATGTAACTTGTTGATAGGTGGGCGGGTGAAGGTTAAACGGAATTTCAGGGTTACACAATGTAGGAATTCAACTTGGAAATGAGAATAGTTTCGTGGGGTGAACAGCTGCGGATGTCTTTTAAAAATAATTAAAACATTCTAACATGGTAAAGGTTGGCAATACGCTTCGTTTCTTTTCAAGAAATTTTTCACATAAGCCCAGAAATTATGTTGAAAATATTTATCATGATTTATCTGCGTGTCCTGTTTTAAGTCAGACTGTATGATGTTGTCATTGCGTAGCTTATCACGCAAAGTACACTAGACATATCTTATTTCCATAAGGTCAGAGTTCGTCGATTTTAAATTTTGTAAAACCTTTTTTAAATCCTTTACTGTGAGATCTTTATATTTGTTTATGACCTTATCATCTGGAAGTGGAACTGTTTCTGTATATCCGAAATTAGTAGCAAAGTAATTATAAATTGTGTCATTTAAACTTTGTATACTTCTACTAAAATTGTGAGATGTAATTGGCAGATTTAAAATAATCGTTGGCCGTTGCCCATTCGGAATCTTTCTTAGGTAAATTTAAGCCTTTCTTTACCACTATCAACCATGTTTGAATTTGTGTTCACTTTGTTATCTGTAGAAATTTCTGTGTGATTATTTTCCATATTTTCTTCAAGGTCCTCACACGATTCGTTATTAAGCCCATGCATGACTTGACAGCTACGCTGGTGCATCTTAAGACCCCTATGCCCATTGCAAATTTTCCCACAGCAGCATTTAAGAACAGTTCAGCTAGAGATAACGATTTTTGGTGAACTGGTGACAGGCATTTCCCTTGTTGTCGGGTTTTCATAGGCAGTTTTCTCAGTTGCATTAACTTGTTGTTTAGAGCGCCATGAGTGCCGACCAAGTTAAGTAAAGTCTTTACCACAGAATATGAACATACAGCGCATATCAGGAATATAACCATGAAACTTGAACGAGTCATTATTAACAATTATTATGCGACAAATTATATAAAGTTATATGTGGTTCATGCAAGAATAATATCGACATGCACAGATGTACATATGCACAGAGCACATTTAGGCGGTCTGCTCAACGTGATGTAATAATAATTCATTTGATGTGTTATAGAAAATGGCCTGTTGCCTGGCTCTGAATAGTTAATTATTCCTTTCGTGCAATTGTAAAGTGCATATAATGTACATTGTCTGCATAGGTGAACAAATGAACGCATATCGCATTTTGTTCAGGCCATTTGACTTTTCGTGATTGATATTGCCCCTCTTTTTTTAATGGTCTGTCCCATGTTTCTACTACAGACACTATACATTATTTGCAGTATTATTTACAAATTATATTGATTCTTTATGTATTACACTAATAATATTTACCAGTTAGATTAAATCTCTGCATATTATGTTGTTTTGAACCCAAATAGCAACTGATTTATGATATTCTATTGAGCTTCAAATGTCCACTGGAATAAACTAGAAGTTGATTGTATAGATTTAAAGCTTCTCTCCAGTTTTGTGATTTACTCAGTTCACATTGCTCCATAACATAGATGAAGTATTCCAGGTACTCGTTTGCATCTTCAATGGCATGATTTTTTTCCACATGCTGACACTGAAGCTTGCTTATAGGATGTAGCATTTCAGGTGCAACAAAGAAACGTTCATTGGGTCAACCGGAAAGTCTCATGTCGAGAACTATGGATGTAATGTGAATTCCAGTGGTCTTTGACGTGATCTAATCTTGTTGAATATCAGCAAAGCAAAACCACAGGCATTCCATTTCGATCTCATTTCCTGTGGTGCATATTGAGCGTTCAAGTAAGTCTTCAAAAAGGTTTATCCACAACGTCATTCTACCACAACAAAAGAAGGACCACCATCCCTCGATCCTCTGGTTGTGTTGTGAGGTTCCATATAAGTGGGAACTCATATCATCCATGAACCAACACTGTGCCCCTGCAACTGAACCATTTTCTGTGCCCTAGTCAGTGCACAGTTTTTGGGGACATCCACCAAACTCTAACTCAACCAAAAATTTCAGTATTACTTCGGAATTGTTATAAGACCTTGAAAGCTTTAACGATATCATTTTGCGGCTGAACTCATCGATGCAGCCATGGATGGGAAGCCAAATGGCTTAAGTTTGTCATACCCATCCAATGCCAACAAAAATTAGGCCCTAGGTTAATATATACATGTTGTTTAAGTCGGTGAATTCTTCTTTCTTCACAGCCATTAGGATCAAGTTCTTTCAGTATACTCGCTATGTTACTTGTAGGCACCATAAAACCTTCACTGCGTAGCATATGCCACATGCTTCTATAACCTGACATGCAGCCAGGTCCATCAATCTCTTGCTGTATCTTGGCTTGTACCTGATCTTCATACTGAGTAGATTTTCTTCCTAAACCTAGGCCCTTAAGACAATTGTTTAAGGATCTTAAGCACATTGAAACACCATGAAATCTGTATAAAAATTCTAGTATCACAATATTCATAACCTTCGGAAAAATAGTATTTTATTAGAAGTTCTTCAGTCCGTAGTTGTACGCCACAGCGAGAGCAAAAATTGTCGTTTAGCACCACATTTTGATGACATGCTTCACAAAATAATAAGTTTGATGCCATCACAGAATGTAGTTTCCTTCATGACCTTCATGGTCTGTAAATAAAAAAAGCTTTTCCTCATTTCACCATAAACTGATCATGAGTAATAACAATGTCGCTTCAGCTCTCAAATCTGTCTTTGTTTACATGTTTCAGAATATGTTTTAGAAAAAGTAAACCTGTGAGCACTAACTGCTGACTTAGCAGCTTAGTTTCGTAGTGAGAATTTAAAATTCGGCATGAGAATTTAGAATTTAAAGTGATCATTTTGAATTTGAAGTTACAATTTGAATAAATATTTGATTTATTATTGATGTTGCCCTTGTCGGCCAATGTAGCTATGAAACCTGAAGTAGTTTCTTGCTCAGTAGGGTAGTCATTCTCTAAACATATATGTGATCATTTACAAGTGGGTCAATCCTGGAGGATGCCCCCACACACACACTTTGTGGACATCTGTAATAATTATAATTTATAATAATTTAAACTGGTGGACTGGCTCTGTCACCACCACTTTTTGAAACGGATTGTCGCCCTTATTCACTTACTAATTTTAATCCACTTCTGTCTCTCACTTATTTTACCATGATGACATTTGCCATACGGTGTATTTGCATGCCCTTCATACTCATTGTTTACATGCCTCATAAATGACAACCACTGTACTTCTATAAGATGTAACCTCAGCCTTTGTACATGTCGTATACCAGTACAAATAATTCCTGATCCATTTTGTCCGTTCTGCCAGAATCACACAGGCTTTCTCACAGCCTTTCTCTTTGCTGGCTTTTAGCACCTTCTTGACTACTGACTTTGCTAGATGGCAGACATCGTAGAAGTGAGTGGTATCTCCCTGCGTGGTTTTCATCCCTTTAGCAATACCACAGTAGCGATCAGACAAATGCCTTTATATGAAGCTTCTCCTTCCACTTAATTGCTTCAAATGAGTGCTTAGCATCTTCCTTTTGTTGCTACTTCCAACCTCGTTGGCCTGTTAACATAAATTCTCCAATCACTAATTTTGTGTAATGTAAAAAAATAAATTGGGTAAATACAACTGGTATAATAATGGATTTCAATGGGCACTACCATGTACGAGATGGTGACCAAGTAGCAAATGACTGATTCTTTTCATTATAATGATAAATACAGTACTGACTACTGGTAGTTTTGTATTTTCTAGCAAATTAAAAGACATACATTACTTTGCGTACTCTTAAAATTGTACAATTTATGCCTACCCCTCCATCCATATGCATTTTAAAATGCTAACAAAAACCCACCAGTCATATAATACTGTACTATAAAAATCAAAAATAATTATATAAGTTTCAAAGACTTAAAAAAACACAATTTAAGGATTAGCATCATGAAAGTGATGTGTATGGAATTAAACATTTAATGTCACTGCATAAAGTTAATTCACATCTTTTATCCACATCCTGAGACTTCATGATGCTGATTGTTACTGATGAAAAGCATAGAAATGATGGATTCAAAAATACCTGAAGCAGCTCAAAATGTACTAGTTTGGTTATGTTGCAATTCAACATTTGTGGCCCATGCTATCGAATCTGCGATCTCAAGCCCAAACGCTATCCTTTATCACTTTGAGCTGATTGATGGTAAAGCTCATGATTTTTCCCAATATTGAAGTGGATATATTAATTTTTTCTGATGGTAGAAAAAAGTTCTCACACAGTATACTTAAGGCCAATGTGCCTGAAGAGAAACAGAACTTTGCTGATTTAGGATCGTGACATCAAAATGGCAAAACTGAGTAAAATGTTTCCTGCAGGATTTTCCCAAAACTAGTGGCTGGCTTCTCCATGTAAAGCCTTCTTTGCATGATTGGTATGTCTGTTCCACTGTTGCCTTTGTTACATGGATTTTGACATTCACAGTTAGAGATCATGTCTTGCATTTGAAGCAAAACAATGAGAATAGGAAACCATGGCTCTTGAGGCATTAAGACGTATATTTTTATCTTTCCTGATTTTATCGTTTCTGCAAAGTAAAGTTGTCTTAATCTTATCCTTATCGTTTCTGCAAAGTAAAGTTTTTGCTAATCTTATCCTTAGCCGATAACAATAATGGAAATGTCCATGATAGCTTGTTATTGTACTCTGAATTGTTGGACTGATATTATATGTAGTTTGATAGGTTTTATTATGGCATAAATATAGCGTGTCATTTGCCTATGGCTAACCATGATGATGATTAACCGGTCGCTCAATACGGATTTAAGAAAAAATATTCAGATATGCTTCACTTTCTCAGTAATGACTTGTATGCTTTGCATTAGTACATACAAAGTAAAATTAGCTATTTAGTGCCTTTATTTACCTACAACGGTTAACCATGGTCAACCAATAGCATTAAACATAGACCATGTTCAGTTTTCCTTTCAAACATCACGGTTAACCATGGTTGACCACCGTGATATAGTTGGCTTTCACTTATTATGCAAGGTGTTGCGGTATACTCCACCAGCAAAAGATTCTAAGTCTATCTAAAATGTAGTTGTCAAAGGTAAACTTTCAAGTCAATTGTGCAAGCCATCGTACAAGAAATGGTTAACGGTGGTTGACTGTGTAGTGTGACACACAGAAAATCTCATTGTGTTACGGTAGCTTCATTTATATTCAAAATTGTCTCAGGGCAGTAACTATGCTATATTTGTAGAACATACTTCATATTTAAGATACATTTTATGTTCATAGACATGTAGGCTAATGATATGATATCTACCTGCAGGTAACAAAATATAACCGACAATTGGGAACAGAATAATACAAATTGTTTATTAAGCCCAGCATATAATTCTGAAAAGATATCATTTTACAGACAATTATACAAGTATATTTAATATGCTAGTTCAATATCTGATTCTGTTTCCTTTCTTACATACAATCATTTCGACACGCTTACCCATGCTTTCTATGATCTTGTCAATTTGATTTTTATCAAAATTGTTGTGTGTTTAAAACTCTCCTTCTTTATGCTTTGCACAATTGTGTCATTGTTCAGTTGTCGTTTTATGAGGTGAAACAGATTCTCTATTGGGTTTACATCTGGGCTGCGTGGAGATATTGAGAGTAATTTTGCACATATTGATTTCATTGCCATTCTTGTATGGAGCGTCAATGTATTTTTATTATTTAAATAAATTACAAAGATATTTTGGATGATATATTTTATTATATCATATAACCAAAATATCTGCCTTGGTTATTTGAAATAACCACATTCTCGTTTGCTGAATGAACTTTATTATATCAAATAACCAATTTGCGTTTTGTGCTCGCGTTTTCGTTATATCAAATAACCAAGTTTCATGTCATGATTTAATTTGGTTATATCAAATAACCACTTTTCACGTTCATGATTTAACGTGGTTATATCAAATAACCACTTTTCACGTTCATGATTTAATTTGGTTATATCAAATAACCAAAAAAATTTACGAACAAACGGCGCACGACATAAAGACAAAACCCACTTAGCCCCCTCTCCCAGCGGCGTATTTTGTTAATTTTTCAGGCGTTTTCGGGAGCTTCCGGTGTTGTGGCATCAGGCGGCATTTGGGCCCATGGTTTATTACTAACTTAATGTTCTGGTCGCGCCATTTTCCTTTTCCCTGTGTTTGGAATGGCTTCAGATAGACTGGCAAGGTTGCTAACCGAAGCTATTGGAAGAGCAATACGCGAAACTGTAAGTTCCACCTCCGGTACCGAAGTAGTGTAAATAAATTATCTTTAATATTATTCGGCTTCATTATGAATATTCATGTATAGTAGAGCCTGGAGGGGAATTTGTGCGTGCTATTCATTCATTGAATGCGCACGAAGAACGTTATTGCGTTTATTAATGAACGGCAACAACAAAAGGCGAGTCGTGATCAGGTATTTATATTAAATAAGTCTCTTCAAAGATGTATGCAATTTTTTTTAAACACCCTGTATTTTTACCAGCGCTCCCCCCCCAATACAAAACAAAGGAGTAACAGGTAAAAGTGTCTAATTTAGGTGTGTGCTGACATTCGACAAATCAATATAGTTTGGCCAGCAGAACTAATAAAAGTAGGGTAGACCATAGGCAGATCTTAATTTAATGAAATGAACACAACAGGTTGAGATCAGAGTGTGCGAAGAGCCTCAAATAAATTATGTATGTATGTATTCCATGAGCTGCCCTATGGCTAAACTAATTTGGATGCATTGTTACCCAAACAAGTTTTATATGTTATGTGTGATAGTTAACAAAAATTTGGTCCTGGTTATCTAATGCCAACACAGACCTAGCCTAACATGGATGTTTTTTCCTTATTGCAGCCAAGTCGACAAACAACCCTGGTAACAGTTGCCAACTCTAGTGTCGGTAATCAAGTTGCCACTTCAAGTAATAGTTGCCAATTAAACCGGGTAAGTTAACTAAATGGACAAAATATATAACAGTTTCTTGTTAATGTTTTTACTTCTTTAGATCTTTGAATTTATTCTTAATTTTTTTCCTCACGCAGGGCCACTTCCCTCACTTTTTGGTGGTAATGGGTACAGTTTGCAAATACCGGTAGTAGAGAAAGAAAAAGAAAACGGTCTGCGACATCTGCACTAAAACCAGGAAAGGTCTACACAAAGGATGTGGTGTGCATGTTACCTTCAGGCAATGTAAAAGAAATTCCAATACCAAGAGGTGCAAATAGAGCGGAATTGTCAGACAGAGGTCTTATTGGAAAGGTGTCTATAAACTCTGTTTGGACTACAGAAGAGGTTGCCAGAGAGTTAACAAGCATATTTGCAACTGCATTCAACTTGCAACCTGGTGAACTCTTGCCATTTGATTACTTGGGGTAATTTACTTTTACTTTGTAATAATTAAGTTAAGTATAGGCTTATAATTAAATTTTAAAATGTAATCAAGGATGAGTGTAAAGCTTATGGATACACTAGAATAAGTTCATTGTTAATAAAGAGCATTTCTCTGTATTTTGAATATGCTGCAAAATACGATTGTTTCTGTTTTAGTACAACAAAAGGGACAAAAAAAACTGACAATTCCAAAGACATCTACATCATTTATCTGGAATGCACCTGAAGTAGTTTCACTTTGTTCACAAGGATGCTTATATATAAGAGCAAGAATCAAGCCTTGCAATAGTGAAGATTCTGATGAAGAACTAGTTGTTGTTGAGGTAAGGCCAGCAGTTTGGTTCAGATCTGGGTGGGAAATCTAGTGACCATACATTTTGCATGTTCTTTCACTTTTTCATTGGGACCAAACAATTTATTTGTAAGTACAATTATGGGATAGATAAATAGATAGATGTTTTCTTGACTAGGTCTGCACCATATAAGGCTGAAATAAATTTAGTCTTACATATAATAGAATATTAAGATAAAACTAAGTATTAAAACATGTTATCTCCAACCAGTGGTCACAATCTTCTCTTGCTTTCTTAATGTGATCTAATTCTCCTCATGTGCAGGATGACGAACAGAGTAATCATACAAATGAAGATGAGTGTTTGGAAAGTATATCTGACAGTGATATTGTCAACATCCATATACATCCTCTGTCAGAGGATTCAGCATCTGATGGCAATAGGTGTTATAGGTAATATATTACTGCAAAAATGCATTAATAGTACAATCTATATTATCAACAATCTGGGGCTGGTTGTAAAAAAATTATTAAACTTAACTATGATTGGTAGTCAACCAGTCAGACTCACATAATTTATCCATAATCACTATTTTCTTACCGTCTCCTGATCAGTGATCATTCACAGCAGCTTTTATATTTTTTATTTCGACTTTCAAGGTCTTATCTGGGTTTGCTTGCTTCGAACACGGTTCAAGTAAGCAATGATGAAGAAGACGAACAGCTGCAGACTGCAATTGAAAATAGTTTAACACAGCACTTGTAAGTTTTGAATGGATGTGTTGCATACTTTTTTTGCAACAATACAAATTTAAGCTTTTTAATTAGGAAGGCTTTCGACATACACTTTGTCACAAATGAAAGTGATAGTAAATTAATTTTATTTATATCAATGATGTTTTGATGCCATCTTTAAATCATTTTCAAGTTCATTTAAAGTTCATTAGCACTAGTGTGTGTATAAAATGCTGTACATTAAACAACACAAGCCCAGTATCAACACACAGTCTGACTCGATTCAGGCTAAAGTATTTAAACAAAAACATTTAATAGTTTAGCATGTAAGCATTGTAATTTTTAAAGCGTTATTTTGCCGCGTTTTATTTGCACGCCCCCATTTCATGTAATTATTTGCTTACACAATCATGAACTTGCCATATGAACACACTAGTAGTAGTAGCAAAACAAACTTTAAATGAACTTAAAGGTGATGTAAAGATGACATCGAATCGTCATTCAAATAAAATTAATTCATTATCGCTTTCATTTGAGACAAAACAGGTTTAAGTGCTATAAAAACATTTTTTTAATTTTAACACTGTAGTACCACAAATTTAGACGAAACAGCGGAGACCGTACTTGGCAAACATGTTGCCAAAGTCATGACTGGCCAAACTTCCGACGTTGAAATCTGTAAAAACCTGATAAATGTTTGTCGAAATCATGTGTTCGAAGATGGTGTTTCCAAGATGGCTCGAGCAAAATTTGAGCCATCGCGACCGCTTTCTGTTAAGTTTGCCGACGAATTGGGGTCAAGTGAGGGAGCTGTAGATCTTAATGGTCCCACTCGAGAATTTCTTCGCTTGGCAGTTAGAGAAGCTTTTCAAACAAATGCCTTTAGCGGTGCACCAACGAACAAAGTTATGGTGCTTAACCAAGAAGGTAAGCAGCATGCATGAATATTATGTGTTTGCGTTACTGTTTAGATGACAAAGAAAGTTCAAAAAAGTTGGCTGTCATGAACAATAACAGAATGTGCTTTGTTTCAATCAACAAAGTTTAAGACTGATGAATGCTCAAACAATGCATGATAGTGTTTCGATATCGTAAATGAAATCAAGCAGCTACAGTACGAAAGTAATGTGACTACCAATAGCACTTGTGAACGTTTTCCTTGCGCCTTTAACACCAAGCCTTGTTTTGATGTACAGTATTACGTCAATGCGAGACTCTGTGGTGAAGACAATAGCCTTGAGGCAAACCTGCATTTGTTTAACTTCATTTGTCAGCAAAGCAAAGTAAGCGTTACCGTCTCCGTGTATTTCCAATGTACTCAAAGTTTGCCAACTTTTCGTTGCAGCTAAAAGAAAAAATCTGTATTTTCATTGCGGAAAGCTGCTCGCGGTCTCTCTATGCAATGGTGGAAGCGTTGGACACTGTCTTGCATCTTGTATGTTTGATTTCATTGCCTATGGGGAAAGCAACTGCCACCCCTCTATTAATGATGTTCAAGAATATGAAGTCAAAGTAACACTACAAAAGGTGCGATATCACTTTTATTCTATTTCATTGCCGATAACAATAGCACATGTAATGTTGTCATGTGCCATTGTAGATTTCTCAATGCGAAGATGAAGCCTCATTTCAAACCGTTGTACGTTCAGACTCGGCCATAGACCTCTTTGCGCAAGCTGGATATCACGGCGTTCCAAAATTCGAATGGAAAAAAGAACTTCTTAATGAACTTTGTCATTTTTTTGTTATTGACAAAGCAAGGAGCGCCCTCGAGCAATTCAAAGAAGGATTGCGAACGCTGGATATTTTGAATATAATTCAAGAATTCCATGCTCTATTTTGTCCTTACTTCTGCTACGAGCAGAAAACATTAACAGCAGCTTGTGTTGATGCAATATTTACACCAATCCTATCAGAGGGGGGATGCAGCATCCGGGAGAGAGAGGAACTTGTGATAATGCACTGGCGTGACTATTTGCAAGGCCTTGAAGGTATTGGGTGGACTCCACGTTGTGTTTAAGTTGATGACGCATCAAAAAGTAAATTTACTATGATCTATTTTCAGATGCTTCCAGTGTTAATGATTTGCAGTTTAGCGTTACGTTGCCATCAATTTTAATATTTGCCACTGGCTTGAATGAAGTGCTGCCACTGGGATTCCACCCTAAACCCACCATACAGTTTCGGGAAGACGTTCGCCCGAGAAGCAACACTTGCGGCAATGTCTTACCACTTCACGTAGATAACAAAGATTTGGATTACGATACATTTAGAAACATGATGGATGATGCAATTTTGAATTCCCCAACATCCGGCTTAGCTTGAATATACGTCTCCTATAAAAACTTTCTAGCTTCTTGTCCACCGTAGTTACAGAAGTGTTTTATGCAAATTAGTAATTATTCTTAAATGTTTTGTTATAAAGATGTTGCTTGTAAATAATTGTAGCAGCAGCAGGGTAATGTTTAACCTGGGTTTTCGCTGGGTAACTCAGTATTTTATTGTGCAGCAAATTATCCAAACTTCACTTTAATTGTACCTAGTTTTAATGCAGTTACAAAGCGCACATTAAGTCTTCGATACAAGTTCAAAAGTGTTAGTGTTTTTTATTTATCTACTGACCAACATTCTGTTTTCCAAGTAGGCAATGTATGTACAAATGGACGTGAACTTTATTTAATGCGCTCCACAGGTTTCGAAAGAGCTGTGCTTTTCCAGCTGCTCTTTGTTCTACGAGCGTGTAAAATTGAAACTCGCACTCAAAAAATTTATAATAAAAACTTTTCATTCTCCATTACTACCAAATAAAATGCCAAAAGTAATATTTGCACCGCCAATTTCTTTAACTTTATGTGATACCATATTCTCTCTATTTAGTCCCCAGGGGGGGGGCTTATTCATTTCAGGACCTTTTGGGGGGGGGGCTTAATTGAGAGGGGGCTTATTTATTCATATATATATATATATTTATATATTATGGGGGTCTATTTCATTTTTCACTCAAAAGGGAGGGGAATTGTTTGAAGGGGGGGGGGGGCTAAATAGAGATTACGGTACGTAAGTCTAAATCTCAAGACAGCACCATCTCGTTAAAGATTTTACCTAATTTACATGTATTTAAAAAATGTAGGAACCTTAGTGCCTTCCTTAAAACAATACTTCATGAAACAATGAACTGGGTGAAGTTTAACATTACAGTATCTTATGTATTTTACTGTGATTTAATGTCCAACCATATGTTGCCCTACAAAACGAACAACCTCCCGGTAGGCGACCTTGCTTTCTACATGTGACAACGATGTAACCAAACTCTCCAACTGTTGTAACTCATCTTCTTGCAGTGGATTGGGTGTTTCTATAACACAAGCATGTGGCAAATCACTAGCCACCAATTCTTCTACATTAGGTTGGTTGGCATGCCCTGGTAAAAGACCTTCGTCATAATCTGCAGACCTTATATTGCACTAAAAAAGCTGTTCTGGTGTTCTATTACTCTCTGTTGAAATTCTATGGTTGTTATGAGCTAAAACAAATTCACAGAGGGTTTTGTTGATACATGGAATATACACGCAATGAAGACAGAAAATATCAGTGTTATTGTTAATGTCAAGAACACCCTCATTCTCAAGCTGGTAAAGCTCACCCCTAAATGTTGATAACACCTGCTCATTTAGAGCACGGTTATGCCTCTCAATACGTTGGTTGTGTACAGACTTTCCAACAAGGACTGGCTTGCTTTCTTCACCTCGAGCTGCAACCATATCTCTCCATATGTCAACATTCTCACCTCCAAGGTCAGTCCGAATCCTATGTGGATGGCCATACTTTGGAAGAGCTTGCAAGAAAAGGTTGTTAACTGTCTCTGCATGATTGTTGGATGAACATTGGGCAAAAACTACCAATCGACTGAATCCATCAATACCATGGTGAATCACCAGTCTCCATCTAATCAGCTAGTGATTACCATCTATATGCCAAACATAGTTAGGATAAGGATTTGTGTAAACCCGTCTCTTAATAGGCTTCTGTTTTCTATTTTCCACACCTTCAGGATCTAGAGCACGGATTGCCTTCCTAACTTTTTCCCGTTGCACATAAATTCCTTTACGTGTGAGATGGCCCTGGACCATAACTTCACCAGAATTTCGGTGGCTATTCTTTGCAGATTCTACTTCTTTTTCTACCTCATCTTGCGCCAAACCCGAAAATCTTTCATAGCTTATTCCATGCTCATTTATTGCCTTATAAAGAACACTTCTGGACACTTTAAGTCGTTTAGCAATTTCCACAACTGGAATTCTCAATTGAAGTAGGTTTTCCAATACATTCCTGTTGATTTCCTTCTTTGGTCTACAAGCTTGCCTGGGAAGGTTGTTCTCAGTTGTATAATAAAATGAAGCATTACTGCATACTTTTCAATTATTTCCTGTCTCATTATAATGATTGCTGCATGAGGTAAGGGCATGAATTTGTTGCAAATTTTAAAGTTACTAATTCAATATACTAAAGTTTAAAAGCTAAATGATGTGAAAGGCTACAAGAGTTTATAGCGTATGTTTATACTTTACCTCATACTATGTACTTTAATCTTAGCTGTTGTGTGTTCTAAGACATTTAATGCAGTCTTTGAACAGTTCACCTACCCTCTACCAGTACCTAGTGGGATGCACGGAATGTCATCAAATGTGGCTTTGATACCTATTAACTACAGTTATAATATAGCATTTGTAAATATATCCTGAATACTGCATGATTACTTAAGAGCTGTATAATTAGTATATATCATGAGTGGAAGTTTTGATGCATTTCCAATGCTATTTTTGTTTAAAATGGTTATGCTTTACCTTTCACTGGAATTACCAACTGTCAAACCCTACAAATAAAAGTACATTTATATTATACCTGATTGTTTTACGGGGGGAGCGTTGGTAAAAATACAGTGGCCCCGCCTATTATTAAATTTGAACTAGCGATATAGAATTTACGTACATCATTGAGAGACTTATTTAATATAAATACCTGATCACGACTCGCCCTTTGTTGTTGCTGTTCATTTAAAGGTTGTCTTTGTGAAGTCTGCAGCTACAGAAAAACCCATGTTAATAAAAGCAATAACGTTCTTCGTGCGCGTTGAATGAATGAATAGCACGCACAAAATCCCCTCCAGGCTCTACTATACATGAATATTCATAATGAAGCCGAATAATATTAAAGATAATTTATTTAAACTTACCTCGGTACCCGAGGTGGAGCTTAAAGTTTCGCGTATTGCTCTTCCAATAGCTTTGGTTAGCGACCTTGCCAGTCTATCTGAAGCCATTCCGAACACAGGGAAAAGGAAAATGGCGCGACCAGAACATTAAGTTAGTAATAAACCATGTGCCCAAATGCCGCCTGACGCCACAATGCCGGAAGCTCCCGAAAACGCCTGGAAAATTAACGAAATATGCCGCTGGGAGAGGGGGCTAAGTGGGTTTTGTCTTTAAGTCGTGTGCCGTTTGTTCGTAAATTATTTTGGTTATTTGATATAACCAAATTAAATCATGAACGCGAAAAGTGGTTATTTGATATAACCACGTTAAATCATGAACGTGAAAAGTGGTTATTTGATATAACCAAATTAAATCATTAACACAAAAATGGTTATTTCAAATAACCAAATTAAATCATGACATGAAACTTGGTTATTTGATATAACGAAAACGCGAGCACAAAACGCAAATTGGTTATTTGATATAATAGAGTTCATTCGGCAAACGAGAATGTGGTTATTTCAAATAACCAAGGCAGATATTTTGGTTATATGATATAATAAAATATACCATCCAAAATGTCTTTGTAATTTATCTAAATAATAAAAATACATTTGGCGCCCCATATTCTTGACGCTGCACTATTTTGACCTGGATCTCCACCTTGCAACGAGAGACGAGAGTGACTTTTTTGGCTTTTTTAAACATGACAGGAAATTCCCTTAACACAAGATTTTTGAAATACTGCCCGTCTAACTTATACTGGTCACACAGCACAATGCCTGCCTCGTGGCCTATTGCAACCATCATTTTAACGAGCTTCCCACCAAATCCTTCGTGACTGCCCTTAGCTGTGCATCCTGTATCCAAAACTTTATTCGCCCTTCTCCAGATCCTGCCTTTAGGTGCCTTAGCTTCGTCTGCTTGATTTGTTTTGTGCGTGAAACTTACTCCATCTAGACAAAATGCAATTTTTTTCGTCCACACATCATTACCGAACTCCTTTCTCATTTTTTTGGAAAATTTATATCGCTTTCGAATATCTGTCTTACTAAGTACACCCTTTTTTGTGCTTGAAGATAGTGGAATCCATTTCTGTTCAAGAAACAGCGTACTGTACGCGGAGAAATATCCTTACGGTGTAGCCCTGAACTAAGAAGTTATTTCTTAGACATAAAATTACTATTGTCCTCCCTTGGGGTATTAATGTTTCGCATTATAGAGGGCTTCTGCCTCACAGTAAGTTTTTCTGGTCGACCACCACATTTTCTCTTGTTCTGCTTTATTTCAGTATTTTTTGTAAATTCCAGATTCAATATACACTTGGTAAAGATACTTTACATTCATTTGCAACTTCCTTGGCTGTATGAGTTCTAGTTTTCCCCGATAGCTGTATGTACGCTTTTTTTTCAGCTGAAAATATTCCAGTAAATACCATATTGAACGCACTTAAAAAACCTTATGCACGTTTTTCTATGACTTCATTAATTGCATAATAATTATATGTAATTGGTAGTATACTTCAAGTGTTACACTAACCTAATATTAACCTAATATTAACCTAACCCTTTGTTGCAGTGGCCAAATTGGCTTTAAGCATCTTAAAAATATGCTTATATAAAGTGTGGCAAGTCAAACAATCGTGGACAAAACCTGTTAATAAAATTTACAGATACATACAATTTCGGTTTTACCAGATATAATTCATGTGTTTTATATGGTATAACCCCCCTTCCTTTGAACAATGTTGGGTTCAGTTTGTGTGTAATGCGATCCAACATTGAATGGGGGAAAGGGGGTCACAAAGCAGTTTA
Organism: Muricea muricata; assembly: GCA_963855995.1. Taxonomy (NCBI): domain Eukaryota; kingdom Metazoa; phylum Cnidaria; class Anthozoa; order Malacalcyonacea; family Plexauridae; genus Muricea; species Muricea muricata. The sequence continues at coordinate 65,823,171 of OY979716.1, forward strand.
AACGTTATTCTAAAAAATTTATTTATTAACAGTTTTGTCCACAATTGCTGGCCTCTGCGGAGACACAGTCTGCGATCAATCAGCACTAATCCGGTACGGTGACGTAAGCAATCTTTTGCATAATTTATTCAAAATTATTCAAGAAATGTCAAGTTCAATGGTCCAATATGGTGGACTCAGAGTTATTTATGTGACGATGAATTATTCATGTTTTTATGTCACTTTGTGTTGGTTGAAAGTAAATATAGACACCTTGTGAGTGGAAGAAGTTCCTTTAACATCCTTGATGGCATAAAAAGCTTACCCTTCAATGTGAGTGGGTTAACAATCAATGGTATGTATGCCGCACCTGCTTTGCACAATTAAAAAAGAAGAAAGATTTAGAAGAAGTGTACAACAACTGTATTAAAAAAAAAATGAGAGAGACTTTTGAAAATATTTGTGATTGCCACTTCCACCCAGATGCTCAACCAATGACAAGTACTCCAATTAAAATACCCACATTTGCCCAATTCGACCCTGTTTGTATGAATCAAGAATTCAAAGTTGAGAAGCATAGTGGTGATAAAACAGCATCAAAAACTAGTGTCTCATTATGTTAATATATTACACTATTTATTTTCTGTTTGCAATCTTTAAAATTTTTCTGTACTCAATTATTGAAATATGTTTCATTACCACAACGTGTACTTCGTTTAGATTAACGTCAAGTGGCCTTCTCAAACTCGTCAACATGAACTTTGGGATGATCTAGAACCATTGGGCAAAGTGTTAGTTCTTGGGATGTTCGTTCAGATAGCCAAATGTAAGCATTTAAAACAGGAACTGTTGAAACATGTTCTGGCAGATCTAAGGAAAGAGATGATTGGTCTATGTTCAAAGAAAAGTCCATCCAAATGTAGACCTTCTTCACCCAGTGTATTGGTTAACCTAACAATTAAAGATATTTGTGCAGAGTGGTCAACAAGAGCACCAATCTTCTATGCATTCCTGGTAACAGCTGGAGTACCCTCAAGGCGTTCACATATTGGTTCTATCAATACCAAGTATTGTAGTCGCTGGTTCTGTGCTGCTCAGGGAACGATGCAAGGAAATGAATGCTTTGCAGCATCTAATCAGTCTGGTCATTAAGTTTAATCCATTATGCTACAGAACTTTAATCATTTTCGCACATCTTTAGTCATTTTGTTTATTCTTATTATCTTTAGACTATGTTCAAACATCTGAACTGCATGAGGTTGGTTTTATCTAATTCTACCATGCTCAGATGAGTGAATGACATTGCCAGTATGCACAGCTTAGATTTGTCAGCATGTCTGCAATTCAGTTCATGAGCAGTCAATCACTGCCAGCAGCAATGGTCATAACTTTGTTATTGACAATCTAGACCTACATCAGAATGTCATAAACGTGACAGAGAACCAGAATTTGGACTATCATTGGACAAATGGTAATATTATTAGCAAATGAGTTTCTGGCAACCACTTACCTGATAATGGCCCAATTAAAGATGTTAACACTGTTGAAATGAGCGAAGTGATTCCAAGTCCTAATGACCATTTGGTATATGCTAAAAATCTGAAAGTTCATATTCAAAAAGTCCTTATTTCGAGGATTCCTTGTTTAGTATCATTAAAGAATACAATATACAATATGGTGTTTGGACCTGTCTTCATGAGCTTGTGTTTTCTAGCACATTTGATATATGTGTTACGTAGTATATCTGTCTATAAGAAGATGGATGAATTTTGTAAAGATAATAGAGCCTTATATTTTAAAATCAATAGTTCGTTGTCAACTGTTGACCCAGATGGAAATGGATTGTATTGGTGTCACAATCAAGACCGAAAGCTAAGGAAACACTTTGGACCAGGTGTTAAATTTGCATATGGTCTTAAATTTAAGATCAACTCGAATCGAACATTACATTGCGCTATCCAGATTATCGTTGGAGATGTTGCTTCAATCAATCTAATAATGGTGTTAATAATACAAATAGTCAAGGAATGTCGAAGCTCTCGGTTCTGTATGCAAATGCAAGAAGCATAGTAAATAAGATCGATAAACTAAACCTGGAGATCGAAAGTGGTCACACCATGTAGTGGTACTGACTAAAACTCATCTTGATGGCAATATCCTTGATTTCAAAATTTTGCCCACAAATTTGACGGTATTTAGGAATTATCGACAACAACTCGGGCGTTATAGTGGGGGAGTTCTAATAGCCGCTAGAAGCACACTTAAGATTATTCAAAGAGATGACATTATTTGCCAGTCTGAACTATTGTTCGTAGACATATTTCTAAAACGCGATAAACTCACTATTGGAATTTTTTATAGACCTCCTAATGGAAATATAGAGCATCTAGAAGATTTACAAAATGTCCTCAGTGAGATTTCACCACAGATATCCTAGTGCTTGGTGATTTCAATCTAAGTGAGATAGATTGGCAAAATACCACATCCCAAAGGGACTGTCCTTTGCATAATCTCTTAATAGAAATTATCCATGACAATTTCTTTACTCAAATGGTAAGCCAACCTATGCAGGGTCAAAATATTTTAGATCTCATTCTAACTACATCAGTAGACTATGTACAAGACATAAATAGTAGGTGGAGAATTTTCTGATCATAACCAAATTACTTTTCATGTAAATTGCGCACTATACGAACAACAGAAGCCTCGAAAGCAGTATTATTCCTTCAAGAAAGCAGACTGGGGCAATCTCAAAGACCTTCTCTTACACATTCCTTGGAATTATGCACCGATTGATGACAATATTGATGAAAGCTGGACAGCATGGAAAGACTTTCTTCTTGCAGCTACAGATGACTGCATTGCACGAGTCAACGCAAAAAAGAAACCAGACACACAGAATTAATTGGCCTATGCTGAAAAAAAAAGGCTGCGCACAAAAAAGCAAAAAGAACAGGAAAAATTTGCGACTGGAAATACTATAGAAAACTAAACTCCATGGTAAAAAGACGTTGTAATTCTGCTCGTTGGGAATATATCACTGATTCATCTGCAAAATTGAAATTGAACAATGCCAAACAATTCTGGAAATATGTTAATTCGAAACACAAGGGAACTAATAATCTGGTATTGTTGAAAGTGGGAAACGAAGACATCACAAACGATTTGGACATAGCTGAAAGTATGAGGGCATACTTTTCATCAGTGTTTATGGAAGAAGTGACTGAAGATTTTCCTACTTTAAATCGCATGGTGAACGACGAGTTACGTGACATCCAATGTACTACAGAAGAGGTCAAAAGCTATTTGAGAAACATTGACGCCAATAAATCCTCGGGGCCAGATGGTATTTCACCACATGTTGTTAAGGAATGTGCGACTCAGTTAGCACCATCTTTAACAAACATATTTAATAAGTCATTCTCCTCTGGCCTGTTCCCACTAGACTGGAAAACAGCAAACATTGCTACTATACATAAGAAAAAATCGAAATATTTCAGAGAAAACTATCGCCAAATCTCCCTTACCTCAATTATATCAAAGATATGCGAAAAGATCATTTGTGATAGAATGGTCAATTTTTGGTCAACGGTCAAGTCAACAAATATTTAACTCAAATCAATTTGGTTTCCTTCATCATAAATCCACACCATCACAACTACTGTTGTGTTACGATGATTGGTCAAAATCAAGGAACAGTAATAGACCCACTGATGTGGTTTTCCTTGATTTTTGTATAGTGTTCCACACGAACGTCTGCTTTATAAACTTAAACAATATGGTATTGGTGGTACATTACTGGAGTGGTACAGAAATTTTCTAACAAATCGCCAGCAACGAGGAGTGGTCAGAGGAACATATTCCGAGTGGTCCAATGTTAAGTCAGGAGTACCTCAGGGAACAACCCTTGGACTTATCCTGTTCTTAATCTACATCAATTACCTGCGTGATTGTGTATTGAGTTTGGTAAAGCTCTTCACAGATGACACTAAAGTTTATCATGAACTATCAGACGTGACAGTTGATTCATTGATGTTGCAATCTGATTTAGACCAAATGAGGATCTGGGCCAGAATATGGCAAATGACGTTTAATCCTGATAAATGCAAGGTAATGAGAATAACTCACCATCATGATACATCCGTACCTACATATAATTTCTTCAAGGTTGTGCATAAATTCAAAGATCTGGGTATTATTACGTCAAACAATTTGAAATGGACCGATCACGTTAACTCCACAGTTAATGAAGCAAATCAGATATTGGGTTTAATTAAACGTACAATCGGATCTTCTAATACAGCTGTTTTTGCAAAGTTATATTAAGCCTTGGTGCGGCCAGTATTAGAATATGCAACTCCTGTATGGTCTCTATACCTAGTTAAAGATGTAAAAGCACTGGAGAGTATCCAAAGAAGAGCATCAAGATTGGCACTCAAACAGAAACGTGGGGAAATGCACTATGAACAGCGCTGTTTACTTTTAAAATGGGATACCCTTTGAAAAACGTAGATTGTATTTGTCTCTCGTCAAATGTTATAAAACAGTGTTTAATCTAAATGGTACAATATTTGATGAAATATTTGAATATAAACACTCGACGAGAACTAGAGCAAATCATAAATATACTTTACACAAAATTGCCAAGACTAGATTGTTACAAACATTCACTTTTCGTACGAATAATGAAAGAATGGAATGCCTTGCCTTCCCAAGTTGTGGAAGTTGATGTTTCAAAATTCAAATGTGCTCTTAGGACACATATGAACATGTTTCGTTGACGATCAAATTTATTGACTATAATATACTAAATTTTCACTGTCAATATTTCATATCGTAATCAATTATTATTTTATTAGCTACATAAGGGATCTCATTATAGGGATAACCTCTAGATTCTCTTGCAAAGGTCTTGATACAATTTTTTTTATGAATTACATTTTATGTTTTTTTTTAATTATTGTATTAGGGTACCTTGAATAAACACTTTGATTGATTGATTGATTGATTGATTGATTGATTGATTGATTGATTGATTGATTGATTGATTGATTGATTGCTTGCTTGCTTGCTTGCAGTGCGTTTTTAGTGTCAATATTCGCTAATCTGAATTGTTTGACATAGTGTAATTCGTCATGTGAAATTGATCACATTGATTGCTCATTCTTCTGCACACTTTGTCATTAGGCTACACACTTTGTCATTCGGCTACACACTTTATCATTTCGCCACACACTTTGTCGTTCGGCTATGCACTTTTTCATATAAACATTCAAGCACTCCATCCAGTAATTATATATTGCTATAGCTCAGAGAAGCACGTGCGTCTGGTCTGTGTTGCAGCAAAACATGGCTGATCAGGTTGAACAACAAGCAACTATTGACAAAGAAGATACAAGTAATATTTTACAACAGTGTGCTCAAAATCTTTTGAATGCCGTGCAGTTACTTAATGACGCTGATCGTAGTTCTCCAGCCCGTGTTATATCCAACAACAGAAGTATTCCTACCGAACCAGCACGATTTGTGTTAAACAATAGTTTAAACAATGACGCTTCACGGTTTGTTTCCGTTGCAAACAATGCCCCTCGTACAACAGAAACAAACAGGAACTTAAGTGTTCAGGAGGAACATCGATGTCTTTTTGGTTACAGACCACCTGCTCCTTGTGGCTCGGTCCAATCGCAGCCAGCAAGCAAGAAAAAGCACGCTGTTTCTGGGAAAAATGGACAACCTATACTAGTAAAGGATACATGGACACACAGTTTTGTTTGCTTAAGCCAAACGTGTGATGATCTCACTCCAAGCTGAAAAGAAAAAGCTAAATTGTCAATGGCAGGCTTAGGCGAGAAAAGGATCATGTTTGACGAGAATGGTAAATGGCCGCACATCAATCAAAAGCTTTTAGAAGCTTTCCCGAAGCTCAAGGATGGAGGCGGTTATGGGCTTCTTCGAACTGAAGATGGTAGAAAAACACTCATTCTGTTACCGTGCCCACCTGGGGGTTACACAACTTATCTTAAAAGCATTTTAAACCAGGCCAAGGCTTATGTGCGTCCTATTCAAAGAAATTTAACATTAAATGTGGAACTCGAACATGCTTGTGAGGTAAAATACATTCTCTGTAATTGTCCCCCTCTTCACAGGAGCCCTTTTCTAATAAACCCATAAAAATAGTTTATTGTACAGTACATATATAAGACTTTGGAGATTAGCATTAATAGTCACTCCCTCCCCCTAATCTGACTATTTGTTTCAAAAATTTGCATTTTGATTTGGAAAGTATAACTATTTTTAGCTGTAAGTAGTAAATGCTAAATCGTATTCCACTGTAGAGTGAAACTGATCTGGTTAAATTTGATTGCATCAATTGTGGGGTAGCTATCCCAGTAACAAAAATGCGTGAACATGTCAATGAATGTGGTGGGGGGTCTTCTAGTGCAAGGTAAGAAAAGATGGTTTGCAATTCAATGAAAGAATTGCCATTTCATGATTCATAATTTACATTATTAAAAACAATGGCAGTCATTTTTGTAGAAAAAAGGACCAGTCTTACAGTACAGAATATAAGTGATTCCTTAGGTCTATGGAGTGATAATTCTTGTTAGTCATTGTTTTCCAATTATATATCAATAGAGAAAATCAAAACAGCCTCCCAGTTTTTACAGCCTACACAGCAAGAAATGCACAAGTCACATGGCACCACCAACAAGCCTTTGTGACCCCTCCCACAAACATGGTGGGATTTCACCTGTTCCATGTGTAGCTGTTTATGCATTGTTTCTCACAGTCATGTAGAAGTTTAACTCATAGTTTGTACATTTTAATGTAATAAGTTTTGATACCCCAGCTTGATGATTGAAAGTCTGCTGCAAGTTTTGGTGCTTGGTGATTGTCAAAACTTTTTGTGCACATGCTTAGCTTTGTGCAAGTTGTTTTAACAGCTTGCAGCAAGTCTGCAAGTATGAAGTTGCAGCAAGTCTGATTTTTATGATTTTGCTCAACTTGAAGCCATTAGGCTTAATGCAACCTGATGACCAATGGGTCATTCCAGAAAAGATCCATACCCCCCATGGAGGAAATTAACAATATCCCACTCCCCCTCCAGACATCCTATACAAATTTAAGACATTCTTTAGACAATTCCTCTCCTCCCTCCCCAGATGCGCAAATTTCCTCTGTGGGGGGCTATGACCCTTTTTTGAAACGACCCAATTATCAACATGCGTCAAGCTAGCACAATCTACAACTTGCATCAAGCCACTACAATCCAAAAATGCACGTTGCATTTCTGTTGTTGTTAGTACACTACTAACACTTCAAAATTCATAAACGACAATAATTTCAAATCGTTCACCATCATGCAAACAATATTAACTTACTGCACAGAGAAACATATTTCAAAAACTCATTAATACTTCATGAGCAAAACACAAAGGAAATCACAACCGTGGTAGTGTCTTTAAATGTGATAAAAGCACATGTGTCTTTTCACAAAACTTTTGCTTTAAATTTCGGCTTATACAACATTTATATTGAAAATTCTTTTGCAAACACGCTGACAAGTCGGGTATAAAATGGATCGTTTTTGAAGCTATTTAAAATACTCGCAATTCATGCTTTATCGGATATAAACCACTCGGCTTTGCCTCGCATTTTAAATCCAATAAAGCACTCCTGCTCATATATTAAACAGTACGTCATGCATTGCTAATTTGATTAGTTTGCCATCTGAACCTTTTAAACTATTCTTGTTATTTACACCATATTTCAATGTAACAAAAATTCTAATATTCCATCTCATTAGATTAGATGTGGATTTAGATCTTGGCAATACGTGTACTATGGTATGTATGTTTTTAAAGACACAACAGCATTTATAAGAGCATTAATTTTACTTCATGTTGGCCAACTTTAATCTTTCAAATAAATTCTAATTAAGAAGAAATAGGCAAAAGTTTTAAGTCCTTATCACAACAAAATTCTATTGGTCAGCTAAAGTAAAGAAAGCATGCTAATCTGGGGGAGCGGTAAACTCGAAAATCTACAACTAATTTAAGATTAACGCAACCAATTTTTATTATTATTATATTTTAGTATTATTAATATAGCGTCGTATTCAACCAATTTTTGTTACCCCCTCTCCGGGTTGTTGTAGTTTTCTTATTTTAGCTGACCAATAGGATTGATTGTTGTTGCTGTAGTTTACTACTTTTGAGTGGCCTGTATCATCTATTACTACTTAGAATATTGTAGCTGTAGTTATGCAAGGATTTCTTCATGGTTAGTGAGTGTGCATTTACATGTTTTTTACTTGCAACTTGGGAAGGATTGTCTGAGGTTTGTGAAAGGAAATACAATGGGTCTTTATTTTATTTTGTAATAGTACATTGAACTGTTACACACGTCAGTAGTGTAGTATAATCGTGGCCTATACCCCTATGTATTTTAGCTTACCCTGTGCAGGTTCTAAGCATTCTCAGACCTTTTTTTTGTTTCTTACTCCGCTTGATTTTACTATACTTGTCAGCAAGGGTAAAAGTGTTAGTAAAAACAAACAATTGAAATAGCTTATAGAGATATGATCATTAAGGTTTTCATGCTTAAATTTTGCTAAAATTACTGACATACAGAGTGATGATGATAGCTCTGGGGAAGATACGATTCTAACAACGTCATGCTATGATATACGAACGTACATGTCAGATACTTCACCATCCCACTCTTCAACTTCCCAGGATGTGTCTACCAGTGGTATACAAGATTCACCCCGTCCAAACGTTTCAAATGCCCCTAGCACAGAAATACTTCCTGTATGTACTTCTACAAGTGCCAACGGTATGAGAGTACTTACTGAGATGTTCCCTGATCTTGATGATAAAGCCATTTCAGACAGTCTGGAAGCATCAAAAAACGATGTCGAGGAGGCTATTAATTGTTTACTTGGCAATGGTGTGTCAGGTCAGTCTACGGCTTCTTTTTCATCATTGCTTCATGGGGACAATTTATTTGCATTTTGTAAAAAATTGTCCCGTTTGATTTCTTGTAGCAGGAGAAAGGTATCAGTGGCGGATCCAGGGTAAGCCAAAATAAATTATAGCAGCTCAATTTTAAATTCAAAGTAACTTTATAACAATGTCATAGGTTATGAATTTCAAAAGAAAAAAATCTAACCAATGAAGTTGCTTTGAAGGTATTTTAAAATGTAAATATATCCTAGAATGAGCTGTGGTAATTTATCTTGACTTACTTTGACGCCACTGAAAGGTATGTCTCCCGCTATATGCAAATAAACTCTTAGAGCGGTGCGATGTGTTTAATGTTTGTTTGACCTTGTTTATTCCCATACAATAGGTTTCTTTTGCTTTCGATGTTGTTTTTCATTTAACGTGTTATGAATGGAAGGTTAAACTCCATGTTAATTTCGTTTAATTAATATGCTACAATGGCAATTTTTGTTGTGTTATCCGGTGAAAAGCTCGTAAATCTTTTTAGGCAGTAAAATTTTAAATTAAACAGCTAATCATCCATTTTAGTCAGGGAGGCAGAGATACAAAAATACATGTCTACTTACCATATCGAGGGACAATTTCATTTTGCTCTTAAATTGTCCGTTACATGCCTAATATAACAATTCTGAATGTTGTTTGGCCCAATTTTTCTTGTGGGCTACAGCCAACACGTTTTTTCTTAAATTTTCTATAAAACTATATTATTGTCAAAAAAGGCGAAATTTCGAACTTATTTCTAGGAAAAACCACTTACGTTATCAAAAAGGTAATAAAAAACTACATATAACACATTATTATGGTTACTTTTATTTTCCACATTTTTGTTGAGTTATGAGCATTCTAAAACTTATTTTCAGACTAGTGCCCAGGAAATTAGCGTCATTTTAGGACATTTTCCCGTTTTGAAGCAGCAATAACTCGAAAACAGCTTGAAAAACCAGGGTGTCCGTAATGATGTCTTATATGTTGTTTTTTATAAGCTTTCTGATGATACAAGTCATTTTTCAAATGAATGAACTTGAAAGTTTGCTATTTTTGACCACATAATAGTTTTATAATAAAACTGAAGAAAAACGTGTTGATCGAAGCCCACAAGATAAATTGGGCCAAACAACATTCAGAATTGTTATATTAGGCATGTAACGGACAATTTAAGAGCAAAATGGATTTGTCCCTCGAGAAGGTAGGTAAAATGACCTCTGCCTCCCTGACTATTTTCTCCATAAAGCATCACTATCTTCACATGAAAATGAAACAGAAAAGCTCTTGGATATGCCACTTGCACATACATTCTTTCAAAAGGATACTGATGGTTCACAGTCGTTGCAGCGATTTGTTTCAAGTGCCATAAATCCGTTTGGGCAAGAGTTGGATATGCTCATTGGCTGAAGTAAAGACATCCTGCAGTAAACTATTAGGAAGTATAAAAACCCTCTCTTTGATATCATAAAAGCCCTTAATATTTCATTTCAAGGTAAAGTCGGTTTAGATGCAGGAGGCTTAACGAGAGAATTTTTTCATCTTTTGATGAACAGATTACTGAAGCCCACTGGCTCTCTTGATTTGTTTGAAGGCACAGGTGGTCACCTGGTGCCAATTACTAATTATGATTATCTTTCTGGTGGTTTTTTTGTCTTAATTGGGAAGATGATCTTGCATTCAGTCCTAAATACTTGCCCAGGAATGCCAGGGTTATCCCCAGCAGTAGTTTCGTATCTTGTTAGTGGTAATCGTGATTCTTGTATTGAGCATATTGTTCTCGAAGATGTCCCAGATCCAGTCTACCAAGAAAAGATGAGTAAGGTATTGTGGTGCTTTAAGCTTCTGGGCCATCTTGCGTCGTGCATTGTTACTTCATGATTCAAATGAATGATTTTATGTGTTTCAGAAGAGAGAGCGCTGTGACTTAGTCAGTTGAAAGTAAGAAACCACTTTGACTCAAGCGCACAGCTTTTCCCTTGACGAGTAAAATTGCCGCGCACTAAAGGCTCAGTAGTTAATGATGGGGAATAAAATTTTCTCAAAGTGCAAAGTGTGAAGGACAAGTATGCATGCGCGGATCTAGAGTGTTAATTAGGGGGGGTTGATATTCATATATTCAGGTTCTGCCTGACTGTTTTGAAATCTTATGTCAAAGAACTAGTTGGGTAGAACCTGAATATATATATATATATGCACCAACCACCCCCCCCCCCATAAACGCTATCCGTCCCTGCAAGTATGTGAAGAATTAACTTGTTTCTTTTCATTACTTGTCATGAAAACCTACTTAAGGTTGTGTCCTTTGATTGATACAGCAACTCCACATAACAAATCTCACAGGAAAATCTTTCTTAAACAGCTGCTGGAATGTACAGATGAAGAACAATTTAGTGAATTCTTGACAACAGACAGTGATCTTGACATATCTGACCTTTTGATGTCAGCTGGTTTTCCTCATATTACCATAACTCCCGGGACAAAGCAAATAGCATACGAGTGCTGTCTTCTCTATGAAGTCATTACAAAAAGGGTGACAGCCCTTGATGATATTAGAAAAGGCTTACAGAGTGTAAAGGTGTTGGGGAACACAGCGCTGGACTTACTTGCAAAATGGCCTGTTCTTAAAAACAATTTTTTCCCAGAAGCAAGAATAGAAGCAGTTGGTGTCGAAATGCTGCTACCTCGTATCACTTACGTAACTGATGAGAATGCTGTCAACCGCTACCCTACCTGCTACCCTACATAAGGCAAACAATAAGCAAGTCATAGTCAACAATTTTTAGTTGTCTGAAGATTGCCTGCAATGGCAATGGCATGAAACTCTGAGTCACAACTAAAACTATATATATACATATATATATGATTACATGGTTTTTCCTTCAGATACCAGTTCAGGTGAGAAATTGAACGACCTGCTGTTGTTTTGGACGGGACATCCAACATTACCAACTGATTCATCGAAAAAGCTAGTAGTTTGTTTCCTAGACGCCTCCAAACAACTCCCTGAAGCGGACACCTGTCCAATGGCACTTTTCATTCCAACTGTTCACAAGAGTTATGAAGAATTCAAAGCAAAAATGGATAAAGCCATTGAGTACGGAAAAGTTGGCTTTGGAAAGATGTAAATAAACGTTCAAAAAGATTTCCTGTTCCAATATGCTGACAAAATTGTTTGCAAGTACAGTACATTATTAGCATTATTTGGCTTGCAAATTTACATGTAACTGTTAATGAGTTTTGGTTGATGTTCTGTTAAGCTCCAAGTACGGTATTAAACTTTACTTTTAGTTTGCTTTAAAATGCTGTAACACGTTTGAAAGTCTGCAGTACAAGGAACCGGTTGTTTTAAAACCAGTACGCTTAATAGATATTAATATGCCTATGCCACGAAATTTTTTGCAGTATTTTCTTGAGTGCATTGCAAAGATAATTTTTAAATTATAAATTAATCTTAAACAATCGCAATATAACTTCTTTATTCACACAATATGACTTCTTTGCAGTGTGACGTCACACGCTGTGTATTTGCCTATCGAGTAATGCTGAATATCTCGACAAGAAACAGAGTTACAAAAATTCTACAAATGTGAATGTAATTGCTTTTTGCAATGCAATCAACAAAGTACTGGACAAATTTCGTGTCATGGGCACTTTAAAGTATTATCTGTATGTTACCTTTATGCATTATTTTTTAATGAACTTGAAACCTAGTCTTGCCATCGACAAGTTTGTTTTGCAAAATTTTGAATGATTGGACATCCACAGGATACATACAGGGTTGGCAGTACAATTATTATCAAGGCTGCCTGCAGTAGATGAACCGGCTTATTCACCAGGCATTGGTCGAAACATAAAACCTCAATACAATATGTCATGTGGGCATTTTAAATATGGGTATTAACATAATCCAATGATTCCATAAAAATGTCTATTCCATAGCACTCACTATTTCTTAGAGGGTTGATTATTCTTGACATGTCTTGATAACGTTGTTCATTCAAGGGGCATTCGATGACTGGAACCTCCACGTGCGCATCCACTTCTGTTTCTTCAGTAATAGGGCCATTCCATTCAATTCCATAGTGCTGAATTTGATTCTACAATTTGAATTAGGTAAATAGTCTCTGGACTGTAATGCTACTAATGATCAATTAATTGGGGTGTGTGTTTTTGGTAAACTACTTTGATATTATTAAGCGAAATTTTACATAAAACAACAAAATTTACAATAAACAGAAAAAATCATGTTACATTTCGTACCTTGTCAAAAGGCTCATAATGATCTTGAATAGCTCTGTGGGAAGTATATCTTTGCGACAGAAGACCAAGAATATACAGCTGCATTGGGCTTCTACTATTTGCTGTGCATATACTATGCCTGATGTAACCCTGCTTCCACATGTCCAAATGTCTATTGATTCTAGGAAGATAGACGTAATGGAGACAGAAAAGATGGATAGCATTAGATGAGTCAAGTTGACCACAAGATTCCATGTGATAAAACAAGTGATAGTAGATGTATAATACACTTTCAAACACATTGCACCACAGTCGCTCTATTCTTTGATTGTGGACGCTTCGACCAGTTATCATACTCCCTCTTCCGGAACCACGGTTGGGATGTTCAAGCATGTATAATGAAACTCGAACATTTTCACCACCCTTATCGGGTCTGACGCGGGATGGTAATCCGTATTGATCAACAGCCTCGATGAAAAGCTGCAGCACAGTGTCTGCTCGGTTGTTCGACACACACTTTAGGTATACAGGGATTCTGGTGTACCCGTCAATACCACCATGGACCACCATTCTCCACCTGCAACAGCATAAATTGAAATCTTTCAAGTTATGTAACGTGTAGAGTAAACACATTTGACTAGTTCTAAAGTTGAAACTTTCAACCAGGATTTTTATAACTAGCGTACAGTCATATACATTATGTGGCGGCTGTGGCTGTCGTTGCTGTGGCGTTTTTCATAGCTTCTGCACTTGAATGTATGCAGTAGAACTAATACTTATTATTATTATTATGATGTACACCCATGGATTTAATTTCTGTATGCCTTGCAATGTTAACTGCGAAATGAAGGAAGGAAAGTAATGCCTTACAATATTACCTATGGGGTAACATCCACGTTTCGACAATGCCATTCAATACGTCAAACTGACATTTTAGGTGGATAGGTGGGTTTGAATTGTAATCGTTTGGTGTTTTCGCCGTGGCAATTTCACAGCTATTTTTTTAAAGTTATGAGTGAATTTTTTTGCATCTATAAAAGTTTGTATACACTACGCGCAATTTTTGGCACGGCACCGTTAAAGCAGGAGCGCGTACCAATTTTATCCGTAATTAGACCGTGTAAATAGTAGTAGCCCCAGCACGGATAAAATGGTATGGGTGCATGTTTTATCCGTGCCATGCCAAAAATTGAGGGCATTGTCGTTTTAATAGTTTTGGGTGGGAGTGTTTGGACGAAAACGCCATTTTGAAGTTCCAGTCAGGTCTTGCCCTCTAACCAATATAAAATTTTACTTTTTCCAATTCTTAGCATGTAGACCTTTTCATCAAATTTATTGAGACTTACCCACCTACCTTATTAATTTATGATTGCCATCAATGTGCCAAAGTGACAAGGGACCAGTAACATAACTGCGTCGTGGTATAAGTTGCAACCATCGCAAAGCAACACCTTCAGGGTCAATTCTGTGCATGGCGTTTCTGACAGACGTTTGTTTTACCCTAACGCCTCTAATCAGAAGTTGTGAATGGACTCGGCAGTAACCAGCATTGGGAAAATCTTGTTGTATTTCTCGTATAACTCTGTAGAGGTTCTCCTCTGAAATATCTGTCATTCTTTGCCTCACCGACAAACTAAATGAGTGCATGCGTCTGAAAATCGTACTTCTCGAAACGCCCAAAGCGAGAGCAATATCTGGCACACTAAGATCGTAATCTAGTAGGTACTGCAATTGTTCAGAACTAATATTATAACTTGGTTGGCCCCGGTCACCGTTTAAGCTTCTTTCGGCTTGGAAAGATACTTGGTTGTTAAAATTGTCGTTGTAACTTCGAAGAAGTATTACAGTATTTGTAATCAACTGTTCGATTTCATTGCTCATTAAATCGGTGCTGCACAATCGTACAAGATGAACTGATAACTGATCAAGACGGAAAATAATGCCGTCCACCTTTTCTTCATCTAAATCAGCGTTTGTCAACTGTTATATAATATCCCGCAAAGCTTCTTGAAATCTTGAAATAAACATTCTACTGTTTGTCGCCATCTTGCCAGTATAAGAGTTGTTTATGACTTATGGGAAAATTGATCATAGACATAGCCGAATGACAAAATTTGTAAAAAATTTGTTGCCCAATGACAAAGTGTATAGCCGGATGACAAATTGCATAGCCGAATGACAAAGTGTGTAGCGAAGTGACAAAGTGTGTAGCTGAATCACAAAGTGTGTAGCCGAATGGCAAATCTATGTGATCAATTTCACATGACGAATTGCACTATGTCAAACAATTCAGATCAGCGAATATTGACACAAAAAATGCACCTTGCTTGCTTGCTTGCAAGCTTGCTTGCTTGCTTGCAAGCTAGCTTGCTTGCTTGCCTGCTCGCCCGCCTGCCTGCCCGCCTGCCTGCTCGCTTGCCCGCTTGCTTGCCCGCCCGCCCACCCACCCACCCACCCACCCACCCACCATATTCCTCACCCACACCAACAGGAAATGTGCACAAGATCAGATAAAGTTTGCAGAAACCTTGATGATTACTGTTTTCTATTACATGTATATGGCATTTTTTTGCATTAGTTGTCTCAGAAAACAT
Source organism: Muricea muricata (assembly GCA_963855995.1). Lineage (NCBI taxonomy): Eukaryota > Metazoa > Cnidaria > Anthozoa > Malacalcyonacea > Plexauridae > Muricea > Muricea muricata. The sequence goes on from OY979716.1 coordinate 65,838,976, forward strand.
TCATACAACCACCATAGAAGAAAACAGTTTTTCATCCTCATATTTTGTTAGTCACAATACACTTATTGTATTCAGAAACAAGGATTTATTCCCATCATATGCTAAAAATTTCGTCTGTGGTTGAGTGTGAATCTTTCCAGACATTATACAAGGTGGCTTTGTGGAATTTAAAATAATAGGGAAAGTGAACCAACTGACATCTGTCACAGGATGTTCTTATTTATAGAACACTGTATAAAATTATGTTACTTCATACTATAAAATTCCTTTTAAACTTTCTCCCATTATTACTGTAGATTGCACTTGGCCTTCTCATCCATAATGAAAACACCACAGATGGGATAACCAAAGTTATACAGCATCTTCAGGAATATCTTGTAAAAGTTAATGAAGATGAAAATTCTAAATCTATCGAGGAAGGGCTTTTTGGAGACCAATTCACCATTGAGAAATGCATCGATGCTGTACAGTCCCAAAAAAATGGCTACGATACAGAAGAATGGCTGGAAGGGTTTCATTTGGTATTCACTATATTTCATTTGTATTATAGAATTTGCAGCGTCTTCAACAACACCGCACCGCACCGCAACCCTAATTGAGTTGGCATGCAAATACTTTTACTCAGCTGCTGCATCTGGTGACCCGTGTGCACTATACAGTGACAGAAACCTTGTCAATAGATGAAATGTGACAATGCCAGTTGACAAAAGTTATGCATCGTGCAAGAAATTGCAAGTGTTAGAGATTGAAACTAGAGTTACATGTTTGCCATTGCAAGTTCTTGGTGTGGCCAAATTGTCTGACACCCCAACAATTAATAGTCCACCAAAGGACAATGCTCCAGATATTCTCAAGAAAATCTATTTAGGGTGCAAGTGTCCAACTTAATTTATGAACTACATAAGTGAGCAAGATAATGGTACTCGGATCATGAAGGCAGTTCTTCGAGAACAAGAAGTAGATGCATTGCAAAACTCTCAACAAGTTGATGAAAATAGAAGGTACCCTTGTAGATTTCTATCATATGATAAAACATTTGCCATCAATGGAAAAAGAAGAGATCATGAAGCTACACATACCTTTCCTGTTGAAATCCCTGCACCTACATTAACTGAAGCAATACCTACTCCAGTTACCAGTGAAAGCAAGGAACTAGATGACACTTATAGTTATAATATTAGTCTGACAAGGTAACTAAAACCATCAGTTAACAATTATGTAAGATCAGATTTGAACACAGCAGGGGGGAGTGGATAAAATGAGGAAGAATGGAAATTATATGTTGAAGTTTATGTAGCTGAAAATGTGATGAAATACTAATTTCAGTTAGGAGAGCCTACGTGTACAATTATGTATGTATACTACAAATATCAATAGTGAATGCCACATCTCTGACATGCAATTCATTTTGTTCTCTATTTGAAAAAGGTATGGGTTACTATGTTTGGGCTAGTATTCCAAAGGTCGCTGGTTCGAATCCTGCTGTGGCCAGGCAAATTTTTCAGCCTGCCCAGTGTGGCTTACACTCAGAGTAGCATCATAATACCATAACACACAATGTTTGGAGTTGTACGATGCAATAAAAGAAGGCGATGGTGATAGGATCCCAAGATGCTGGAAGTTTTTGTTGCTTCACTTCAAGGCAGGCAGATGGAAAAAGAAGTACAAAGTGTGCACTAGAAGCTCTTTACGTCATACTTCAAGTCAATGCTTTTTTATCTCCAAGGCAAGCATACAGACTGATGTGGAATCGCACTGTTCGTGGTGAAGATGCCAATACTCCATTGGATCTTGACCTAGAACATAATAATCGAATGGCCAAGGAAGCTATAAAGAAATTTGGACGTAATATCAAATCAATGAGAAATCTGTCGCAAGAATCATAAAGGCTCAGCAGACAGCAAGTAAGATGTTGCATTCATTTGCCAAAATGGGATCAATTATGAGAAGATCAGGAAGACATACATCAGCTTCTGATGAAAAAGATTTGAAGAAAATACTCCCCAAACTGGTAGAACGTGCTTTGTCTGAAACAGAAGGGCGCAAATATAACCATTATAGTGCTTGCAAGGCATCTGCCTTGGATGGTCTAAATGTACATCGTTTTTATGCATGGACGAAAGAGCACCAGAAAAATATCAGTTTACGTAGGAAATCCAGATGATTTATAGAATGTTATAAATATGAACATCAAAATTCAGCGTATACTGGAAACTGTATATGTTGTTAAATAATGTATGCGTGTATAAATTTAAATGTGTGGTAGAATTAGCCTTTATCACGAAAGTTGAAATGCACCATTTTTCTAAATAATGTGAAAAATCTAAGTGATGTGAATTAATCTTTGAAATACTTAACGGTAAGTGAATTCACATATCTATACATGTCATACAACTTTGTAATAGAGAGTTTCATTTTCACTGCTTATTATCCTTGTTCTAGATATGGTTGCCACCCAATGATGGCGCCACAAGAATTGTAGTTTCTCACTGTTTGAGTTTACAAAATAAGCGAGAAACCAGTTTCTCGCACCGGGGTGCCCCATGCCAGGTCACCTGATATGGTCACATTGTAGGTGACTCCAGCACTTTATAGTTTTTTGCGCATCGTAGCAGTTACCCACCCACCCTTCCAGTTGGAAATAGCAATCATCAAGTTTGAGTTAAATTGTTAGGGTTATAAATTAATGTTTTGTACACAGATATTAAATAGTATTGTAAATAATAAAGGCACCGCCCTGCTTGTGATGGCAGAACAAATGGCAACCCAGTGTGAGAAAGGCTATATAATTAAGTTAACATTAATTGCAATGCCTCTTTCTACTGGTTGGGGATGGATATCAGCATCATCTAGATCCATACCTTCTTCAAAATCATTGATAAACCTTCAAAACAAGTATTGTCATTCATGAAGTCATCCCAATCATCTTCAACAGATTCTTCATCATCATTTCCCTTTTGGAGAAAAACTATCAGGTATCGGGTCCATGTCAATGCCTCATCAAGTGCCTTGTACACTTGTATGGCATGATCTCTTTTCCAAATTTCCACATGTGAAACAATGTCATCGATAGAAAAGAGAAAATGAACACCACTTAAAATCTGGTCAATTTGAAAGGTAGAGAACTGGTTGAGGAATAAAGGCATTTCAGATGTGTGAATCTTGCCAGAATATCCAATAAACGTTTCAAATAATGGTATGTTGAGTTCTTTTCTCGTCACGATCAGTTTTTGAGTCAATTGCTTTTGCTCAGCTGTAACATCTCTAATTTCGAGTTTGACCTTGATCAAATCCAGTGGTTGCTTGATGGACAACTAAATTATCCACATGAACAAACTTTTCCACATATATCACAACAATTGTGTTTTATGTTGTAAAATAATGCTGTTTTCATTTCTTCTTCGCTTATGTCAAAGCAATTTAGCAAGCATTTTCTTCTGGATGTTGTACCATCAGTATATAAGCTTACATACTCCTTTGTGGATTTGTCAACACATGTCAACATTCTGCCCAGGTAATAAATAACAGCATTACTTTGTTCACCATCCTGCCCACATCTTCCGCTTTCTTGAACATAGGATTCAACATTTTTAGATGGGCCAAGATGGATCACAGTATTTACATATGGAGTTATGTAGGGGACAAAATTGGCTTCACTTGTTGGCATGGCGGTTCGAAATGTTGTGGCATTGCAATATGGCTTCGTGTCGTGTACTTTTTGCCGGAATCTTTGTTTGGCAATTCACAATTGTGCATGGCGCTTCAACTCTTCGTGTGGCGCTTCAACTCTTCCCGTGGCGCTTCAAGTCTTCGCGTGGGGCTTCGAGTCCTTTTAGTTCGTTGCGGCAACATCGGTTCCAATCCTGCGATGCACAGTGGACGTATGATTCACTAATAAATATACTTCACTTAATGATAAATATTAATAATCCAAAAGTCAAAACATCACCGTCTTTCTGTCAGACTCAAAAGTAAAATTGTTAAAAATGTCAGGTGCTGTAAGCTCTTTGATTTCGCCTGAATTGAATTTAAAGCAGTATATTTGTAATAACGTAAATGAGATAATTCGAATACTAGAAAATCTAAGTCATGATCGAAAGGAGTATGATCATGCTGTTCACAAATTGGAAATATATAGTCAATAATAAGAACGACCAACCAAAGTCGTCGATACTTTTTATAAGAACGACTAATCAATTATTTTCATAATTTCGTGACTGACTGTTTATTGCGAGAATCGAGATGGAAAAAGAATTTTTGAAAGTGGAAGCACAACAGTACTTTGTTTCCCGCGCTTCGAAACGTGTTGGTGTGTCATGGCTGACCCTGTGAAGCACGTTGTTTCTGTGCTTAAAAGCGCAATAGATCAAATCCAGTCAACAGTCAACGAATGAAACATCGTCTACATCGTCTAGCTTTGCAGATGCAGCCCGAAGAGATTTCAGGTATTGAGTTTTTAACTTAATTTACACAATTAAATTTATTACACTTCACATTTTTTTTCATTTTCATCGGTTATATGAAATGCTATGAAGTGCTAAACTGAATAACGCTTTTTGATTTTTTTATTGTGTGATCAGTGTACCATCTACATCATCTAGCTTTGCTGATGCAGCTCGAAGAGATTTCAGGTATTGAGTGTTGAAAATTTTTTGTATTAACCACCACCGTACAGAGTACAGACTGGTCCACTCAATTTTGACAATTTTGTAAAGCCATTCAAATCATAGATTGACACATCATATTTTTACACTTTAATTTTCATTTTAATCTGTTTATGAAATGCTATGAAGTGCTAAACTGAATAATGCATTTTGATTTTTTTAATTATGTGTGATCAGTGTACCATCTACATCATCTGGCTTTGCTGATGCAGCTCGAAGAGATTTCAGGTATTGAGTGTTGAAATTTTTTTGTATTAACCACCACCGTACAGAGTACAGACTGGTCCACTCAATTTTGACAATTCTGACAATTTTGTAAAGCCATTCAAACCATAGATTGACACATCATATTTTTACACTTTAATTTTCATTTTAATCTGTTTATGAAATGCTATGAAGCGCTAAACTAAATAATGCTTTTTGGAGCTCTTTAATTATGTGTGACCAGTGCAGTTCCTAATTTTTGCACCAGTCACTTCAACCCCCCCCCCCCCCTTTTTTTTGGCTTTGGGCATAGCAAGGGTGTTCCGTTTGTACGCTTGTGAAATTCAGTGAAGTTTCCTATTAATGAACAAAAAAATCATAGTGAATCTCAAGTAAAATTTTTACATGAAATCTCACTCCAGGTTTCCGTAGCGTTCGATAGATATGTGTTTGGTACTTTCAACAACAAAACCAACTTAGCTGCAAAGCGGAAAATATGCCAATGAAAGTATGCCATATTAGATATAAATATGTTGACATGTGATTATCCTGCTCATCTCCTGACCTACTTACTGAGGCAAGTGATTGTAAGTGCATTGCCCATTTATTTAGGAATGACAAAGCAGTTTATTATGATGTGACTGTGCCCCCTTCCTCATTATTTCAGGTGTGCGTAGTTGCCCCCAGGGTAATTATAATTATAAAACAATTGTACTCCCAGAAGAATGTCTTTTGTACGTAGCATTATCTCCCTGCAAGATTTTGCTGGAGATTTTGCAAATCAAATTTTCAGCTTAATGAAAAAATTACAAGGAAGAATGGAAGTACAAGGAATTTATGGAATAAAATATTTTTGTATTTTTATGTCACTATATTCTGTACATCAAATTGTTAAAATGTACATGCCTGTATTTTTTTAATTTTGTAAAATTTGTATCTTGCCCCCCCCCCCCCCTCCTGTTTTTAACACTCTAAACCAGCTCTGACCAATGGCCACTTTGCTATGACCAATGAACACTTCCTAAATCAAAAGTTTTTTGAAAGTCCAGTGTAAATGTATGTTCATCAATCCTCATTTGCTTAAATTTTGCTCATCAATTTGGATGGTAATGATAATTTTGGAATGAATATTCCTTTAAAAAAGATATAGTAAATGTTTCTATATTATTTGAAATAATATTATTTTGTCTATGGTAATAAGGAAAATTGTAACAGTTTTTCCAGAACATCTTGATCTATTAATTTCTGATGAAGATGTCATTACAAAACTGTATTTAGCAGGGAAGATGCCCTGTGATTACTGTAGTTCCGTCTCACTGGTTATGCCACTTAGAATAAACCATCAAGCAAGTAACATCCTGACTATACTCTACTTTGTTCTTTCCCCCACCCAAAACCAAATAATTTTACTCAAAGGGAAGTTTTACATTGCTTTTGGTTAATTAATTTAAACTTTTACTTTCTCTTTCAGTTTATCATTCCCTAGTCTTGGAGCTGCTGGAAAACGAATGCCATTGAGTCAACCCAAACGTGAAGTTAAAAAAGCTAAAGTTGTTGTGTTTCAACCAAGAAAAACTTGGACTCATGATTTCTGCCTCTTATCTGATCCTGTCTGCAATGTTACTCCATCAATAAGCCAATTCACAAAATTAAAAGATGCAGGTTTGGGAAAGAAAAGGATCACTTTTCCTGATAAAAAGTCCTCATTTATGAAATTTAAATCCATACTTGAAGAAGAGTATCCCAAGTTAAAAGATCAAGATGGAGCGTTTGAGATAATGCGAGCCCAGGGGGGTGGCAACTCCAGGCCACTCCATCTCATTGCAATGCCATCTGAAGGATACAACATACCATATTTAAGAGAAATGGTTGGTACAACAACATTGCTCTATATTAGACCAATCAAATGTGCAATCTCTACAGAAAAGTCAAATGTAGGAGCAACATCAGCATCGCCGACGACTGAATGCAGTGATTGCCAAGAAAGGGTGCCAATTTTAAGCTTGTGCCAGCACAAGTTTGAATGCAAGTCTTCAATGATATACAACTCTGATGAAAGTGACGATGAAACTACTATGCATAAAGATTACATCAAACTTACTGTTGCATCAAGTGTTTGCCAGGGCAAGAAAAATGCACAGCATCATGAAGTTATCTCAATTCCTGATGATGGTGAAGGCACCTCTAAACAAGCATGGTCAAGTCAGCTTAAGCACATATTTCCTGATTCAGAGATTGAGCAGCTGGAAGAAGTATCCTTACAATCTGCATCATTGGACGAAGCTGCTGAGCTTATGTTAGACAAGTTTAGTAATAATGAAGATGAAGCAACATCAATAGAAAATTTTGTTGAAATGTTTGCCAAGAGAAGCTCTGAAGGTGGTGAAGATGAATTTGTAATTGTTGACCGAGAATCGTTTTGGATTGACGTCATCAGGTTTTACAAAAAAGCAATCGGTAAACCAGAACTTTTACGAAGAGAGTTGTCTGTGTCTTTCAAAAACGAAGAGGGTTTGGACGGTGGTGCTATGAAAATCGAGTTTTTTGCACTTGCTTTGAAAGAAATAAAAAACAGATTGTTTGAAGGAAGTGAGCATACATTAATTCCGATTAAAGATGCTACCAAGGGTTTGCTTTTTCAGCTGACGGGAATGATTATTAGTCATTCAATTTCACAGCAAGCATCTATTGGTTTCCCTGTTCTTGCACCCTATGTCTATGCTTACATGGTTGGTGCAGATGAAGATGAGATTGCTCCACTATTGAATAAGAACTTCATTCCTTTGGATGCTTCCACATCTGTTTTACACAATTTTATCACTTCGCTAGCAGCTTGTGAAAATAATGCCGATGTAGAAGCTCTTCTTGAGCAAAATAAGATGAGTGAAGCATTTTGGCAGTTAGTTAATTCGTCGCGATGGCCGAAGGAGCAGCTGATTGATATCAACACCCGAGATTTCCTCATGCAGCACTTGACACACTATGAGTTGTTGACATCCCGAAAGAATGAATTGGATGAGTTGAAACAAGGATTGAAGTCACTCGGTTTACTGGATCTTGTTGCCAAAAATGCTGAAATGTGCAAAGTCTTATTTTGTGCTGATAAAAGTCAACAAATAAATGCTGATGTCTTGAACGAAATGATGCTGCCAATCACACCGTCTAACTTTGCTGAGGAACAGTCCCAGAAATGGTTCTTTGATTACCTTAACCTTGAAGCAGATCCTGATTTCCCAGAAGATAGCCGTTGTCGATCATTACTACAATTTTGGACAAGCTGGTCAAAAGTTCCCTTTGGTGGTCTAGCAAAGAGTTTGAAGGTAATATTTCTTCCCGATGATGACAAGTTTTGTCTTCCAACCTCCTCTGCTTGCACAAAAACACTGAGATTACCAACAGTCCATAGTTCTCAGGGGAAATTTTTTCAATCTATGGATGTTGCATTGAAGTACGGAAAGGTGGGCTTTCCAAACCCATTGAAACTATGTTGCTATTGTTATAAAAGTTGAATCGAACGATCAATGTTTCATGTTGATCCTTGCCTTTGGCAAGATATTAATCATGTTTAGCAGAATGTGCATATTTATACAGATTGTCTTTCAATAGCTATGCAAAAATATCTTGAAGGACAATTTGGATGGCATTACATAACATTCATGCTATATTTACTTACTGTTTGGTTGTTGTTTTAGTTGGTTGTTAGTTGAGTTAGTTTGGTTGAGGTTAGATTCCTATCAAAAACCCTTTCTTTTCAATTCTCTTTGCTATGCTGGATAAAAAATCCTTAACCAGAATAAAGGCCAAATCAAACGAGGATGTGAGTTGGCAGCAGGGCAGTGAGTAGAGCCTTAATTGGGGGACATGTTCATATATTTTTGTTCTGCCAATCTGCCCGATTAATTAATTTCTTTGTAAATAAGTTATCATGGTTGATTTACAAAGGTTTACCTGTTCCTTGTGTCAATTGTCGACTGCCTTGTTTGATCTGGTCCTAACATTATATATTCAGTATATATATAATATATACATATATATTTGATTTAGACCCTGTTTACATGATACTGGATCCACATTGAATAGTTTCAAGACAAGTGTAGCTTTTAAATATATGATATGACATAACTGATCATAAAATATGATAATAGCTAATCATAGGAAAGTGGTAAGAATAAATATGACGGCAAACTGCCCAAACTTAATGCCGTGACCATGCGGATATGGTACCATGTAAACAGGGTCTTGTATAAGTGTATACTCTGTAGAGGCCAGCATATTGATATATATTTATTGAAGGGGTTTTAAAGGATTTTTTCTATGTTTATCAATACAGCTATAATATATTTGTACCATATATTACATAGTTCTGTGATTGTTTTTTTTATATTTGCTGTTAATATACTTGCATATGTAATTACATGTGGCTAGAACTGTTCTACGAGAGTCAAGTGACCATAAAATGGCCCACTTCCATACAGGGTTCATGCAGACACCCCCTGTAATCTGTTCTATTATAATTCTTTAGGTAGCAGATGTGATATACATGTACTATTAATTGCTACTCAGCATATTGTGAACAAGCTGAACTGTTCTAAAGTAGATATCTATTCCATATGAAAATGATGCATCTGCAGGGTCATCATTCTAAGATGATTCAACTGGGCATCATTGAGAGGACATGCAATTTCAGGGACTTCCACAGAATTTTCATTCCATGTTTCACCATCAATTCTTTCAGAAGGTAGAGGTCCTTCATAATCAATACCATATGCATCAATGATACTTTCTGCACTATTGGTTAGTGCTCCTGAAGCATGTAAATTATTTAGACCTGAAACCCACAATTGTATAGGTGTCATATTACCCTCAGTTCTCATTGGATGACTGTTGTATCCCTCCTGGAACAGGTTGAGATGCCTGTTTATTCGAGGTGTAAATACATAATGGAGACAAAACAGATGAGTTGCATCACTGATATCAAGGTAGCTATTTTCTTCTAAGAACCAAAACACATAGTAAAAAATGAATGTACAACCATGGAACAAGTCTCTCCAAAAGCGCTTGATTTTTTGGTTGTGGCAACTTTTGCCAGCAATATAACTTCCCCTCCCAGGGCCTCTACATGGATTAGAAAACATAAACCAGGCAACGTCTACGTTTTCCACGCCTTGGTCCCCCCTCACCCGTTGGGGAAGACCAAACTTTTCTGTAGCCTCCATAAAAAGAGTGAATACAGTTTTTGCTTTGTTGTTGGTGCTTGCTTTGAGAAACATAACTCGCCTAGAATACCCATCAACACACCCATGGATGACAAACCCCCATCTAATTAATTTATGGTTGCCATCGAGGTGCCATAACGACAGGGGTCCTGGAACAGAATAATGCCTTCTTTGCACTAAATTGAGTTGCATTGTTCTCATTAGTATCCCCTCGGGATCAATCCGCCATAAAGATGCCCGTACTCGCTCCCATTGGATGCGTATGCCTTTAGCATTAAGGAATCCCTTCATTCGACGAATACTGCAATTGGGAAATTCATGATAGATCTCAGCCACAACAGTATCAAGGTTTTCATTTGATATTTCAGTATATCTGGGAACTTCCTCTAACAACCCAAATTGTCTTATTCTTCTACTTATTGTTTTCTGGCTGACACTCAACATTTCCGATATTTTAATTAACGAAAATCCAAAGTTAAGGTACATCTTTAAGGTCTGTCTTGGTATATCAATTGAAGGGCGACCAGCAGCTCCGGTATAAACAACTGATGGTTGACGTGTTCCATCCATAGGCTGAGATTCTTCCTCCAAAAGTTTATTATAAGCAACAATAAGATCATTTAGAAATTCGTTTGGAAATGTTCGTTGCCACAAGCCTTGCACCTCACTACGGACGCCAATTTGAATAACCTGTTCCAATTTGTAAACAGCATAATCATACTCCTTTCGATCATGACTTAGATTTTCTAGTATTCGAATTATCTCATTTACGTTATTACAAATATACTGCTTTAAATTCAATTCAGGCGAAATCAAAGAGCTTACAGCACCTGACATTTTTAACAATTTTACTTTTGAGTCTGACAGAATAACGGTGATGTTTTGACTTTTGGATTGTTAATATTTATCATTAAGTGAAGTATATTTATTAGTGAATCATACGTCCGCTGTGCATCGCAGGACTGGAACCGATGTTGCCGCAACGAACTAAAAGGACTCGAAGCCCCACGCGAAGACTTGAAGCGCCACAGGAAGACTTGAAGCGGCACACAAAGACTTGAAGCGCCACGCGAAGAGTTGAAGCGCCCCACGCGAAGAGTTGAAGCGGCACACGAAGAGTTGAAGCGCTCCACGCGAAGACTTGAAGCGGCACACGAAGAGTTGAAGCGCCCCACGTGAAGACTTGAAGCGCCCCACGCAAAGACTTGAAGCGGCACACGAAGAGTTGAAGCGCTCCACGCGAAGACTTGAAGCGGCACACGAAGAGTTGAAGCGCCCCACGTGAAGACTTGAAGCGCCCCACGCAAAGACTTGAAGCGCCACGCACAATTGTGAATTGCGAAACTAAGAAGAAAAATAGCATACCTCGAAGGAGTAAAACTCCTCTCGAGTTTAGAAAGCAACTAGACAAAGTAAAGATTCCGGCAAAAAGTACACGACACGAAGCCATATTGCAACGCCACAACATTTCGAACCGCCATGCCAACAAGTGAAGTCAATTTTGTCCCCCACATAACTCCATATTTACATCTTTACAATTAATGCCCATGCCAAATGCAATGGTACACAGAAGAACATGTACATAGCCTTCAACTGTTGTCATTGATTGTATGATTTCGTCTTTAACTCTTACTGGTGTATTTGAGTGCAGCATTTCAACCACTTTTTGCTTTTTATTTGGAGGGTTAGCATAAATACAATCACTTAACTTGTCACATATTACAGAGTACAATTTGTGACACAAACTGATTGTTTGACAATAAATTATGACTCTTTTAGCTTGCTTTTTGTGTTCTTTAAGTGCATTAACAAGCCATTGAACATATGGTATAACAGAAAGGTTTTTATCCAAAAACTTCACAGCATAGGAAATGTTTGGTCTGTTTGGTGATTTTGTGACAATGATTGGCTTGGTTATACCAAGGGTCTTCAGGATGACATCCCTTGTTTTCTTTATTGCAGTTGTAGTTAATGCTATTATGGGTGAATGACTAGGCATGAGAGAATGGATTTCTTGAATGCGAACAAACCATTTTCAAAAAGCATGCCTGCCATAACCCCTATACAGGGTGTATCAAAAAAAACGGAGTCCATCTTTTGTGTCAAATTATTTCTAAATTTAGCACAATTTAGCACAAACGAAGCTTATAGCACAAGTTTGGACTTGTTTTAAACCACGTTCTTTTCTCTTTCGAACAAGCCGTAATTCGTATTTTTACTTCCAGTAACGTATGTGCTATGACAAATTTAGTAAAAGCTATCGACTTGAGATGCCCTCCAATTATGCAAATTCACTATGTCTTTCATGGTCGCCAGTTAAATTTTTAACTTTTTCGCGTATTACATAAATGGTATTTCTGTTAAACTTAATAAAACTTGTTATAAAGCTTTACAGAAGATAACGGACCGTTAACGTGCACTACGAACGGATAGTTCAAGCTTGTATCGACATGAATATTGACATTATGCAATTTCGACAACATTCTGTACGCGTGGGGAAACAAAACGCTAATTTCGATCATTATTTTGGCATAAATCCAAGGTTTTTGTTAAAGTAAACGGTCCGTTATCTTCTATAAAGCTTTATAACAAGTTTTATTAAGTTTAACAGAAATACCATTTATGTAATAAGCGAAAAAATTAAAAATTTAGCTGGCGACCATGAAAGACATAGTGAATTTGCATAATTGGAGGGCATCTCAAGTCGATAGCTTTTACTAAATTTGTCATAGCACATACGTTACTGGGCGTAAAAATACGAATTACGGCTTGTTCGAAAGAGAAAAGAACGTGGTTTAAAACAATTCCAAAATTGTGCTATAAGTTTCAGTAATTTAGAAATAATTAGACACAAAAGATGGGTTCCGTTTTTTTTGATACACCCTGTATAAAGGAAATTACTTGAGAACTATAATAAACAACAATACACAGTGTGTGTATACAAGAGGCTAGGAATCAGTCTGCTATTGCAGACCATAGTAACTTTTTATAGGTCAAAAGACTGAGAAGAATCAAAAGAGACTTATTTTGAACTATGTATTATTAAGCAGGACACTTACCAATGGCTTTTGCAGTGTGCTTAATCTACTACGACTCCAACAGCTCTTTCTACACCTTAGACCCAATCAGCTCTCTTAGGACTTCGTTGCTCAGAAGTGATTCGGGTGAAGAATACACAATTGTATAATGACCAGAAACGAGTTTGTCATCCTTCATACTAGTTTCCTACAAGGACACAGCGCTTATTCCATGTTTTTTAAACTGGTTGACTTGATCTTGCATGAGAGAAAAAATGGGCTTATAACGAGAATAATCGGATTCACGCAAAGACCAAGATGTTTCAAGACCATAGGAGCCATTTGATAAATTAAAGACTTGCCAAAACCAGTCGATGGATTAACAAACACATCTCTCTTAGAAATGAAGGTAAACAAGGCTTCTTCCTGCTCTTTTTCTAATGTATTGACAGAAAAAAAGGACTTAACATTATCAACTGTTTTCTTAAAGCTTTGGAATTTGTGCTGGGGTAACCATACAGGATTAGTGCTGATTGATCGCAGACTGTTTCTCCGCTTCTTCCTGCAGAGGTCGAAATCAGTCTGCTATTGCAGACTAGTGAATTGAAGGCAATAGGATTTTCTATAATAATGATAAATGTCTTTATTTTGTCATCCTTGTGCTCTATTTTCAAACACACTGGTATTCACAAATGGTACAGGTACTTACTTTTTGATGTCTAAAATATGTAAACAACGAAATGCAAGCAAGTCCCATGTGCTTCATGACTTGCAAAACTTTGCTTGCTGATGATCCTAAACAGAGGAAGTCACCCCCCAGAAATATTAAAAATGGCTACTAATACCGGCGGGAAATGCTTCTGTTTAGGGCACTGGCTAGGAACATGGCACCCATGACGTATCATGACGACAGCATCTTGCGCTTTTTTGAATGAAGTGGCCCCTCTTTGTAGTCTCTACTCTTTGCCAGTACCACACCTTTTCACTGAATGTAATACTTCGTCTTCATCTTCTCTGATGCCATCATCACTGTCTTTTGACAAATCCTCAGTATCATCTATGTTTGTATCATTGTCAAATAAATCCATAACTTCGTGATGTGGTTCTTGGTAATGTTCAGGACATTTTTTATTGATATTGTCTAAATAGATGTGAAGAGCATGTGAGTTTTCCAGCTTATCAAAACACCATTTTATCCAACCAGTATCCTGCTGACATCATGGGTTAAGGTTACAGTATTTAGGTTCTAGAAGGGTAAAATTGGCTTAAAAGTATAGTGTGCATGACATTGTTAAATACCTTGATCAGTGCTTTTGGCAACTATTTCTTCTACCAATGTAAACCTTGCTGTCTTTAAACTGCTCTGCAATCTTTTGTTTTTTGTGGACAGACTTTTGCATCCCACACAATCTTCAGTCTGAGTTCCCTTGTCAACATACTTCTGAAAGTTTAATGGTAACTTCTAAATCATAATACATATTTTAGGACTTCGATTCTAGGTTAGGAAGATTTATAGTTTACACTTTAAAAGAAAACAAAGCCTTACCTGGCTGAACGAAAGGGATGTTCATTTTTATGATCACCATCGACATGCATACTAGTCGCAGCATCAGATGACATCTTATGCGTATCTTCTTTTTCTTTCTAGCCTAACAAAAAAAAGACACAAACTTGCAAGTACAAACTAGTTTAGTTTATTTTATACCGACATTAAATGCCATGAAATTTAAAACTGATTAACATACCTGACGCTTGTCCCTAGGGGAAACTTCGTCTGTGAAATTGTTCCTTTCAAATTTGCTGGGATATACAACTATCCCTATTTCATCCTCCTTTAATCGTGGCGTATATAGTCTCTTGTTCCTGATATCTCGACAAGGTATTTCTCATAATCGTTCAAAGTAAAATGCTCTGTACATACAGCAGAGAATTTTGATGGCGTCCATTTTGCATGCTTTGTCTTGACAAAGTTCACCCATATCTTTCTCCTTCGCTTTGCTCCAGGGCGCTCATCGTTCCAGAATGGAATCTGATGAAGGGAGATCCCTTTCTCTGCGTTTGCTAGGTTTGAGCAATTGAAAGTGACACATAGCTTTTGAACTAGTTTTCACGTGTGAATTAGAGCTTGCGTTCCTTAAGCGACGGTAGGCATTAAAATCCCTAAGCTTTAATTACTATAGTCTGAAGTGTTTTCACCAAATTCAAAAATATTAATTGGTGTGTGTTATAGATCACCTTGTAACCTTAGTACAGATATTGATAGGTTCATGGAGCTTATTCAGGAAAGTATTGACCAAATTGACGGAACAAATTATACAATGACTATTGTTGTTGGAAATTTTAATGCACACTTTTGTTTGGATAACCAATCTAGCACTGCAATTGGTATGGTATTTGCTCATTTTCTTCGTGGGAATAATTTATTTCAATTAATAAAGGAACTGACTCGTATCACTGCTTCAAGCCAGACTATTCTTGATCTAATGATTACTGATTCTCGTGGGTATTGCACAAGCAGTTTTACACTTAGTCGACCATCTAACTGTGACCACAATGTTGTAGTAGCTCAGTTCAATTTATTTGTACCTACATCCAATGCTTATAAAAGGTTTGTATGGAATTTTAATTCCGTTGACGTAGGTGCCTCAAACAAACACCCTCATTCATACTATAAATTGGGACAATTTATTTGATAATTCTGTAGTCAATATTAATTTTTTGTACAATGAATGGTTTATTAAAATTATATGCATTGCTAAAGAATTCAACCCTTTTTTGGAAGTTCTTATTCGCCCGCGCAATAAGCCATGGACGACCAGTTCTATTAGAGCAGCAATGCGCAAACAAGACAGGCTCCTACGCAAATTTCGAGCATCACAATCTTTAACTGAGTGGAACAAATATAAATCCCAGAGAAACCTTACTGTTGGTATTATACGGAAAGAAAAGATTTTGTATTTCACTAAATTAAATTCAACCTTACGAGATCCTAAATTAAGTACAAAGAATTGGTGGAAAGCTGTAAAATCTGTGTACGATGCCAAGGCCTCAAATTCCACCACTAAAAGAAGGTAACATTTTATTTCTAGGGCATTAAATAAAGCCGAGTTATTTAACAATTACTTTGTTAATCAATCAAATTTAAGCTCCAATAATACCATTCCGCGAATTTCAAGTCATTATTCCAATTGTTTCCAAATGTTGCTGTAAGTGCTGCTGAGGTCTATAAGCTAATGAATAATGTTGATGTAACTACATTTTGTGGATACAACAATTTGGAAACCAAATAATTAAGTTATGTGCTAATGGTCTTCACGAGTCATTTACTAAACTAATTAATTTTTCATTTTTGATGGGACAATTTCCTAATCAAAGTTTGCCAACGTCATCCTTGTTTTTAAAAAAGGATGAACGGCATTTCAAGAATAACTATCGTCCAGTTTCTCTTCTGTCTAGTTTATCCAGGATTTGTGAAAAAATAGTATTTGCTCGACTGTATGACTATTTATTGAACATAGGTTTTTTGAATCCCTTTCAATATGGTTTTCATCTTGGTCACTCCACGACTTCCGAACTAACCTATATTATTCTTCGGATTTACCACTGTTTGGAGGAGGGTAAGGAAGTTAGGGCTGTATTTTTAGACATAAGTAAGGCTTTTGATAGAGTTTGGCATACAGGGTTAATATCTAAATTGAAATATTTAGGAGTCGATGGTCCCTTGCTCAATTGGCTACAATGCTATCTCTCTGATCGTCAGCAGAGAAGGTTGTTTTAGAAGATATTTATTCAGAATGGAAAGAAGTAACTGCTGGAGTGCCTCAGGGCACTGTTCTAGGCCCATTGTTATTTTTAATTTATATCAATGATATGGTCAATGATGTTCAGTCGGAGGCTTTTCTGTATGCAGACGACTCTATGTTGTTAGATCTGCTAAAAATTATCTAATTACCTAATCGATCTGCTAAAAAATTAAACTCTGATCTCGCTTCTTTAGCCAACTGGGCAGCCAAATGGGATGTGATAATGAATGGTTCCGAAGCTCGTTCATGGTATTTTCAGTAAAAAAGAAAAACTCCCACACCCCTCCTCTTATACTTAATAATGAAATTATTGTAGATGTTTCTTCTCACGGTCACTTAGGTATACATTTATCGAATGATCTAACTTGGCATAAGCATATTAATGTTATATATGAAAAAGCATCAAAAAGATTAAATTTCTTGAAAGGTTTAAAGTTAAAATTAAAAAGATACACAATGAATACCATGTACCTTACACTAGTCAGACCTCTTATGAAATATGCTGATTTTATTTGGGATGGTTGCACGGATAAATCTAGTTCTTGAGAGCATACAGAATGCTGTCTGGTAATGGGTGCTATCAAGGGTAATAATTGCTGGTCCTTGTCAGAAGAACTATCTTGGGATAATCAAGATGCATCAATCATGCATAACGAAAGTATTTGATAAGTCATATTTAAATTGTATGCTTAAGCACACACTATAACATTCCCGGTCCCTAGACTTCGCAAGAAGTTTACATAATTGTTACTGAATTTCTTTGGCCAATAAAAGTACAATCTTTGAGATTGGTGTCTTATACACAGCTTCATTTGTCTTCACCATCACAGTCCTAACGAATCCTTGAGCATCTGGTTCTGTATCCACGATTAGGCCTAAGGGCCACACATTACGAGGTGTATTCTCTTCCTTCAAAATCACGACATCTTCGGTCATCAAGTTGCGCTTAGGTTGTTGCCATTTGCTTTGGTTTTGCAGGGTAAGAAGGTATTCTTTCTTCCATCTGGTCCAGAATAGGTTTACCAGGTATTGGACTCTTCGCCAACGATGATGCAGGTAAATGTCGTTCTTCTGGAAACTTCCAGGAGGAGGAAGTATTACAGCAGAATTCGTTGTAAGAAGGTGGTTAGGAGTTAGTGGGTGAAAATCAGAAGGATCATTTGATATCAATGTCAATGGTTTGGAGTTAATTACAGCTTCGACTTCACATAGCAAAGTTCTGAACGACTCTTCATTTAAATGACTGCCATGCTCGTACGAACATTAAACCTGCCAGAACTTTTCTCGTAGATCTGGTTTGGCGCTCCAACACACTGCCCAGGTGGCTAGCTGATGGTGGATAAAATTGCCATTCGATTCCTTGCCGACCAAGCTTAATACGGGTACTATCTTGATTTGTTTCTTCAAGGGCTTGTTTAAGTTCTTTATTCGCACCAACAAAGTTTGAACCGTTATCACTTCTTAAACGTCGTACAGGACCATGCCGAGCTATGCCAAAATAAATTAATCTGAATCGAGAGAACTTGCGATTTCAATATGCACGGCTCTGCTTACCAGGCAAGTAAAAATTGCCCCATATCTCCTCAGCTCTTTCCAGTTTTCCTTTATGATGAAAGGACCATAGCAGTATACCCCTGAGTAGGTAAATGGAGGTACTGGCATAATACGGTCTTCAGGTAAATCAGCCATCTTCTGTTCGTTGGCCTTTCCATGATGTCGAAGGCAGAACACGCACTTGGAGAAAACTCGTCATACTGTGGCATTAACTTTTATCACCCAATATTTTTCTCGAATAGCTGCGATGACATGATTATGTCCAACATGACCTAGATGTCGGTGTAAATGACGGATGATGAGGGTTGTTACATGATTTTTGTAGGGTAGGATGGTTGGATGGGCAGTTTCTGGCAACAGTTCTGCACAATTGAGTCGGCCTCCAACTCTAAGGATTCCATTTTTAAAATATGGGTCAAGACGATGGATCGAGCTGATTCTCTTCATACTCAATTTTTTGCTTTTCTGAAATTTCCAGTAGTCTGCAAGATCTTCGGACTTGATATTGCTAAGACACGTTATCTCTTTAGGAAACGCAGCTGACTGAATGAACTTTACGATAGCAATGTCAGGCTGGGCTAGGTCTTCAGCAGAGAGGAGTGTGGAGTAACAGTTCGCAATTGAAGTTTTATCATTTACGCTTAAACAAGCTCGTATCCTGTCTCGTAAGATCTTCTCTATACGAAGGAATACAGCTACTACTTTCTTCAATTGATGCCATGAGGAAATAGAACATATCAACGTGTTTGTGGGATTATTTGGGTCACCGATAGCAGTTACATTACTTTCAACTTGTTGTTTAATTTCAGGATCATCGTTGCTAATCTGCCCATATCGATTGGTTGTTGTGGCCACTCTTGTTCTGGTTTCCAAAGAAATTCTGGACCTTCGAACCATCGTCGTTGTTTGAGTAGTTGTTCGCCACTTGTTCCTCGCGAAGCATCGTCAGCAGGGTTGTCATCTGTTTTGATGTATCTCCATTGATTTGGGTCTGAGTAATTATGAATGAGTTGGACACAATTGGCAACAAACACATGAAACCTTTGTTGCTCGTTGCCGGTGTAACGAAAAACAGTTATGGAATTGGTGTGGTACTTCAGGTCGAAAATATCGTCCAATTCTCGCTTTAACAGCTCTCTGATACGAACAGGTACTGCTGCGGTGGTGAGTTCCAAGCGTAGAACCGTTACTATCTTCATAGGAGCCAAACAAGCTTTGCCCATCAAGAATGAACAATAGATGCGATCATTATTATTACACAAATGAAGGTTAGCTACCACTCCATAACCAGTTGTGCTGGCATCGGAAAAGATATGTATATTCTGGGAAACCACTTCTCCAAAATCGGTTGGTTTGACACATCGAGAGACTTGCAATTTTTGGAGGGAAGATAATTCAGCTAGCCAATTTCCTCCATCGAATCCTGTATTTGTCAGAAACTTTGTCATCCCAGCCAAGTATCTTCTTGGCGGGAAGTATAAACGGGGCTACAAAGTCAAGAGGGTCCTAGACGGGAGAGACAGTTGACAATATGCCTCCTCTGGTAGGTGGCTTGTTGGTAAGGATGATGCACAACTCAAACACATCTAATCCTATGCAGCATTGAATGCCAAGAGCACGTTTGACGGGTAGTATGTCCCAGTGTAGATCCATTGTTCTAGTTTCTTTTGAACGTTCATCTGCAGGAATCGTTTCGAGGACTGCACGACTGTTGCTGACAAACTTTGTCAAATGAAATCCTTCATTGGCACACACCGTCTTCAGATTTCAGACCAATTTAGTGGCTCTTTCTACAGTTTTCTCTGAGCGTAAACAATCATCGACATAAACATTTCTTCGAATAGCTTCGACAGCAAATGGGTAAACTGTCTTGTTGTCTGCAGCTGTCTTCCTTAATGCGTAGTTGCAACAGCTAGGTGAAGAAACTGCTCCGAAAAGATGAACTACCTTTATTTCCCCATTCAAATTTCCTTCTGGCCACCAAAGAAACCTCAAATAGTTCCACTGTTCTTTTGGGACAAATACTTGGTGGAACATAGCCTCAATGTCTGCCATAAAAGCTATAGGTTCTCTTCTGAAGCGGGTAAGGACACCAATTAGAGAATTCATAAGATCAGGACCTTGTAATAATAACTTGTTCAATGAGGTTCCAGAGTAATCAGCGCTACAGTCGAAGACTATGCGAATTTTCTCGGGCTTCTTTGGATGATAGATACCATGATGTGGGATATACCAAACTTTACCAGGCACTGGAGGAACTTCATTGTCGGGTATCTTTTGAGCATAACCTTTACGAATGATCTTGTTTCCTAAAGTCACTGTAATGACGGTGGTATTTGCTATCTCATTGCATTTTCTTTTTCTACCAGTGCATGCTTCAGTACTTGACTTCTATTGTTTGGCAATATCATCACTGATTTTCTGAATGGAAGGGGTGTCTCATAATGACCATTAATCAAGCGAATGCCATCATTCATTTTAGTTACAAATGCTTTATCTTCTTGGGAAAAGCTTCGTTCATTGTAAAGTTACGTTTATTTCGTGTATTAATATAACCTCGGCAATATGTCCGCCATAAAATTAACAACAACTGGAACTATTCCCGCCCCTACAGTTGCCTAAGACCTGATCATGAATGTTATTAATATCAACTATTTACACCACTCCCTCCCTAATCACATGTATATCTGTCCGGTGGTCTTCTTCTTCGCTCAGGATATCTCCGATCATTGTTACTTCTGATTTCAATTTCGCTGTCGTCACTACTTTCTGATAGAGGATCGTCCCTGGGCAAACCTCGTGGATTCTTCGGGTTTTCGACCTGTTCTGGACGCACCTGATATGGCTTTAAGTAGTTGTAGTGCACAATTTCTTCTTTGCGTCCGCTCTTCAACCGGATAACATATGAGGTCCATGTCATTGAGGTAGGTCTGATTATAACGTAAGGACCCACCCATCGATCTGCAAACGTTTTTGCTCTCATGTTGCGTTTCCATATTTGTGAGCCTATTGACAGTGGCTTAAACGAACATTTCTTGTTATACTGTTGTCTGCGCTTCTCTGATGCCTTCAGATCAGATTCTACCGCTTGTCTCAATAACTCAGCTGCCTCGCCTTTTATTCGATCGTTATTTGCTTCCATTGTCGTTGGTGATATTTTCTCTGTAAACATTTCAAACTTAGAACGAAGATGTTCCTTATAGACAAGTTCATAAGGCGAAACTCCAGTACTTGCATGTTCCGCCGAGTTATAGGCTAATTGTACATCCGGTAGATTTTCAGACCATTCCTTTGGGTGTTTATTCACTAGCTTGGTCAACGCTTCCCCCATTGTACGATTGATTCTCTCTACTCCCGCATTTGCCTGTGGTCGGTACGGTGGGCTCAAGGTATGTTCGATGCTGTGGTTTGTACAAAATTGCTGAAAGCTTGTACTTATGAAGCAAGGTCCGTTGTTCGAATGTAACTTTCTTGGTAAACCATAGCGGGAAATCCAACCTTTAAAAACTCTGCACACCACGTCACTCGTCTGCCCTCGAATCGGGTGCATTTCTGCATATTTTGTGGTTGGGTCTGTGATCACTATTATGTTATCATACCCTTCTTTTGTCCTGGGCAAGGGACCTTTTAGATCTGCTTTTATCAATGCGAATTGTTTCATTTCTCGTGGTCGCTGATGTATTGGTGCATTTTGATGTCCTTGTGCAAGCGTGGCACCACATCGTTTGCAACTTTTCGCATAGTTCTCTATTTCCGCTTTCATGTTAGGCCACCAGTAATGGGGTTCGAGCCTTGCTAACATCTTTTTGGGGCCTTGATGTGCTGCTGCATCATGTGCCAATGATAACACAGTCGGGACGAAAAGAGCAGGGACCAGCACTTGACCTTGACCTTCAAGTATTGCTAGTCCTACCTCGTTTCTATGAACTGAGAGATACGGTTTCAGTACTGGATCTTTTTCCTGTTTGGCACGGAATTCTTCCTGATCAATATCCAATTCATTGAGGGTGGAATGTTCCTCTGGTTTTTTAGACTCCATGGCCGCCACGACACTAGGGTTATCATCCTGTGGTAGTTGAGTGTTCCAGCCTAACCTGCTTAACGCATCAGCCATAAAATTGTCCCGACCTCGTATGAATTCTATATATGGTTCAAATTCGCTGATGTCACGTATCCATTGTTGCTCTTCTGCCAAATGGATCCTTCTGCTCTAAGAGTTCCAGGAGTGGCTTATGATCAGTTTTTAAAACAATTCTTGCACCTAAAAGGTAATATCTGAAATGTTTCAATGTGTCCTTGGATGTGCCCTTGAGAATCAACTTGGGATAGTTCGCCACTAAGTCCAACCTTACTAGCATCTGTTGTAACAAGAAATAGGTGGTTGGGATCGGGATGGGAAAGTACCGGAGCAGTAGTTAATGCATGCTTTAATGTTTTGAAAGATTCTTCCTCACTCTTTCCCCATGTAAACTTCACTTCTTTCTCTAAAAGTCTGGTCAATGGTCGAGCGACTGTGCTAAAATTCTTTATAAACTTACGATACCAACCAACTGCACCCAGAAACACTTGCACTTCTTTTACACTGGTTGGTGCTGGCCAGTTGGTGATGGCCTGCACTTTTTGTTCTGCTGGTTTCACCCCAAGTCTGTTTAACTTGTGTCCCAAAAGTTACTTTCTTCATGGCAAGTAAGCATTTTTTTGCTTTAATTTTTAAGCCATGCACATTTATTGCATCGAACACTTCTTGAAGGTTTACTAAATGTTCTTCGAAAGTTTTGCTAATAATGCAAATATCATCCATATACAGTGCTAATGCTGGGTGGGATGTGACCTAGAACTTTATGCATCAATCCAGAAAATGTTGCTGGGCTTCCCTTTAGACCATAGGGCATTCTGGTCCATTCCCAAAACCCTGTTGGGGACCTAAATGCTGTTTTAGGTCTGTCTTTTTCTGCCAATGGAACTTGCAGATAGCCTTGGGCTAAGTCTATCACACTGAAATAGTTAGCACCAGCAAGATTATCTAAAATTTCTTGTAAATTCCCTGTTAGGAATGGGTCATTCCGAGTGATTTTGTTCAATGGTCTGTAGCCAACGCACAATCTAACCGTTTTGTCTGGTTTGAGCACAGGCACAATTGGAAAAGCCCAAGGTGAATTTGATGGGGTTAAATGCCCAGCTTCTACATGCTTCTCTACTGCTTCATTTATCTTTTGGGTGAATCCTAGGTTGTGGCGTCGGGGTCGACACATGATAGGTTCAGCCTCTCCTGTCGGTATAGTATGTTCTATTGTAGCGGTATAACCTTGATTTCCTGGGAAATCAAAAAGGGTTTTGTTCTGATTGATCAGGGTTTCTAATTTTTCCTTTTGCCCACTAGACAGTTCCTCACCCACTAAAATTTCAGACAAAGGGTTATATTCCACACAATGTTCCCTTTCCTCTGTGGGGGTGGTTGTTGCCACTTGTGCAACCGAGTGTGTAACCAGAAGTTCTTGAATTGTTGCAGCTGTTTGTTCCCGAAAAACCCGGACAGGCTTATCTGTAACATTCAGTACACAAATTGGGATTTTTTTGTCCTTTTCTATCATGTCAGGTGACAATTTCATTGGGGCTGTCAGAAGCCCAGTTCTTTCTTGAAAATGTTCAGTAGCTTCGATATATCCATCGTTTGTAATATGGGCATTTTTATCTTCAAATTTCCCCCAAATAAATCGCTCTTCGAATGGCTGAATGTCACAACTTTGTATAAGCCGTATGTGATAACATTTAGAGGGACTTTCGTGAATTTCGGCCTTTTCCTCCCCTAAGTCTTTTAAGTGTGTACCTGTCAGTGTAACCAATTTCTCTGTGGTATTTAACACCACACCCAACTTTCCCATCGCATCCAGGCCCAAAATCCCCATTTTTACTCCACCAACTACTAAAAAGTTTAACCGACACATCTTCGGTCCTACCTTGACCAATAGTTCAACTACTCCCTGACAATTTGCATCAGTTCCATTTGCCATTTCCACCCGTTTTCCCGTTGGATGTACAGGTAATCCATGTTTTCGTACCAGCTCAATTGGGATAACTGACACTTCCGCTCCAGAGTCACAAATAAAGTCATGGTCAAACAAAAAAATGTCACTGTCTGGGTGATGTACATTTCCTTGCAATTTTATAAAGTTGTTCGCGGCTGAGAACGAGTTTATTTTGACTGTTGGTTGTTCCCAGCCGCTTGGGAGTTTAAAGCTGGTGGTGGAGACGGATGTGGTGCATTACATAAGGGTGCAGAATGTCCTTTCTTCCAACAACGTTGGCAAAGATTTCGAAAAGGGCAGTTCTTCCTAAAATGTTCTGTTGACTGGCAATGGAAACATCCTTGATTCCTGGGGTTACGCTCCCTTGGTGAATATTTTGTTTTTCTCTGTTTGTTTCCAAGAAACCCAACTTGGTTTCTTTGGTGGTCACCCTCTTGTGTAGTCGTTTCTGCATTTTCCTTTGCTAAAGCTGCAGCTAACTCTTCCCGAATGATTTCTCTTAGACAGCTGCCCTCGTTCCCTCCCGATTGACAATTATTATTTAGCTGAGGGGTTGTTGGGTGATAAATTAATTCCAGGCGCTCTAGTTCTTCTGCAAATTTTGTCAGGTCTAACTCGCGATGCTTGGGTTTTGTCTTAAGCCTTTGGCTCATTTCTTCGTCGATGGCTCCTACAAAGGTGTCTTGTAGCATTTGGAGGTGGGTGTTCTTTGCCGCTGCGTCTTTTGAGTCGCATAATTCCGGATACCCTTTGCCCATGAGTTTCTCAATTCGCCATGCTAACTGCGCTGGGGTTTCGCCATTTTTTCGCTTTAAACGTCGCAGTTCATCAACAGCTTTTTCGTGGTCCACTGCTTCCTTGTCGAGTTCCTTCTTCAGTGCTGCTTTCACTTTATCTGGATCGTCTTGGTCTTCATCTGACAGCCTGGCAATACACAAGAATGCGGCCCCTTCGAGCTTGCTGGCAATCGCATGTGCTTCGTGTTTGCCCTCAAATTTTTTTGTAGAACAATAAAATTTCATTCTCATCAACCACAGATCAACATCTCCGGTTCCACTAAACCGGTCTTGTTTATTATCTGCCATTTCTGATAAAAATCACCGCTGTCACCACTGTAAAGTTACGTTTATTTCGTGTATTAATGTAACCTCGGCAATATGTCCGCCATTAAATTAACAACAACTGGAACTATTCCCGCCCCCACAGGTTGCCTAAGACCTGATCATAAATGTTATTAATATCAACTATTTACATCATCAGGGCTAACTTTATGATTGTTGAAGTCCATTTTAAACATGTTTCGAATAGCTTCGAAGAACTTCTTTAATTGTGTCATTAGCTTCAGAAACAGTAATTTGGTGGCACTTGATTACAGATTGCAATGTGTTGGTTATAGACAAAGAATCGTTCAAAGTCCATCCATGACAAAGCCGCATCGCGAAAGGACCATAACTAGGTACGACTTCTAAAGACTCGAGTGCTGCTGGGCAATTACTACCAATTAACAAACCAATTACGAGATCTGGTTGAAACTCTGGAATCAGCTTCGCAATACTATGAAGATGCTGCCACCGTTGAACCATTCCAGGTGTAGGGATTTGTTTCTCTGTCACTGGTACTTCGGTTCTTGTATACAGTCTCTGTATTTCAACTGGATTAGAGTCTTTCATGTCGGTTACCACCAAATCTTCTACGATGGTACTGTCCACTAAATTGCGGCCGAGCATCGTTCCAAGCTGGAACTTTGTATGTTGACCTTGTACACCGAGCTGCTCTCGAAGATTTTCTGTTAGAAAACAGCCTCCACTTCCATTATCGTAAAATGCATAGGTAGTTACTATTTTGGTACCACCCTTCTGCTTGACTTTCACGGGTATGATAGCGTGTACGACAATTACATCTTTTGGAGAATTGGAGGGTATTTTGGTGCAGGCATTCTTCACTTCTTCCTTGCACTCATGATCTTGATTCTTTAGCTTAAAGTCATCAATGTGTAGAGCAGATGAATGTGGCTTGTTGTATTTCTTACATTTTCTTTTCCGTAAACAGCCTCTCGAAATGTGGTTCTTCTCGTAACAAGCGAAACACATCTTGTTCTGTTTGAGATATTCCTTTCTTTGCTCGATTGGTTTCTTCAGGAAAAGTTGACAATCGTCCAGGTCATGACAGGAGTTGCATAATCGACATACAATGTTAGGTTTTGCTGACCCGGCCCAGTGCACTAGAGTTGGGTTTGTTGCAAAACTAGAGTTCTTGTTCCTCAGCTGCACTCTGTATCTCTTTTTAAACTTCTTAGAGCTTTCTTTGCTTTTATTGAGAGCTTTTTCCCAAATACGGGGTCGTTTGCCGCATCAGCAGTGGATTGGATAAAATCATCAAGATTCTCAAAGTTCGGTATCTTTGCATCATCTCTTCTGATCTTAGGTGTGAGATCTCTCCACTTTGCCTGTAGATGGAATGGTAATTTGGAGACAACTGCTTGCATATTTGGAGCATGATCAAGAACACTCAGATGAGAAATGCTCTTCATAGCGGTTTTACATTTGATCAAGAAGAGGGAAAATGATTTCAGGGTTTTTCCTTCGTCGGATTTGATAGGTGGCCAATTTAGGATTTATGTATTCTAAAGGATCACCTTGAAAATTCTGTATCCTAAAGGACCACCATAAATATGTTTATAGATGGTTGTGGCAAAGTCATCGTAGTGGTGAGCTGCTGGCAGGTTGATATCAACGTTTCAGTTTGTCATTGCTGCAGTAACATCACACTTTCAAGCGCACGCACGCACGCACGCACGCACGCACGTGCTTGCCGTTTCAAAAAAAAAAACAAGTACCAAGTACTTTCATTGCAAGATTCAAGTCAGAAGTGACAAATCTGTGAGAGAGATATGTTATTCACCTGAGAAAAGAGTGACCATCCAACAAGCTTGTGAAAACAATTTGCCTGTAAGAATCTCTGCAACAAAGAGAAACCGATCCACTGCATTCAATTGCTTGCTATGGCCATCGGTTACTGCCAAAAAGGCGGGAATGATTTTGGCGGGAATGATTTTGGCGGGAATGATTTTGGCGGGAATGATTTTGGCGAGAAGCTGTTGTAAGCAAACAATATGGCGAGCTGAAATGACAACCATTTAGCAAGAATTATATCAGAAGCTGTAAGGAACGCTCTTCGGCAGTCAAGAACCAGCGAAACGAATGCAGCGGCCACCAGTACCTCGACACCAAACAATGAGCAGCAGGTGTGTGTTGTATTTTATTGTATATGCAAATTAGCGAATATAAATTATTTATCCAGTACATGTATTATGTATATTAATAATTATGGAGATTTATACAAGAAAAGTCATAGGTTTTAGAAGATATCACTGTTGTATACATGTTAAATGTGAACATATAATAATTTATAAATGCCTCTCAGAGCATTTATATAAACTGCCTAATATTTTGTGAACCCCTCTGTCAATGAGCTATTCCATTTAATATTTGCCCCCCCCCCTGTCGAGGATACGTTTTAATAGTTATACCCCTGAGAAATTCGAAGCTCAAAACACTTTGGCCCTAAAGAATTCCAAGCTCAGATCACTTTACCTTTGAAGAATTCCAAAGTCAAAATCTTTTACCCCTGAACAATTCTAAGCCCTGAATTCTAAGCCCTGAATTCTAATCCCTAAGATCCTATATCTCTACCTTGAATAATCTCAAACCCTTTATCCTTAAAGAACCATTACAATGATAGGCATACCCCTCAAGATTTCCGCATAAACCTTACTGGTGCCCTGAAGAATTCCAGAGATCCTCGACAGGGGAGGGGGGGTACGGATATTAAGTTGAATAGCCCAATACATTAATAAACCTGAGGTGTATAAATGTATTGATGCGAGGGGTTCATAAAATACTAGGCAGTTTATGGAGAGGTAACTCCCTGTTTCTGCATTGCTGGAGTTAATTCTTTTATGCATGCCTTCCCAGATCTTGTTTCAGTTTTGCTGCTTGGGCTAAATTATGACCATTCCCTAGAATAGATCATTTTCATGTAAGGTCACAGACCTAAGGTCTCAGAGCTCTGCCATGTTGGTGTACTGCATGACACCATAAAAAACCCAACAGGACTGGAAATATTAGTCCAAAGTTTTCTTTCTGTTTTGAAATATGGCATATTACATCAGTTTTTTAATACACAAAATTATTTTAAGGGTATATTTGTTTTCAGTGCTTTATGGTGGTTATGTTGTATACCTCCAAATTTGGGCAGCAACCAAACAAATATGATGAGTTTACTGCCAGCTTATAGCTAACGAAAACTTTTGAATTATTTTCATTAACAGGAAACTACCATAGAAACAAACATACCTGATGAAAATGAAAGTGCTTCAAGTGTTAGGTATGTACAATGTTTAAGACATTTAGCTTACCAGTAACTGCTGTCAGAAAATTTTGTAGTTGCTCTGCATACAGGAAGCCATTTTTATAGCAAATTTTTTGAATGAAGCCTTGTTTAATTCAGTTTACTGTACATATAATGGAGGCTATTTTACTGATTGAAACTGTGCAAAGTCTCTTATGTTCTTTATTTTGAGCATGGTTTACGATAACACTCCATTCAATTTTTTACAGTGCACCTCCTATTGGCAGGCCAAAAAAGATGATATCTAAGGAACAACTTGAAAATCTATTGTCTTTTGGACTACCCATAAGCGAAATAGCTCGTTCACTTGGTGCTTTACGACCTACGGTATACACTTTCATGAAGGAACATGGTATACCATATCAAGGACGATTTACAAATCACTCAGAAGAAAATCTACGAAATGCTCTTACGTCAATTAAACGCGATTTTCCTAACTCTGGGGAGATTATGGTTCAGGGCCATTTAAGAGCTCAGGGTATCAATGTTCAAAGAAGCAGAATACGTGCAACAAATAGGGATGTTGATCCTCAAGGTGTGATAGCAAGACAGCGAATTCATCGAATCTGCGAATTCATCGTCGCCGTGTCCAAATTATCTATGGCACGTGGAAGTATTACATTTACATTTGGCAAGTTTTCTACCAATAACCGTGCAACAACAGTTTTGGAAATTTCGTGAGGCAGTGGCAAGGTACGGCCACCCAGTTAGAATACACACAGACCATGGTGGCGAAAATGTTGAAATTTGGAGGTACATGGTTGAAACGCATGGAGAAGATTCGCCTCCAGTAATCGTGGGAAGTTCTGTTCACAACCAGCGAATAGAACGCCACAACAGGGCAGTAAACGAACAACTCATAAGTACCTTTAAACTTGTGTTTTACAATCTAGAAAGGGATGGACTGCTTAATCCATCAAACTGCACAGACCTGTTTTGTCTTCATTATGTTTTCCTTCCACGTCTAAACAGGTCACTTAATCAATTTATTGCAGCACATAACAATCATGCTATCTGTACAGAGAAGAACAAATCACCTCTTCAAATATTTTGCCAGAATCGACATCTAACTGCTTTGCATTCAGAAGCCGCGAGCCTTCGCAAGAACGTGATGTGTCTGGGTTATTAGAATCACCTCATAGGATCCCGTATGTGGAGGTGAATGATGTTGCAGATATTCTTGATGAACATGGTTTGCATCAACTGCAAGAAGCTGTCAACCCATTGTCTGATGAAGATGGTGATAGGTTGTACCAAAGAGCCATTCAACATGTGGGTAATTACTTAAGCAATCAAGAACTCATGTAACACAGTCATTGTGATTGATTGAACATCAAAACACTATTAGCTTTCCAATTACATATTTTTTAAGTTCCAGAAATTGAACGACTATATTAAAATCGAACTTACGGAACAATACCAAGACAAATTAATGTATCTAGCTTTTAGTTAATTAATATAAGTGTGCGTAAAACATCAAGGTTTCAATCAGGGCGCTTACATATAAGCGCGCCCTGGTTTCAATATCACTAAATATGTCTTTATAAACATAGCGAACAAAACTGTACTACTTCTTGAAATGTGAACCAATAACGTAGCTGTGCTGGTTAGTCCCATGAATACTTTGATGAGAGGTAACATTTTTATAAAGTCAAACTCAGACAATCTAACCTCAGAAAACCTTGTTTGTAAAACCAAGCACCTACATTAATGGGTCATGTGTCTAGATTAAGCATATCCGAAGAACGGTGAGTTCAATATGCCAAAATCCATTTTCTCTTTGAATTGATTAAATTCATGGTGCCCCAAAGGAAGATATAGCACAGGCACACATGTGTTGGCTTTTGGAAATACACCTTCCACAAATTCAAGCAATGGCTTGTTGTCAAATCCCATTGGAGGCGGCACACTTGCGCCAGTGGCAAAAGTTAATGCCTCTTTAAGGCTTGCTTTGAAATCTCCATCTGAAAACAGATTAATATGCACATACATAAGGATTTTTTGTTGTTGCTGCGTATCATTCTCTTTCGGGTTAAAATTTCCACAACGTGATTCTTTAAGCATGCATGTTCAAAGGCTCAAGGTATGTTTGTTTGTTTTTTTTGGGGGGGGGGGGCAGTTTGATTTAATCACATATACCATTTATTGGCTTTGGTGACTTACCCATGCAATCTTGCAGGTAGT
Organism: Muricea muricata; assembly: GCA_963855995.1. Taxonomy (NCBI): domain Eukaryota; kingdom Metazoa; phylum Cnidaria; class Anthozoa; order Malacalcyonacea; family Plexauridae; genus Muricea; species Muricea muricata. The sequence goes on from OY979716.1 coordinate 65,870,054, forward strand.
CGCGCCAATACACTACTGCTTGCTCTTGTGCTACTCGTTGGTTCGAGCCTTCTTCGTCAAGGGACAAATATCAGGTCAACCATTTGTGCATCTAGCTTTGGCAAGTTTTCTCTGCTGAATAATTCTTTGAATTTACAAGGATGATTCTGGATTGATTGCAATACGCCAAGGGTGTTTAAACCTTCCTTCATCTCGTTGATTAAGGAACTCGACGGAATCAATAAGGATATGGCGGACGAGAAGGTCACAGATGGAATCCTTTTGACTTATGCTGGAAGCCGATGGAAGGGCCCCTTGTGCGTCTAAAATTTTTTCAATTGCTGGCTGTCTCAATCCTGTGTTAAGTTCTTCCAAAGTAGTAGCATTTTTGACCTAAAAAGACGAATTAATTTTCAGTTTATTATTAAATATAATTTATTATTTAAATTGCCCAAAAACGTCATTTAAACAAACCGTAGAAATTTTCTCATAAATATCTTTATCAGCGATGTCTTCAAGGTATGCACTTCTACAAGTTCCGTTAAATGCGATTGTGTCGTATAACGTCTTACTTAAAAAGTAGCAACCTGGACCACCGTGAACGAGAGACCAAGCTATTATCTTGCCCACTAACTTGTAGAGACCTTTGCTTCTTGCTTAAAAAGACACATATATAAGGCGACAGACAGCCTTATATATATAAAATATCTGTTATAATCTGCCATAAAATATACGGTATCTATAAATAAATAAATCCTTTACCAAAAAAATTCTACATTTGTCACTGACAACTTTCTGACTGGACATTCGTGGACAATATTTACATCAATATGGACATCATTTATTTACTTAAAATCTATTATGAATACTGTGTTCTAAGTACCTGTTGCATTTGGTAAGATAATTCGATTATCTTCAGGGCCACAAAATATTCCCGATTCTAAATTAACAGCTCGGATGAGAAGCCGAAAATACTCTTTCCTCGGACCACCCATGTCAACTGCGCCCTCACTACTTCCATGATAGTCCGCAAATTTAATTGACACGACAGCCTTCGGGTTAAACTTGGATTTTGTTATGTGACGACACGAATCCACCCACAACTGACTGCGACGGACATTAATAAACGAACGAGCATTCTCATCGATTTCATTGCTGCATATCTCAGATAATATTGACGCCAATGAGGCATGCTTATCACTAAAAAGAGATAAACGAGTTTGAAGATAATTTAAAATTAAATATCTTCATTAAGAATTTCACTGTTTAGTTAAATTTAAGGGGGTATGTTATCCCACCCCCCAACGCAGGGCACAGGGGAAGTTTGCAGGGCAAAATGTGGAATTTGGAATGCGAAAATAAAACTATAATTGTCAAATTTTACTTTGTGACAGACTGATAGTGTGCCAGGCTTATGCCTCTTTCAGTTTTTGAACTTATCTATTTTCTTACTTCTCACGGTTTACTGTTTGATTTTAAGATTTAACGAATCACTAGACTTTTATTTACGCTGGAAAAGCGATTTTGTAAGTTGTAATGTAAGTGGAAGCACTCAACAGCGGCATAGACAAGGGGGAGGGGGGAGGATTGGAATAAGAATAGATTGCTGCGATTGTGAAATTAATAAAAAAATATGTCTTTTATACACTATGTAATCCTTGAAAGAAAGATTTTTCTGCAAAATCTCACCCGGAGAGTGCGGAACTCTAGATTTCAAAATTTTCTGGGGGAACATGCCCCCTGAACCCCCTAGAATCGCTCGCCCTCCGACTCTCACATGTTGCCCCCAAAAGCAATCACCCTGCCGATGCCACTGTGTCTCAATGGTTTATCTATATCAATTTTGAAGTCATTTTTATTTAGCCTGATTTAGGGCAGGCATTTTTGTCACTCACTATTGTGCAGGGGTCTCCACTTACCTATATGAACAGGTGCTGTGATTGGCTGGTCAAGACAATAAAAGACAATAAATCTATAAAAATGTAGTTTCTAAAGAACAAATCAAACACTGATCACTATTGTCTCCAAAAGCCAATCACAAAACGTCTTCATATTAGGTAGGTCTTTACTCTTGTGCAGGGCATTTTACATAGCGGCAGATCAGTGAACCCTTTCACCCCCTCCCCCAACCAAAAGGTGCTAGTTTCACCCCTTCATATTTCTACCTTATTCTTCACCGGGAGAATCGCAAAGAGATATTATAAACATAGATATTATATCTCCTTAAAATTACGTTTAGGCTACAGTACCTTGACTGTGTCCATACTGCAGGTAATTCTTCGTCATCAGAAATCTCAATTTCATCTTCAATGACCAGACCTTCGTAAGAGCTAAAAGAAATTTGTAGAGTGGGTGTGCGAGATCTGTTTGCACAATATGAGAGTGTACGTGTACTTCTTAATGGTAATTGCTAACCAATCACTCATGCTGGTCTACATTTAACCATCCGCACAGTTATCACAAAGGTATGGATTGATGCCACCAATTATCACCATTTTGTCTAGCCTCCTCCACAGGCATCTCTGATGGATTGATATTCTTGCATTCGGCTTGGGTTAGCTGTGTCAGGGAGCTACCCAAGCCGTAGATTAAGTAGAGAAATGTTAAATAAACGGCGATTTTAAGAAAGCTTTCCACAATATTGCCTTGGTTCGCAGAAATTTTTAAAAACAAGTTGCCCTGTATATTTCAGGCGACAAGTGAAGTTATGTTTTTGTCCTAGTCGCTTATAAAAACAGCAAAAACAGTTTTTCTGTAATACATTTATATTGAAATTCGAGGTAGTTGCCAGAAATGCATATGGATATGACGTAATCCGTGAGACAACAAAATCATAAGGCGAATATCCCCAGTTGCGCATCCTTATCTATAACCAAGCCAAATGTAAAAATATCAATGCCATCAGAGATGCATGCGGAGAAGGCTACATTTTGTCCAAGTGTACCCATAATTTAAATTAACCATTAACTTGTTCTGATTATTAAAATCATATGCGGTGCAGTATTTGATAAGGAATCATAACGTAAATCGTTCACAAGGAGTTTTAAGCTCTTGGGTCATGATAATGTTCTGTGCAAAGATCTGTTAATGACTATGCTATTGCGGTACTGGTATTTTATCATGCACTACCGGAATGCATGCCAAATGACTTGAAACTATAAGGAGAAACGATTCTAACTATTATTAAGTTATTCTAACAACTTTCAAGTACATTAAATTTGCATGCTCTTTGAAAATTTATCACTATTGTGAAAAGTTATTTAAAGTAACATATATACATATTTATTGCTTTAATCAATTGTCATTACATAATTCAGCCTTTGGCTGCTAACAAATTTTTAAGAAAGGCAAACCTTATCTTTTCAACCACGTTAACACCAGTGCTACAACTGCCATTATCGTCATATGCTTGATGTTCATCACAACTTGCCATTTCCTCTTGGCTGTTCTCAAGCTAAAATATGAAGATGCAACATTTGGATATAGTATGTATAAACGATCCCTTTAAAGTCTTTTTATAGCATGCTACCTAATGTTGAAATATTAAAAAAAGCCAGGAACATAAACAAAGCAGTATCTAAAGTGTGTTCAAGTTGATAAATGATAAAAAATAGTGTCATGGTCTGCAGTCTGCTATGTTTGCTTTAGTCTATATCCAAAGATATCAGTAAAATATCCAGAAGATACATGCAGAATTTTTATAAATAAATACTAGATTCTAGTAATCAGATGAAAACATTTGACTAGACAGTATATATTTGATTTCTGTTGCAGATCAAACCAATGATCCCGCCAGCTTTAATTTGTGGTTGTCTACAAAAATACTTCACAGCCACTGACCAATTACTTACAAAGGTATCAATCTGTTTTTGTGCCACAGAATGTGGAAATTGCTCTGAAGCAATGTAAAATGTGTCACGAACACAAATTGACAGGACCTCTTTTGCATTCCAATGAAACAATGCTGATGTCCTTGGAATACAAAGTTTCTTTGCACCAGGAAGTGAACTACAACAACAACAAATAAATTATGTAAAATAATGTAGATGTGTGTAAAACTTGTTTGCTATGTAGAAGAAATGCAGCCAAATGTCAGAAATTGAAGATTCCTACCTTAGATACTGAAAACTAAAAATTTCATTACATCCTTCACTTTCAAACAGGTGATGGAATAAACCATATATTTCTGCATCTATTCGCATCTCATCCCAAGTGGACTCAAATGACATTTTAGCTACAAATCCACTTTCAACAAGTTTTGCATGTGTTTCACCCCATGGAATAGTACAATTTGGCCCACTCATTGGAGGCAAACAAACTACATTTTTGGTGTGAATCTTTGGTCTGGGTTCAGTGGCCCTACGCCTTTTCCTGACAGGAAGCAATTCAACTGGCCTGTCTAGAAACAAACTTGGTGATGGAACTGGAGTGAATATTAAAAAAAAGGTACCTCGTGTATTGCCTGCAGGCTGCAACTACTGTCTGGAAAATACTACACCTGAAGACGAAACTATAACATGTCCAAACTGCAAGTTCACGACATTTATTACTGCGTCAAAAACAAAACTGGTGTACCAAATCCTTCTAAAAATAGATAATAAAATAGAAAACTACACAACATTTAATGATGGCATTTAGAGTTTCCTCAGAACCATTGACAACAAAACACCAGCGAGTGAAATTGTAATAATGGACTTGCAAAAGCTATTATTACAAGCTGGTCCCAAAAAGATTATCATATATATAGGTTGCAAAAACTGATTTTTCAATATTTATAAACTTTTTATATATAACGACTATTCAAAGGACAATTAATGGTTGAGACAATTGGCAATTCTTGCCAAAGGTGTTTTGGTGTGTTAAATTTGTTTTGTTGGGACATTTAAAACAAGTTATAATTTTTTAGTCGACTGTTATAATTAATAAAGGGAATTTACATTGTTTATTTTCTGTTTTGTTTAGAGGAGGGAGGCATTGTGATAATGTAGGACAAGCAGTAATAACCACTGCGTAACTCGACCATCTTTATTGTACAGGTCTTAGAGAGACTGAATTTTTACTATGCTACTTCATATAATACAAGAATTTTTTAAGTGACAAAGTTTTCAACAATATTGGTATTAAATAATAATGAATATAAACTGAAGTTCCTATTACCAGCTAAATCAAGCTGCTACACTAGTCGAATAAAATACTCAAATATTAGAAAGAATAAAACTTGATAACATATTGCAGTGTTGTGGAAATTACTTTATTATATAGATACTGATATTTACGCATGATTTTTCTCGTGTGAAAAGCCGTTTCGTGATATGTTCTTAACGAACGTTATCCAATCAGAATCATGAAACGATTTTTTCACACGTGCAAAAACCGTTTCGTCCAATCAGTGCGAGGCTGTGTTTACATAGCAGTGAATTCGTTCACAGCCGGCAAAGTTTTCCGCGAGATTTTTTCAAGTTGCTGGCAGTTTCTTGCGGCCGAAAGTCTATTTTGAATTTAAAATCGACACGTTGGGCAATTTCTTATGTTTACAAAGATTTACAACGCTATAAAAACCAAAAATATATTTTTGGAAAAGAAATATGCAAGCACAAGGCACGGCAGTTATACCAAAACAAACAGCTAGGTAAGTTGCATTTATATTATATTCACTTTTTGAGATTTTGAAAAGATAGGCTTTGTATTCTTCGCTTATTTGAAGGAAAAATTAAAAACTGCTGGTTTATTTAGGGTTTCCACTTTATATTATTAGATCTGGCTTCAAAAAGCAAAGTAATTTTCATTTGTATACTGTACATACGGCATCGTACACGATGAAGTGCTCTTTGCCAGGCGCTTGACGTTTAAGTGAGCCAAATTTAGGTTGGGTAAAGGCAATCTAATGAATAGAAAATATCAGTTTCTGTAAAATAAACAAATTTCTTAATGGGAAGTGCTTATGTATGGTATTTATGCACTTGTTAATTTGTTTTCGCCAAACTTGCTCGTTCGTTTTGCGAAAACAAATTAACGCGTGCGTAAATACCATACGTCAACACTTCCCATTAAGAAATCTATATTTATCAGCTAGAATTTGTTTTGCGAGTGGCTTTATCACTGTGCCAGCTAAGCAGTCACTGTTAACCATTAAAACTTTTACGTCTTCTGCAGATACATGAACAACTTAGCGTACTTGTATTATATACACAGCTGTCATAATACAAAATTGTCATAATGCAAAATTAATGTTGGAAGCCACTGCAGATAATTATTAGTTTGCCTCCAAAAAAGTAATCATTTCTGTTATGTATGTTGCCAGAGTTCAAAAACCCATGTAAATGTATAATCCAACATGAATCTATGTATGAAGTCGGTTGAGAGTTGTACAGCAAACCAGATCCATATAGTATAATTGTTCTTATGGTGATAAGATTGAAATACAGCATAGAAGATCGATCCACATAATGAATAATATTGTGTCCCAAGATAATATCCAATATTTGCAATAATAGCTCCAGTTTTGTACACATTGTGTGGTATTATTAAGATCCACGTGGTTGGTGTTGAAGTTAATTTCTTCTTAATTTACAGGTGAGGTGAAATTGAGATTGTTAATTGTTCTGCAAGGCATTATATAAAATACCAAGAAACCACACATTATCCAATGCATACTGTGGTTATTTATATGTTTGCTGTCATCTGTAAAAAAAAATGTTTAAGACTTCAAGAAAAATAGTGGTGAAGTAGTAAGACTAAACCCACGTGAAGGAAAGAAGTGTGGTAGGGCTTACCTGTTTTTCTAGTATTTTCACTGAGGTGCAGACAATAAGGCGGATGAATGAGCAAAGACTGCGAGCATCTTGAAAGTGGGGGGGGGGGCACTGACAAGAAAGGGCACTTTCCATATAGTATTCACATTTACCCCCATACATCTAGGAAGTAGTTTTTACTAAGTTCAAGGTACTCCCTGGTTTATGCATTGACCATTACAAGAAATAAGTATAATAGGGGGTATATTTATTACATCATAACACAATAAAAATTTCAAAATAATGTGCAGCACCATCAGGTTACTGTAACGTGCTTTGTTCATTGTGCTTCGCAAATATGTTTTGACAAGACGTTGACCTGAAAATGATCATTCTCCTGAGGCAGCACTCGTTGGGGCGAGAAGGTAAATCTGTAATAGTCGAACAACATTAGACAATGCTAGGTTGACCTGCGATACCTCTTGATCAGTGGAAAATAGTGAAGTAATGGTGTCAATCAATGTCACCTTCACTTCTGGAAGGGGGTGATTTATTATTCCTTTTAAAAGCTTCAACTTGATTTTAAGCTGTTCAAGATCAAAGTTGTCTTTATAAATGTGCTTAACCACGTTATTGAAGTCGAAGTCTAGGCTGTTCACTACATTAATCAGTGCAGTTTCAACGTTTGACAATACTGAAAATGCTTCCTGATGAAACCATTCATTTAGTCCTACCAAACACACATCCTACCAAACATGCTTCTGTGCACTGAGCACGATATAAATCTTCTGCCGACTGGAAATGATGCTGTTCACAATTCCCATGCTGAAGCCTTCGTGGAACTTCTTGCCTCGAAAGTACAGGAGCTTCTATAAGGCTAATGGGTTTGCTTAAAGCGACGACTTGGTTGAAAAACTGGTGGAAGTTACTTCGCTGGTCATTTTGGTTGTTCTTCAGGGCTTCGATAGATGTAACTGTTATTTGCGCTGTTACTGAAGGATTTTCCAAGGTAATTGCAACTTGCTCACATACACTAAAGAAATTTTGCGCAAACCATAATCCAAAACACATCTCAAACCTTTCTTACTTTGCAGCTAGGCCATTTGCGGTATCACGTACAGATGCTGTAATTGCTTCTTTAGCAATGTTGAGTATCATGGAGTACAGCGCCTCATAACTGTTTATGAGTTTTGTCGGGTTGGGCACAGCAAATGAGGATTCTGAAAATGCATGTTGTTGTCTTCCAAGTCTGAGGCGATATGCTGGTATTTTGCCATTCGTGTTGTGGAGGATCGAATAAACACAGCTAATTCTTGTACCAAATTTAAAGTATCGCAGATTGTTTTGCTTTCTTTCGCACAGACCTTCAATGCCAAATCAAGACTATGGTTGGCACAGTGAACATAAAGTGCTTGAGGGTTCTCTGACAAAATTCAAGCTGCAACTCCACTTATGCTACTCCCGCCATGTTGGACGCACCATCGGATGTCTGCCATCGGCAATCTTCAATCTTTAAGTTGCATTACAACAAAATATCTGTAAAACTAGATGTTATTGTTTCAGCATCAGTTTTCTCTAATTAGCACATACCAAGAAAATCTTCGTGAATGGAGAAGTCTGTTGTGGAGACCCAGCGCAAAACACTCATCAATTGTTCCTTGTTTCTTATGTCCCTTGATTCGTCTGCAATTATGCCGAACAATTTTGGTTCCTGGTGTATGTCTGAAACTATAGACCTCAAAGACTTCATTTCCCATCATGTTGATTACTTCGTTAATAATATCGTGGCTGAGATATTTTCCTGCATTTATCCAATCTCCATTAATTCCAGGACATCTTCCGCTCTCACTTTCAGAAACTCGTATAAGTTACTTTCTATATAAGTTTTTCCTTGCACGCTCTGACCTTGACAGGCTAAACACTTTAACATACTGAGCTGTTTCATCAGCATTCTTTAAGTTTCCTGGCTCTTCTTTAACTCACTGATCAAAGCTGCAGCAATATCGCTTTTGATCTCGTCAAAACACAACACCTTTTCGCTGGCTTCCAGGTGGAATTTAGACTGTGAATGTTTTATTAGTTTTTCGTGGCATTTCTTCCAGTTGCTGAATTATCCTGAGTAAAAAAACTCCTCACTGATGATGTCATTGTTACTAAATGTGATAAGACCATGTTGTTTTGTCTTTTTGCAGAAGAAACAGGCAATTGTACCTTTCATCATGCAGTATGTAACCCATGTGTACTTCACGAAAATAAGATCATGGACAAGTATGTACTTTTCCTTCTCCAGTAGTTTGCTTTTTTGATGTGCGCTTTATGACATCATCAGTGGGATGGAAACGCTTTTCGTTTACCTTCCAACAACAGGAATTGAGACAGGCTGGGAGTGTTTCAATCTTAGCTGATGATTCATTTGTCGAAGAAACCGTGAAGTTGCAAGTTGATGTCTGCTCGTCAGGATTTGCAAATTCAGGCAGTGTTGCGGGCAATACTTCTGGAGCAGTACAAGAATCGTCATTGGCTTCATTTCCATCTGTATCAGGCGTAATTAGCGTTGTCACAGTTGCAGAAAGTGTCGAGCTTGGACTGCTTAGTTCACAATTGACATCTGCTTCTAGCTCAACAACTGTATTAGCTGGAACGTTGCGTACACTTTTAAAAAAGCTAGTAACCTTTGGTATTTTTTCTGCACTTTCAATTAGCAATTTCTCCTTTTCTCATTTTTGTCTCAACACATGGCATCATAAATTTGCGATTAACTAGCAGCTTTCTAGTCCACTATACAGAGTGTCCCAAAAAAAAAACAACCGACTTCTGCATTCAAATTGAAATCTTGAAAAGAATATTAAGCAGCGAAACTAGTTTTCATTCTCGTTTAAAAGTGTATTTATTAGCTTTCTTTGGATACTTTGTCTAAAAAATTTGAGCAAGTCACAAGTTAAAAGACATTAACCGGACGCGATTGGAAGTTTTTAAGATTGAGTTAGTGTTTTAATTACATCACATTTTTTGTTGTTTGATGTTCTGTAATAAAAGTGTGTTTGAGGCAGCATATAGTAAATTTTGTCTTTAAGACAGCTCAAAAGAAAGTACTAATCACTGTCTCAGCATTAATTAATAAAATGTGGTGAATGCATTTAATTGCAATCAGATCCATTTAATTTCAATCAAGGGAATCTCAATCAGAAAAAAATATTCATTTTCTTTATCGATATTTTGTGTAATTTTGTTAATTAGTATAAAATCATTTTCAACAAGGAGAATTTCCTTTGCTGTGGAACATTAAGTGAACATTAGACAGTCGCAAACTAACCATGTGGCACCAAATTGTGTCCTTTTCTTGGAGCATCTCAAAATGACCACTCCCGCTAAAATTGTTCCTGTGTTTGTATTACTTGCTTCAAGTAGACAAGGAATACCTTGTTCGAAAGGCGAATGAACAAGCCATAAAACAAAAAAAAATAGTCAGTTTATATGATCAAGTTTTCATTCAGCAATCAATCTTAAAGGAAGTTGGACTCCATTTTTTTTTGGGACACCCTGTATACCACTATAGCATTCAGTACTTCAGGCACATTTACATGCTAGTGTGGTCGGGCGGATCACGAATTAAATGTTCTGACAGAACAGTGGCGCAGCTGGACTTCCACAAAGACAGTTGGCTGAACGAAAGTTGATCCGCAGGAGTAGTCAAGCTTGAATGGCTTTTAAGTCCACAATAAATGTTCACAATTGCACAAATACTGTATATCAAAAATTAATATACAATTTTTTTCACATGATTAAAATTTGTTATTGATGACTTAAATACATAGATGAAAATAATATGGGGAGTGATTAAACAATGTTGTTTTGGGGATCAAATTTATAATTTCCAATTCAAAATTAATTATGCAAACGGTTGGACTTCTGCGAAGTTAGTTTAATATCTATTTCTTATACCATTATATTTGATTTTGATCCCTGTATCCAAAGATTAAGTATTGTTTAACAAGAAATTATATCATTGTTAGCTTCATATTAAAAATACCAAATACTGGGCAATTGTCATCACAGATATACCCTGCATAATTAGAACTCTAAAGCAACATTTAGCTATACAAATGTCTATTGAGAATTGAGATCTTGTATATCAGATTCGTAGTACTTGTACCATATTAAAAGGCACATTTCATGACTAAAAAAGGGCACGTTGCTTTAAGAAAGGGCACATGTTGTTTGAAAAAGGGGCACATTTTGGTGTTTTCAAAAAAGTGTCGGGGCGAGGGGGGGTGGCACGGGCACGGTGCCCCTCGGTTCCATGGCCTTTGTGAAGGAGTGCAAAAGTCCCCTCCAAGTTTTAATCTATGAATAGTAAATCTAGATTATAGTATATAGTCATAAAGTGCCAGCAGATTACCATGATTGGTCCAATTAATACTATACAAGTATTAATATTCCTATGTCAGGCCAAATATTTGCTCTATAGGCAACTGCAACTACATTGTCTTGTTTCAATGAAAGCAGTTAATTAGCGCACATACTGCTTTATGATCAGAAAAATATGTTTCTAGTATGTGTGATTTGGGTAAATTTGTATAAATATGATCTATTTATGTCTGGTTATCTGTAGTGTTACTGTATACCAACTGTCAAAAGTTATTTTCATTCATAAAGAAATTATGTAAAGGCCTCATCCAACAAGTCACCAAAGAAAATGTTAAACTGTAAACTACATAACATCAGAACCTCAGTTAATGCTGCCAACAGTTGCTGGACTGGTATTTTAGGTGATTGATACATTTTGGGCAAATGCCAATCGGAAGTAAGCCATGAAAATTATCAGTTATTTGCAGCATTAGCCTGCAGCATTTGATTAGTTCACTAATGCTGAATATTTTCATCTGGGGCCTCGTTTGGTGAGCTATCTTTCCCACCCTGCATACAATTGCTACTTAAAAATAATATGAAGGTTTGACTAATTAGTGGAACTGCAGATCGCGGAACCTGTGGAACTCAATAATTTCACTTTTTCATTGTTCCTTCAACAATCCAAGTAATATATTTACATGATTTCGTTCAATCACAGGTTCATTTTGCCCAATTTGCTAGCCTGCATGGCAGCCGGTTTTTGACCACCTGGCGTGTGTATGCGTGGGTTTGTGAGAGAATTCCAGTGCTTCCACTTTGAAATATCAGTGCATTTACCTGAAATTGAGCTAAAATAAGAAAAAGATGCAAGGTTCTGCTTCCTCAAAATTTCAATTTTTTTTTAAATTTTACTGCAAAATCTACAAAAATCCCCATTACATATCAAGGACTGCTGCATTGCTCGCTCGTTTTAAGCCCACTTACAAGCTAGTTGCAATGGGAGCTATAAAATTCCAGCATAAAAATTTTAAGAGGAAATTTTAAAATACCGTGGGAAGCCGTCTGGTGTCAGCATGTACTCCTCCATTAACAAATGCCATAACATGGTCCTAATTACAATCAAATAGTTATCACTATTCATGACCTTTTAATATACTGTACAGTCAATATAATGAATCATATTGCAATGTGTAAAATTCACAAAAAATTTACCTTCAAAAGAAATATTTTGAAGAGATTCACAAATGTCGTCCATGTTTCTAGCACATCGAAGGGTATAATGATTGCTGAAATTATTAGTGGCGATTATATGGATAGGTAATGGGGGATATGTTGACCTAAATATGTAAGGGGAGGGTTGACATTTCCAGCATGCAGAACCTCCCATCTTTTTCTAATTTACTACTTTTCATTTTGATTGCACCATTACCTGTGATTGAATGAAATCAAGTGAGTAAATCGCTTGGATTGTTGAAGGAACAATAAAAGTAAAATTATTGAGTTCTGTGATCTGCAGTTCCACTAATTAGTCATACCCATAATACGAGTCAACTCATCTATAAACAAGATCGCCGAGTTCATCAAGATGGCGGTCGGTCATGCATTCAATGTTCTGTGTTACATTATTCAATTACCCTTCGTACTTAATAAAATATTGTACTCTATAGATGAAAATATTGCCACTGAAGATGAAAAGTTGCTATATTACAAAATAAAATATTCGCTGTCGACGATAAACGTAGATAGAAATAGTTGGCTTTGGTGCTTTGGCAAAGACAAAGCTCTGTGGAATAAATCGATGGGGGAGCTAAAAATGCCTTTTATCTGCGCTTTGGACGTGTTCCTTCTAGTTGTCTAAATCGATCTCTTCTTTTGATAGCTGGAGATATTTTTACCAATCCAGGACCAAGTCGGAATCTTGGAGTAGGTCAATATCGCGATTTGAACACGGATAAAAATAAGCTCTCAATTCTGTATGCCAATGCGTGAAGCATTGTCAACAAGGTCGATCTGCTTCAATTAGAGATGAGTAATCATCAGTCTGACATTGTAATACTCACTGAAACACATTTCAGCTCCAGTATAAGTGATACCGAAATTTTTTCATCAAATTTTACGGTATTTAGACAAGATCAAAATCGACATGGAGGAGGTGTTTTGATAGCAGCTGTAAGCCCATGCAAAATCGTGCACCGTGACAATATAAACACCAATGCCAAAATTTTAGTTGTAGAAATTATGCTCAAACACAATCAAAAGAAAACATTAATAGTATTTTACAGACCCCCTATAACGAACTTCACTCATTAGAAGAACTACAAAGAGTTATTGATGAAATTGCTACACCTGAATATATAATTGTTGGTGACTAATGTCAGTACCATAAATTGGGCTAATGCTAGTCCATCTCCAACTTCACCTGTATCCATGTTATTACTCTATTGTCCAAAATAATTTTTTATCCCAATTGATAAGCGAGCCAACAAGGGATAAAAATGTACTTGACTTAGTTTTAACTACATCAACAGACTACGTGCAAGACCTCTGCGTGGGCGGCCTATTTTCCGATCATAACCTAATTACATTTAGTATTAATTGTATGCCATACAAACCAAAGCCTTCTAAACATGAATTTTACTGCTATAAAAAAGCAGACTGGAACAAATTGTGTAATCTTTTGGATATTGTCCCTTGGAATTTCTCCGTTCAGAAAGTAGACACTAACGGTAAATGGCAAATGTGGAAGGACCTGTTGATGTCAGCTGTTGATCATTGTATTTCGAAAGTTAGTGGTAAGAAAAAACAAATCCCCCGTGGATAACACATAAGTTAGTCTCACTATGTCGGAAGAAAAAAGCAGCATGCAAGAAAGCTAGAAAGATTCGCGACAAACTATACTATACTAACTTAAATTTCTCTGGTAATTAAATGTAATTCGGCGTGTTGGGAATACATAAATAATTTAGCACAAAATATAACAAGCGAACAACCAAAACAGTTTTTGGAAGTATATAAACGCAAGGCGCAAAGGAACAAATGATTTAGTTTTATTAAAAACACAAGAAAGTGAAATTACACAAGATTTTGAAATCACGGAATATATGAACAACTACTTCTTTTCTACGTTTACTGATGAAAAATTTGAAATTTTTCTGACTTTTAACAAGATGACTAGTGAAAATTTGTCCAAAGTTGAATGCTCTATCGATGAAGTTGAATGTTACCTAAATAAACTGGATACCAATAAATCACCCGATCCAGATAACATCTCACCTCACATTCTGAAAAGATGTTCGAAACAATTGGCACCATCATCGGCCAGTTTATTCAACGATTTCTTTGCTACTGGCACTCTTCCCCAAGACTGGAAGATTGCGAATATATCTCCTATTCATAGACGTAATTCCAAATTCTGCAAAGAGAATTATCGCCAAATATTTTTGACATCTATTATTTCCAAAATCACAGAAAAGATTGTTCACGACAGATGTATCCAATTCTGGATTGATCATCAGGTATTCTGTGATCAACAATTTGGGTTCCGAAGAAACAAATCTACCTTATCTCAACTTCTGCTATGTTTCAATGATTGGGCCGAATCTAGAAGTAATCGCTACGCCACCGACGTCATATTTTTAGACTTCTGTAAAGCTTTCGACAGTGTACCACACAAGAGACTATTATATAAATTGGAATGTTATGGCATAGATGGTGAGCTGTTAGAATGGTTTAGACATTTCCTTACCAACCGCCAGCAACAAGTAATTGTGTGGGGTTTGCGATCGAATTGGACACGTGTCAAATCAGGAGTGCCACAGGGGACAATTCTAGGACCAATTTTGTTCCTAGTTTATATAAACGATCTGCCATCAGAAATTCAAAGCCCTATTAAATTCACGAACGACACCAAGCTATATCACAAGCTCATTAACCGGGTCACAGATACCAACATCTTGCAGTCCGATTTGAACAATATCGAAACTTGGTCCGATATTTGGCAATTAAAATTTAATTCTGAGAAATGTGAAACCATGCGCTAACACATGCAAAAGACTTCTCCAAACCCGAATATTACATGTCCAACAAGAAACTTAAAGTAGTGGGTGAAGTTAAGGGTATTACAATGACAAACTACTTGACATGGGAAACCCAAGTATTTAATGTTGTCAACAAAGCAAATCGTATTCTCGGTTTCATAAGCCGAACAGTTGGTTTGTCCAACCAAAGCACCTTTACACTATTGTATACAGCGCTAGTGAGACCTGTTTTAGAATATGTTGCACCAGTATGGTCACCACATTTAGTTAAAGATATTAAAGCATTGGAATCTGTACAGAGAGGAGCATCCCGTATAGCATTAGATCAGAAGCGGGGAGAAATGTCTTACAAAGACTGTTGTAAATTGTTACAATGCAATACACTGGAAGAGCCAAGAGAATACTTCTCCCTCATCGAATGCTGTAAAACAGTCTTTGATTTAAACAGTATAAACTTTAACGAAGTCTTCGAATGGAAGAAGTCCAAAATAACCAGAGCAAACCACAAGTACTCCTTGTATACAAAACTATTGAGAATTAACTGTTACAAACATTCGTTTTTGCTTAGAATTGTTAGTGCTTGGAATTCTTTACCTAAGTATGTTGTTGAGGCAGGAAGCCTAACAGTTTTTAAAAAGGGACTAAAGAAACATATAAATATTTATTAGATAGTTTTAATATAAATCTATTTTAGTCTAATATCTTTTAGGGGAGCCTACGGGGTCAGTTTATAGGGTTAACCTCTTGATCCTACTGCAAGAGCCTATCATGCATTAAGTTGTTAGTTAGGTTATATATATTAGTATCGGTTTACATTTGTAATACAAATTCCTTCTTGATATGGCACTTGAATAAATTTTTTGATTGATTGATTGAGCAATATTTTGGTACCAAACATGTCCTATATTTTTCACATGATTGAAACGATTAAAACACCGAACATGAGTTGTTTGTCAGACGCCGACAAAACATGATGAAATTTGGCTGTTGTTCATCTTAAATGATATTTTACAGCTACTGTTCTACTAGTGGTTTGCAGCAGTTTTTATAGAGCGTGTTTCAGGTAAAAAACCTGTGTATTTACATCTGAATAAAAAAGGCTCGATTGGCAGTAAATTGAGATTTTCTTTTACCACTGGCAACTGTTAATTTTGATTACCATTTCTAGAATGCCATTATCAAAACACAAAAGGTATGCTAGATTTAACGTTGGTAAATATATGAAGGAAGCAAAAATTGCACGTCCTCGGGGGCTGTATATGACATACATCCCTCCTTCTCGGTATTTAACTCTAACTCAATCAAATGATAAAATTCTTCATATAAAAATGGTGAAGTTTTCTATTTTATTAATTTTAAATATCCCCTACATAAATAAATGAGACTACTGCAAATGTAGCAACTCTTCAACTAGGCTTGGGGATGACAATCCCTCACAAAGACCAGTTTTTTCATTCATTTCTGTGGCGAGAAGAAGAAAGCTACCGAGTGAAGAAAACATCTCAGCATGAACCAAAGTGAGAACTCAAGAAACCAATGATGCTACTTTGGAAATCCATGGAGGTACAAAGGAAAATTTAATGCCAGCAGCATATGGGTCTTGTGGATACTTTTGTAAGTTTCCAAATGCTGTTGCTGCTTTAACTGTTATGTAAGAAGCCTAAGTTAGCTGGGAACATTGCTGCAGAAGTTTAAGGATGCTTGTGACACGTAAAAGAACACCACAGACAATATGCTCAGAAGTGTGACAGTCTATTATACTATGGGTGTGATGTGCAAATGAAAATACATAAAAGTACGTAAAGCTCTTTCATTTTATAAGGCATCTTCATGTAAAGTCGCCAGATTGAAAATAGCAAATTGTTCTGTTGCTTCCTTAGTGCTATATTATAAGCTTGTGAAGTCTCTAAATAGTTTAGATATATGCAATTTATATTCTGTAGAGGAAGAGTCATGCCAAACTGCCAGTGACAATGGCAACACAAGTGGTTTATTCCGTGGTATTAAGGAGTTTCTCCCAAAACCATTCTATGTTAAAATGTGTAAATCAGATGACTTTAACTGGTTTGCCCAACCATACAATTTTAAGGTAGCTATTGGAGGTGATGGGCCCCTTTTGGCAAGCACGACCAATTACATGCATGGATAATCAGCTTTCTAAATATTAGAAAGTGCTTTCTAAGCAGTTAAAGGGGGTGACAGGCAAGTACGCACATTTTCTGCGCATAACAATTGGTGGGCCACTCTGGAAGTGAGTTCACCGTTGCCTTATCAACGCAGTGCTAAAGCATTTCTAAATCTTTTGCGACAAGGAGTGAAGGCAATGTATTACTTTAAAAATGTGCATTCGAAGTAGCTGAAAAGCGCAAAATAAAGGATTAAATTAGATACGGAAAAATACTGAAACATTGTGCGAATACCTCGAAGTACCTCGTGTTAACAGTATGCCGCAAGAACAGAGTCAGACAAACAGCATAGCCTTGGCACCTTTTGGTATCATATTTGATAGGTAAAATACGTGCTTGATACTTACTTTCATTGAAACGTGGCTGAAGCTTTAGATGAGCGATTTATTCTGAATAATTAGCTTTAAATAAAATAGAAAAGCGCGCCATCAAAGGGCGTCATAATCACTTTACCCAGGTGCGTATCGCAGCAATTGTATTCACAACAGATGAAAGCTTTTATAGAATTTAATGCCAATAAATTAATATCAAAATGCTGTTCTGTTGTCTGCCATGGTGGAAATTCTTCATTCACGAATACGCACAGAGCTGTAGAGAGAATTAGCGATGATCAGTCGGTGGGTTTTTGCTGCTTTTGCGTTGATTTGCAATTTTAATTTGTTATACTGTGCTTTGGGATTGTCTACAATTATTAGATTGTATCACCAAAATGCCCACTGCAAAACATCATATCAACTTATATTAGTATCAAAGTTGCAAGTTGTACATATGGGGCGATTTTACTCGTGTATTGCGACAAACAAGGATGGTTAGGCCACTTTATAAGAGGGCTGTAAAATGCAAGAGAAACAGTACAGGGACATCAAAGAAACGCACGAAAGAAAAAGCTAATGTTACGAAATTTAAACAAATTCAATTTTCCATGTACTATTCTTGTAAAAGAATAGGAAAACCTTACCCAGATGGTCCGGTAGATCAGCGCAATTTTTTTCATGTACAGCTCTAATTTAATTTAAGGTGGCTCGATAGTCTAACTCATAGCACATAATACTTCTTTCGCCATAGAATCTTTTACAGTGCGCGTGTAAAGCTTAGTTTAGTTCATTGCATAGCTCTGCTGGTTGTCTTCATAATTGGAAAAGTTTTGTACTCCTACCGTTCGTATGTCCAGAGACATTGTTGTCATAGGTAAGGTGTGGAGTTTATGCAAATGAACTTATAATTAGAAACGAGTTCCAACAAGAAACGTGATTTCTATGTTCAGGCAAACTTTTAAGAAATTCTTTTTTAAATACAGCAAACAGTGCTATAGAGCTGTGCAATGAACTAAAATGAAGCTCAGGCATTCACGACAAAACATTTAATCGTAGAGACATAAAATTTCTAATGAATTCTGACTATCCAGCCACCTTAATTTAGACAGCGAATTTTCTTCGTAGGCTTAACGCACGTCCCTTTTCGTATTGTGAAGGAAAACTCAACCAAAGCTTCAGTTGTTTTTCAACGGAAGAAATATATCAAGCACATATACCGCATTTTGATCTGAAATATGAGAGCTATATAGGCGGCTGTACGGTTCCTCTGTTATTGCGGCAAAAGCACAAACGGTATTTCAACACATGCTCTCATGGTGTTTCAATACTTTAGTCTTTATACATAAAATAGTATCTGTTCTCACACAGGATTATATGCATTTAATATTTTGTCATAAAAATTAGCAATGAAGACGATGAGATGCCGTAATTTTTTTAGGTTAATGACAATTTTCAACTTGTGCCAAGTTGCAAGAAATATGTATCAACTCTGAAGTTTGGTGGGGGCATTTTGGAGACACAATGTACCAATTTTAGACAATTCCAAATTACAGTATAACAAGACAAAAGCAGCAAATATTCACCGATCAATCATATCTAATTCTCTCTATAGCTTTTTACTTGTTGATGTATACAGAATTTCTATCGTTGAAAGTCATATTGGCATATTACTACATTGGCCTTAAATTCTTCTCCTGAATACAATTATTGCCTTACTCGCAGTTCGATAAAGTGATTATGACACGCTATAATGACGCGCTATATATAATGATGCGATTTTTTAGTCTATTTGTAGCTAATCATTGAAAGTAAATCTCATGTAAAGCTCCAGCAATGTGTTAATGAAAGAAACATATCGAGCCATATTTTACCAATAAGATATGATACCAAAAGGAGCCTAGCCCTAGGCTATCCTGTTTGTCCGACTCTGCTGTCAGTGCGGCAGGCAACACTTCATCACGACACGTATAATATATATATTCGCACAATGTTTCAGTACCTTTCCGTATCTAATTTAATCCTTCATTTTGCGCTTTTCAGCTACTTCGAATGCACATTTTTAAAGTAATACATTGCCTTTACTCCTTGTCGCAAAAAATTTAGAAATACTTTAGCACTGCGTTGATATGGCAACGGTAAACTGACTTCCGGAGTGGCCCACCAATTGTTATGCGCAGAAAATATGCGTACTCGCCTGTCACCCCCCTTTAAGACAACTTTCTAATCTTTGGAGCAAACTGTCCCAAAACATGTAATGCAGTTAAGACATATGTTTGTAAACTTGTTGCTAATTTTTGTACATAGAGACAAATGTTTTCAAAGTAAACGATATCAATGTAAAATACACATTTTTTGAACTTCCCAACGATATGAAAATGTTACGTTTTTTAGCAGGTAAGCTGAGTAATAGTGTGTCATACTTTTCAAATTTTCGCAACTGTTTCTACAACAGACATGGCTAACCTAAAATTCACTTTTGGTCAAGCAAAAAATTGTGAATGGAAGCCATGGGATTATGACAAATGTTTAGCAGTAGTTAACATGTTGAAGCCTACAACAAAGGCTTCAGAAAAAAACTAAGAGAAATAAGATAACATCTCAAATTGCACAAATGAAGTCTGGGCAAGAATTTGTTCCTAGGATATGTGGGCTTATTGACAGGGCCCATGTTGAACCGCTGCACATAAAAAAATCTCTGTGTTCTGATGCATCGAAAAATTCTAGAATATGCTGTAGGGGGTTCTCAACTTCCTGAAAACATAAGTTTTTTAAAGGATGCATTTCCACAATCACCTTAGCTATCACCAATTGCCAGGTTAATCAACAGCCTAAGAATGAAAGCAAATCTTTCATGTTTATCCAAAAAAATCTTCAGGTGTTTTGATGAGAGCAAAGGCAACGGCAAAACATTCGAGTATAGATTTACAGGCCATAAATCCAATATGTTTCTGCATAACTTCATGTACTTCATACAAGTAATTACGTACAAAAGTGACTCAGAATGACAGCAATTCAAACTTCATGTTTTTGCTTTCGCCTTCCTTAAGCTACATGATGCAGTCGCTTTATTCAACCGATTTGAAATTAAGCTAAAAAGGCCTTAAGTGCTTGATAAGGCATGTGCTGATTTTTACAATTGCATTGCACTTTTTCTGAAGGTGAACCAATCATTACGGACTCTTGACCATGTTGCACCTGTTCACACTAGAGAAATGTTTGCTAAGTATGGGAAGGGTCTTGCCCTGAATTTGATGGAAAGGAGGGAAGTGAAACATCAGGCCATTTCAAGATATGCAAAAAATACCAACTACAATACTCACCAGCTTCAGATATTTTGACACGAGTTTGTCTCACTGATTTGTTTGAGAGAAAAGGGGTACAACCAAGTCAAACAAATCGAAGAAAATGCACATACATTCCAAAACACATTAATGAAGACGGATTTTGGTGTGGCGGCCTTCCCAAAATAGGTGTTCGTGATTATTTGAGCCATAGTGTACCCTCACACTGAAGAACTGAACCACAGCTAATGCTAGTTTGTAAATCAAACCGTACTTGATTTGAACAATTCAGAACTTAGCAGTATTCCTGGCTCTGAGCAAGGAATGTATTCTGTAATTTCCAAAACTTTGCTTTCTATAACAGTTCATCATGACTTCAGTTTTATTTCCAAACTTGCCTGGTTCAAAATCTTCCTTGTCATCACTTCTAGTTGACCACATACTCAATTTTTGTGGCATATTTTCGATTGACGTTTGCCCAGCGTGATGTATGCCTATAATGGAAACATGTGGGAGAATGAATACTTTCATATTTGTTATCTCAATACCATTAATATTATGAGAATGTGGTATCCCGGCAAAAATTTGACTCGGCTAAAAACTGCCATGCCACCAAATGGCCTTGAAGTCAAGGAGTAATCAACATTTCTGAACAAGGTGTAGCCATCAATTTCATACATAATCTCACTATCTGACCTTAAAAATCATGTTTCTGAAAGTATACTGTACTTGTAAAATTCATGTAATATCGAACATCATCAATATGTTTATGTATTAATCTTGTGTTGAGGTAGCATAATTTAGATGACTTCATCTGTCTTATAAATAGGAGTAACACTAAGTTTTAGTGCATGTTTTTTCCTTAACAATTCCATTTCAGCTGCAACAGCAGGGTTGACAGCTATTTTTTCTTCACAAAGGTCAGTAATAAATAAACTTTCAATTGTTGTGGCTCTGCTTAAACCAACATGTATATGAGCTATTGCCCTTTTTGTATTGAAGTTAACAACTATTCTTTCTTCAGTGTCACCTTGTGAACGATGAATTGTCTTAGTAGCTGCAGCAGGTCTTAGTGGAGACTGTTTTCTTACAAGTTGTGCAGTTTGGTTTCTACCCACAGCAAACTGAGTAGTGACTGGCTTTATTGGAGTCCAGGAGGACTCAATACCTTGAACATAGAGATGTCTATTGTCACTCTCTCCTCCGCAGAGGCTTTTTAAAATAGATACATTACATTGCACTTTACATGGCGGATCGACAGCACTTCTTGGGCCGCTGTTCAAAGGAGCGCAGGCGAAAGGGGGGAAGGCAAGGGAAAGGTGGGAAGCCTCTGCCAGATTTACATCACAAAGTGGGACAAAGTGTCACAGTAAAAGAAATCGTTAAATATATGGTCCATCCGAATAGAAAAATGTAAATAATTTACGAACAGTGATCTTACTTCATGTAATGAGTTCGCTGGGGGCGATATTTTTGTTTTTCATTTGCTTAACGTTTGAAAGTTCAATGTCGGATTCAGGAGAAACAAGCGACGTAGACGTCCTAAATACATCACTTAATAACTTGTCACTGGAAGACTCTGAAGGTGTGTTTTATGCTAGTTTAAAAAATTTTCTGTCCTTTCTGCTTCTCTTTAGTGTTACGCATTACTCAGAGGAACAAAGAACTCAGAGGATCATAGTAAATTTTGCAAAAACAATCATACTAGTCTTGCAGATAAGTGAAAACAATGTGCACTTGATGATACAAACATAAAACTTGGCATACAGTTATGGCAAGTCGTGAGTGAGTGATTTAGTTATAGGGCCATTGCAGGTTTACATCTGCTTTTTAAAAATTCAAGTTTTTGTCACCTTTATCTATTAATGTACTACACGTTATGAAAAAGTGAAATTTCTAGTTCAATTTTAGTATAAGCTACTAAACGTCTTATACTGTAGATATAAGTGGTTTTCGCTCATAATGCAACTGAAATTTCGTTTTTTCAAAGGAACAGTAATTGAATATATCATTAGTAAGAAAACTCGATTTTGTTATGTCTACGAAAAAACCTGTTATGGCCCTATAGCAAAAATGCTTTTCTTAAATATGCTCTACAATCATGGCAAGTTGTGTGCTTGTATTATAAAATGCACAATTGCTTTATCACTTTACACCAATCGGCTGGACTATACCTGTAGTCTGTGCACCAGAGGCGTCCAGAGGCTGGTTGTATCAAATGTGTTTTATACCTTAAACGGTGGATAAGCAAAGATTTAAGAACACTTAAAACAGCAATGCAGGAAATATTACTTCTTTTTCAAAACAAAATATAATTTTGTGGAAAGCACCACATAAATTTTGATTTATGGCATGCAAACATATAAGGAACTTCTTACATCTTTTTTTATTTAGAACAATTGGATAAGTTGTATGCTGCCACACCATTAACAAGTACACCAGTAAAGAAACCAAATAATAAGCGCTGCCAACAAGAGCTATCATTTAGCCCCTTTGAACCACCCTTAAAACGAAAACATGAAAAAAAAGTAGGCCTAAGAAAGAGATATTATTAAAAGTACATGAGATGTTTACAGAAAGTCCTGGTAGGAGAACTGACAGGTCTCATGTTATGGAAATGTTAGGAACAGACAGTAAAAGTATAGCAACAAGAACAGTAAAGTCTGCATTTCCCACAGTTGAAATTGATAAACGAAGTGGGGAATATATAAATTTGCGTAGATCTATTTTATTTCACACCAAAGATCAGGGATCAGGAGTACAAGTAATTGACAACACAGAGATAAGCAACCTGCAAAAACATTTGTTAATGCATAAAAGAAGGCAGAAGTGTTATATGATGACATTGCTACAAATTCATCTGTAAACAAGGATATTCATCTACGAGCTTTCGTTAATATGTACAATGATGAAATGAAAAATGTCTCAGCTTTGCAAGATGCTATTGACTGCATATATGAACGGGAAATGAAACTATTGTTAGACAGAACATTAAAGGACAAATTGCCAGGATCAACAAGGAAAACTATTGTTGAGGAATTTCATATCCTATCTAATATTCTTAACATTGGTATTCGCAGTGGAGATAAACAAGCAGACGATGTAATTACTGTCAATACCATAAATAACATTAAGACAGATTTTAAAAAAACATGCCCTGTACTTGCAGATATTGTAGCTAGCCTGTTTCCTGAATCTGAAGACAGCAACCGAAAGACAAACTGTGCTGTGCATGCTTTGTCACTTCTGACAAGTGTAAGAAATCAAAATTTAAAAAATGACATTTCTATAGTATTTACCTTATTACTTGTTTCCTATGGAGCTGGGTGCCGGATGATCAATACCCTTAATAAATGTGGACTTACAGTACATTGGGACACATTATCTAGTTTTCTTGAATCCCAGCTTGAAGAGAAGATATCCAGAGTGAAAATGTCAACACCTAATGACATGCCACTAATACTCCTTATGGATAATATAAATATTTATAGAGAAAAAGACAACATCATAGACTTTTTAAAGACTATGGAGACAGTATGTGGAACTTCACTGTAAGAGGTCTTGTTCGTCCTTACCTTAACGGCTTGGACAAATTGTTTTCCTCCAAGGAGACAGCAACTGAGAGTCAACAAGATTTAAAAAAACTTAAATTCAGTGATATCGAACTTGAAAACAACCCTCAGCACTTAAATATTTGGAATGATCATCTTGATTGCTATTTGTCATCACTACTAGAAGATGGGCTTACAATCAGCACGGAAGTGGCTTTTAAAGACATGACTGAAAAGGAATGTGACCACTGTCTCTCAACCCAGTCTTACAGAAAATCAAACAATGTTATCATTTGCCCAAACCATTCGTATATCGATACATCTCAGTCAACTAGAAAAACTGACACTATTATTATGCCTTTGATATTGGAAAACAACAGTACACTTGCTGGTTCATGTGCAATTTTAGACAAGTTTGCTGCAGAATTTTCTATTCCCAAAACCTTGCATTCAGAAAATTTACCGTTTGATACTAGCCATAAGACATTCAGTATTAAGCAAGCACGTGAACATGTTGAGTTTATTGCGATGATGAGTCACCATACAAGAGAGAAACAACAAAACGATTTGCTAAATAATGCTGAAAGCAATAACGACAACATGGATGGCCAAATCACAATTGATGAAGATTTCGATGCTGGTGAAAACCGAAACTCTGATGAAGATGATGATGGTGTCATTCCACACAGAGAACAGGACTATAGATCTGACACAACTGTTACAAAAATGCAGAAATTGTTTGAGAAGGAAGATTATTTGTTCACAAGTACATATGAGACATTAACAGACCAAATGAAGAAAGCCATTGAAGGTGACAGACTTGAGCGATTTGTGAAGGAGCTGGCAGAAAAGCCATACATTCATAATGCGCGGGATCATTTAGGAAGAACACTGCTTCATGTAGCTGTGGAAAAATTGAACATTAACTTTGTAAGATGCCTGTGCAATGTTGGATTCAACCCAAATGCAAGGGAAAAATGTGGCATTACTCCTCTGATCATTGCTGTTATCCTAAAAAATAAAGACTTGTGCCAGTTGTTGGTAAATACAAGAGCAAGTGTGAGAGGTCCTCTTTTTACAAATGTTCCAAGTCCTATAGCAATAGCTAGAAAGATGGATCTGCCAGAAATATCTGACATTCTTGATCCAACGGAGTCAGATGAGGAAGACAATGAATTGCAATGTTATGATCCAAGTTTCTACAGCTATCAACCCATACCTCATGAAATGGCATCACATACAGAAAGTACTAAATATACAAGGGGCTCGCCTGGGTTTCTCACCGGCATTGTCGGTGATGTTGGTACTTGTAAGACTAACAGAGGTGTAATGTCCAGAACACGCTGTCATGATTGGGTTGGTATAATCCCCGGCGACCTACATACAAAGGGCTATCTGGCAGAAGCATGTTATAAAGAGCAAGGCCCAGGTGGCTTTCACTACCTAGTTCATAAAGTAATGAAAAGGCCAAGAGTAACAAAAGAGGCATTCAAAAAGAAGAAATTTGCAGAGGGTAATCTCAGTCGAATCAGAGAAGCGGTTAAAGATGGAGCAAGGGCATACGGGCTTGCTGCTGTTATGGAATTTAAAGAATCATCATTGTTTCCTAATCCAGAAATGCTGACAAATTCCAAACGTTGTGATGGAGATCATACAAAACTTATTTTGAGCCAGTTCAAGTTGTGGATTGAAACATCATCATCTGTAAGTGAAGCCTTCAAGTATAGGAGCAGAATGTTCTTATTTTATGGACCATTGTTTGAACTATTTGCCTTGGCAACTAAGAATGGCTGGGGGTTAGCAAGGGAGACTTGTTACATTCAGCAACTTCCTATTTACGCCCAATTAAACTTTCGCAACTATTTCTCGGAATGTTTCATTCACACAGTTAATTTCTTGGCTAAGTGGCCCTTGGCATTTCGAAGAATGCTTCAGCATAATTGCTGTGTCAACATTGATGGCAGGAATAGAATTGGATGCTTTTGTTGAGGCAGAAATTGTTCAGCCATTGAAGACATATGTTTCAGGTATTAATTTGCACATGTATATTTGAAAATTAACCTACACAGTTTTTCATAATTAGGCCATTTCTCTACACATAACATGGCAAATCGTACAATGTGTGATGTGCGATCCACAAATGTAATGAAATTGTCTAAGCATTAAAAATAGAGCTTTTTTTTAGATTTGAAGTGAGACAACTTTTAAGCAAAAATCCCTGGAAATGTACCAAATTTATTAGGGAACCCCCCCCCTACAAAGGAATACCCCCCTTAAAGAGCAACCCCCCCTTTTGAAATTAGAAATTTTCTAACCCCCCCCCCCCACCCCCTTACCATGGGTTTGCAAAAATCTCAGACCCCCTACAAATAAGGGGGGGGGGGGTTAGAAACTATGTCAACTTTATTAAAGTTTAATATTCTTACTTGTCCTTTTTTATAGGGCATACCTCAGTCAAAATGTGCCAAAAACTGATGGGTTCAATAGATCTTTTGAAACAAACACGTCGTACATACATCTCAAGAGATACATTCGACGTACACCCAACTACTCGCCATGCTGTTGCAGATTCGTATCGTCACCAGTTAAAAGGTGCCTGGTTTTGTCTGCACAGTGGATGGCTTGATCCCACCAAAGCAACTAGTGGTTGCCCTGCTTATCCGATTGATGGTGAAGGAAGGACAGAAGGAAAAGTACCGCAGTGCTATGTTGATGTAAATGAGAAAGGAAAAGCTAAATTAAGAGACAATTTTGAGTCCAAACTCTACGACTGTTTCCATGATTTGAGGTTTGAATTGCTTTGTGTAAAGATTAGGCTTTACTATATTTCGAGGGTATAAAAAAGGAGACAGAAAGTCTTTTAAAATTTCTAAATTTTTTAAAATTTTCTTTTTTAAAATTTTTTAAAAAATGACTTAAATGGCATCAGTTTCTGGAACTTAAATAGCCAGTGTAAATTGTCTTGCATTATTATACATTGATGGTAATAGACCTTACTGTTTATTGCATTTTTACTCACTGGACAAAAACGTTTTTCTCAGAGTATGAGCTAGCTCTATTACAAGTCTATCCTCAGCCCTATTGCACAGAAACCATGAAATAATAACCATATGAAAATGAGACAATTGGGGGGGGGGGATGTAATAAACTACAAGGTCAGTCTACCCAATGCAATTATAGCTGTTCAGATACTACAGTAGTTTTAGCTCAATTCTACTTTAAATGGTCTCCTTTTTGATACTCCTTACATATATTGTCTGTTTTTAAAAGTACAAGTTTTTGTAAATATTGTTATTTTAACACCAAACCTCTTCATGGCCAGCAAGCAATGCATTTACATCACCAACAATAATGTTCACACTTGGTCTGTCAATAGTACCAGCTGGAAATTCTTTTATTTTCCCAGTGACAGTAAGGTTGTAAATAAGTTTTTCTAATTGTTTTCTTCTATTTTGTCCTGGGAAATAGAGTTTCATTTTACCAAAGTTAGGATAGGTGTCCAGTGAAAGAGCCTTTAATGCATTTGTTGATGAACCCATAACAAACTGAATTAGTGTAAGAACATTCACGTTTCCAACAACAAGCTGTAATGTCTGCAAACTTGACACAATACTACGTGACATGACCGTACAATCTTTAGGTGTGTGTACATGACTGGATGTACAAAAATCACAGTGCTCTTCACATACTGATGAATCCTCGTTAAAATAAGATGAAATGAACTGGTGACGACAAGAGGATTGTAAACAATACTTCACCATATTGTTCATCAGTTCATATTTGTATGTTTTATATTCATAATCCTCTATTTGCATAATATTATGCAAGTGGAATGCCCTGTCACTATATGCAAAGAGCAAAACACAGTGTGCTGGTAAACCATCTCTGCCTGCCCTACCAACTTCTTGCACATAGTCTTCAATGCTGTCTGGGAAACAATAGTGCAAAACGAATCTTACATCCTTTTTGTCAATCCCCATTCCGAAAGATTTAGTGGCACACATAACATTAGCTTTCCCACATGCCCATGCTTGTTCATGCTGTTTTCTGTCTATATCTGCCATTCCACCATGGGCAAATACAGCATTGATGTTTTCATTTTTCAATTCATGAGCTAAATCAACAGCATCCTTTCTTCTTGCACAGTTAAACAATTCCACGTTCACCAGGACAATTATCATTGATAAAATCAGCAACCTGTTTTTTGGGTTTTACTTTCTTTGGGGTGATATTCAAAAATAAGTTTTTCCTTACATGTTTAACTTGTATGTTGTTAGGTTGATGCAACTTCAAACTTGAAATTATTTTTAATTGTGTTCTTTCTGTCGCAGTGCCAGTTAAAGCCATTATCGGGACCTTGTAATCTTTCAAGCTACCAAGTTTGAGAAAGTCGGGACGAAAACCATGTCCCCACATGTCAATGCAATGGGCCTCATCCACGGCAATGAAGCTGAGGCGTCCTATTTTATACCACGATTCAAGTACAAATTGAAGCCTTGTAGACAGAATACATTCAGGACTGGTGAAGAGCACAACATATGGAAAGTCACGTCGACAAATGGCATTTACAACATAATCCATTTCTGTGTCTGTCAAAGAGGAGTTAAAATAAAATGCAGGAATTTGCTTAGCCCTAAGTTTCTCGGCTTGTTCTTCCATAATGAATTTCAGCGGTTCAATCACAACACAGACCTTGCATAAGAATTCCAGCAACAGTGTAGGTAACACTTTTTCCACCCCCAGTGGGTATCAACACCAGTGTATCTTTGCCTTGAGTAATCGAAGAAATTGCTTCTAATTGTCCTTCTTTAAATTTATCAAATCCATAAATTTTTTTAAGGACAAACTGTTCTTTGTCCTCTAGGTTACTTGGCAGTTGTATTGGATTTTCACACGTATTCTCTATAATACTGTCAGTAGGAGCAGGAAACGAAGTAGCAATAGAATTCTGTAACACATAAAAATATAAGTAAATTATTGATACACTACTCCCTAAAAAGGTTGCCGACCATTTTATATCTTAAAACACACAACGATATCTTCCTACAAGTGTAATATTTAACGTTAATCATTCATGTGTGTATAGCTAATATATTTTGAATATTTTAATATATAATAGGCGAACAATATGCAAACTACACGAACGTACATGTTTTCACTTACCGACTTAAAATACATTGCTTCAGCATATATTTTGTTTTTGGCACGCCACAACTCGTAAGTGCAAGTCATATTCTCCCCCGAAACATTAACCTCTAGTCCTTTATTTGATTCTTCTAATTTCGGTAATGGTTGTCCATGGTCCAAGTACATACCAAACAATTTCACAGCTTCTTTATCGCTTGAACAATTCAGTTCGATGGACTTGTTTCTTTGAGGCGATTCTCATTTAAATAATTCGTATTCAACAGAAGATCCCTGTTAAAAGATGCATTTGGGATAAATATTCTCTTCTTAAGTAGCTTCAAGTACTTATTAATAACCAATGTCTACTTACTTCTTCTCTTCGTCTTTCGGACAAAGTCATTATATTCGAGAGCGTTTCTTCGCTTGCGCATTGGCGAACTAAAGCATCGCCCTCTACTAAAACCTCTTCGCTAAATACATTGTTTTTGTGCATTGTTTTATAGTGCAGATTGAGGCCTTGCCTAGAAAAAATTGCAGATGTTTTCCCACAAACTGGGCATAATACTTTATTATTTCGTAAAGCCAGTAAATAGTATCTTTGTGTGCTTGTTGTACTGAGAGATATTTTCTTCGCCATTTTGAGTTGAATTTTCCGTTCGATACACAAGAATTATGCTTCAACCCCCCCCCGGTTTACTGCCATGTTGGGTGTGGCATATGGCAGAGGCTTCCCGCCTTTCCCTTGCCTTCCCCCCTTTCGCCTGCGCTCCTTTGAACAGCGGCCCAAGAAGTGCTGCCGATCCGCCATGTAAAGTGCAATGTAATGTATCTATTTTAAAAAGCCTCTGCGGAGGAGAGAGCTATTGTCATGTCTGGTCTTCTCACCAATGTCTGAATGATCAAACTGAATCCGTATTACACCAGTTGGTTTGGGCATCTCGTATTAGCGGAGTTCAAAGTCGTTGCTCGTGATAGGTAGTAAAAGTGGTATGTCATCCTCACTGATCTCAACAATATGGCGGACTATCATGAATGGCTAACATTGATTGGCCAGATTTAAAATTGATTGATTAATCACGAATTCAACTGATAGCAAATGTCTAAATTTGCTTTTTGCACTACAATATGTTGTATTTTTGCAAAAAGATTTGGCAACTTTCACAACTAACGAAGGGTGGTCATTTATGATCTCAAGAATATGACGGACTATCAGGAGTAGCTTAAAGCATCCAAAAAGGCGAGAACTGAGACGAAAACGACTGCGACAAGACTCTTGAAGAGAGATTAATTCTGGGAAAATACAGAGAAGTGCCAAGAATTGACTACGGTGTGAAACACAAGGCAAGTTTGTTCATAATGCGTATTTATACTTGTGTTTTAATGCTTTATAAAGGCCGGCGCAGCCATACTCCTCCAGTCTACTCACTGTTTAAATTCCAGAGTAAGTTTATGTTTTGTAAATGCAAAACTTATTACTTTCTTATTATTGTATTTCAAAATACTGACGAACTTTACATGTAAAAGAATATGAGCGAAGATACAAAATTGGCTTGAAACGGTTTTATTTCAAACTCAAAGTTTATGTAGATAAAAATTTAGTTTCATAAATATTTCAAAACGTCTAATATATGTAATTAATAGGTCGTATTTTATACCAAATTTAAGCTTACATTAAGCGTAATAAAATACCGATGACAAATGTTGTGCCATTTTAAAAAATTGTCAATAAAACAAGGATTAAAAACTCAATATTTTGTCATTTTGAAAAAATATACAGAAAGAATAACAATTGCCGTGTTGCTATGACAACAACCTATATAAGTACTTCATGTAATTCTGAAAATATAGTTGCATGCTCTTGGTTAGTGGCGAGGGGTTGCTGCATGCATTAATTTCTAGTATACACCTACTATATACAGTATGTGCCTCACAAGTTGCCAAAACTGTACGAGTCTTTAATAACTGAAAACATCAATTCTTTCATTACCTCCTCACTATGTAAATGACTGGTAGCTTCAAAGAAGTATCACGTGTTGAAACTGTGGGTCTGCAGCAACAGTTTGCTTGGCATCCATGAACAAATTGAAGACTAATCTTTTGTGGGAAACCTAGTGGGGGAACTTCAGGTGTACCAGTGAGCCACTTCATAAAATGTTGTAGCTCAAGATCTTGAGCTTCTAAAGAAAAATAATGAAGTCATGAAGACATGAAGAAGTCATGCATGTTTACTGGCAACACCGTGAAGGTCATGCAAACTTCATGGCTATAATACCTCCTGCTCCAACAGCTTCCAGAACATCAGAGAAACTTTTGTATGTGTCAACCTCTTTCTCTTTAAGTAGCTGTGAGGTACTATAGTTAATGATCATATCATCCAAGAGTTCCTCAGCAGAAACTTGGAACATGGTGTTTCCACTGTCAAAAAGTGAACGCCGTAGTTCTGGACTATTCTTCATGTGTGCCATACGTCCACATGCTATCAATACACTTTCAAACTGCATTATTTGAGGGAGATATGCTCCAATTTGGTCTTTTATACACAGTGACCTAGCAAAAACATATAATCTAATTTAAAACATATTTGCATTGTTTATATTGGACATAATGAAACATCATCCAATATGCATCTACTCACTGTATTATGGCACCAATTGTTTGAAGTGTTTCTTGCTGTGGTATGCCAGTATAACCAATTTCCTCAAGAATATCAAGGTTAGGTTCCAGTGACAGTAGATTACAAAGTTCATTGTTAGTTGTGGCATTTGCTAGCTGAAAACAGAATAATTATGCAGTGACATCTCATTTAGTAAACTTAAAGCTAAGTTTCATACTTACAGCATCACAAAGTGATTTGTAATTGACATTCCTATTGTCAGATGGCAATAAAGGGAGACCAAGTAGGTATGACACTATGTTGCCAGATAGGAAATTAGGTGCAGGCCCTCCTTGCATAGTTGACATTGCCATAATCTCTCCACATAGCTTAAAGTTGCCTGAACTGATAGCTACTGTGGACTCCGAAGGTTTGCCATTTGAAAAGAATTTTCTCTTGATGACTTCTAGCAGTTCTAAAGTGAAGGGAAATCACCTGTGAAATACTGACTGACAAAAGTTGATCGGTTACAAGATCGAAAACATCTGTCGTACAATGTCATTGACAGGACTGGTCTAACTACATGGAACAGCTTACCTTAATTGGCAGAAACATTGTTGATTATTTACTTACCTGAGAACAATTCTCTCCTAGGCCCTCCGTCATCTACTGCTGGCTCACCAGCAAATATAACTTTGATCTTCCTCTTTGGATCAATACTTTTCAGCTGAGCACTCTTAAAGTCCTGCGACAGGAATTTCCATCTAATGGTCAGTTGTTTGGGCTCTTCATGACTTGTCTCAATGGCAACTACATGTGATATCTTATTTTTTATACTTTCTTTCATACTAGCTTTTGACAAAACTTAAGAGGCATTATCTTCCTCACTACAGGATAAGCATCCAGGTCTCTCAGTCTCTGATTCAAATTTATCAGCAGGAAGCTGGTCATCTTCAATCAGCCACATGGAACAAGAATCAGCGTGCCTTTCAATGTCTTCAAAGAATATTGATTGAAGCATATTGGACACTGCACCATACATAAGCGTTTGGATGTTGTAGGTGTAGCAGGTATTGTTGAATTTCCAGTGAAAATTTCAGAACTAGTACTTTGAACATCAAGTCTATTTTCATCAGCTGTCTGAGGTCCAGGAGTTACTAGACCAAGGTCCTCAGATTAGGTTAGAGAGTCATTAACAATCATGGAAGTGCCTCTAATTATTTCATCATCATCTGAAGAGCAAAGGTAAAATGTTATTCGACTATAAGGCTTGTACAGCTCTTGCTTGTATTTCTTCAAAAAAAATGGCTCATTTGAGCCAGGAAGATTTAGAACTTGTTTGCAACCAGGATACAGAAGACGATTTATTGTAGCACTATTTATTAGATTGTTATTAAATCTAGCGTGCTTCTCCACTGCCTTTGTTCGCAGTTGTTGGCTGTCTATGTCAGGAAGAACACTCAAAGGCAAGGTAGCACCTCTTCTTATGGACAACTTTCCATTCTTCCTCACCATAATACCAATATTTATTTTCACTGGTGGGTTTTTTTTGTCTTAGCCTTTTTGGCCGTTAGCTTTGGCCGTGCTAAACTGCTGAGCCACATGCGATGTGCTTGGGAGATGGGACGTAATTACATTGATATTTTCGCTTGTTGATGTTGTCAAAGATGTTTCATGCTGCACAACCGATAGACTTTTTCCACAATGGTGACAATATTTCGCGTTAAAAAAGTGATGAATCAAAAAATTACAAAACACACGAATTGGCAGGAATCATTACACTTCTGGCTAGCGGTAAGTGAAGATAAAGCGGTAAATAAAAATGCAACCACTGTTTAATAAAAATGCAGCATAAAGATGCAATGACTTTACATAATATTCAGGTGTCTCTTATGGGCCACCGTAGCATTTACCTGACCGCTAGAATAGTGCACTGGGGTACAGTTGATGAATTCTCCTCAACTGTTACAGGTTGGTATTTTGACAGGTGTGCAATTAATTTCATTCTTTATCGTCTAGTAGGAGATGCCCGGGGAAATAGCCAGTTAAGTAGTTTATACCTGATGTAAAAAGCTGTGTTCTTGCTTGGCGCCCACGTGGCGTTCATGTTTGTCGAGGGCTTCCCATAGCACTTGAAGTAGGAGTATGAACAACTCTGTCCAAAAAACCACAATTGTTTGAATATTTACATTGAGTTTGTTTGAATATTTACATTGAGTTTATTTGATGGAGTATAACAAATGTTAAGCAAATTTCTTTCAATGTAGTACATATATTTCACAATAGAAACAAAAAATCCAACACACCTTTACTTTGGTAGACTTTCTGAAACAGCAGAAGTTGTTGCTGCTGTACCGCTCAACTTTGCTCTTTCTAAAAGGAATCTTGCAAAGCTAGAGTTGTCCTTAAACCCATAGCTTTCTCTTCCTGTTATCCATTCTTCATATACCTGACCTGCAGCATCCCACTCAATATATTGAAACCGAGAAAAATAAGTGGTAGAACGGTCATTTAGATCCATATTATTAGCAACCAACATGTGTTCATATGTGCCTAAATGTGCAAAAGAAACCTCTGATCCCTATTTCCGCTGTTACCAGCAGAACTCATGTACTTTACCACTTTTTTGTTGACTCCTTAGCTTTGCCTGCCCCATACCATCATTGACTATCAATAATCTAACCCATGCATGCATTTTCCTAGCTTTATCATGCTGATTTCGTCTGCCTGTCAAAAGAACAACTTCTGTAGTGCTCTCAAGCATTTTTTGCCTCAATCCAGTTCCAAACGTTTATTCCACGACACCAGTGGAGGTACTTTTAGAATTATTATTGCTTACAAGGAATCCATCATTGCCAGTTTTGAAGATATATGGCAAAGCAAACTTTCTCAAAATTTTGATAGATGTTGATCATGATGATTTATGAACAGTTCTCCTTCAAACGCCTAATACGCAGCATTCTTATCCATTTTAGAAGTCCAGAATCCCACTTTTCTTCCGTTCCACCTATTCTTTGAAAAATCCTTCAGCTATAACACCAAGTTCGTTTATTTTCTAACTAAAACATTCTCTTGTTGTTACCTATGCTGTTTTTAGTTAAAGAATGTCGTTTCCACTTCCAATTAAGTTAAAAATGAAGTCTTATCATGCTATCATATTTTTAAAACTAATAGCGTGGTCCACCTGAAATATGGAACAGCACCATATATTTTCAGTCATGTGACTAACATCAAATATCAACATCGTAAAGATCTTCTCACAACTTTGTTTTGATGTTCGTAAGTTTCAATGAATAGTAATGCTCATTTTGAACATGTATGGCATAAATATCTTATAAAACTAATATCGTGGGTCGCAGTGTAGTTGCCTCGCTGGAAGGATCGTGGAGCGCCAAGGTCAATGTGCCAGGAACGGACAGCAGCAATATAGGATGACACCGAAGATGGAGCTAACTTCCAGGTCTGGGCCAACCAAGTCGCAAATAACGGAAGGTACGCAGGGAAAAACTAGATCATAATTGGAAGTAAGCCCACTGCCCAGCAGCGTAAACACGAGGAGTGGATGGAGCCAAGTCCTGAACCAAGAGACCAAAACACTGGTGGATCAAGCAGGAGGTACCAGGAGCGAGAGCAGTGATGGTGGAATTTGACGGGGGACCTGATTGACGTGAGGAGCCAAGCGGCGCAACTCTTGTAGGCGCAATCGAGACATCAGCAGCGTAATTCTCTCTGCCGGGTGTATGAGCAGCCAAAAAGATAAAATTTTTGCGACAGGCTTCAAGCGTAAGTAAGCGCAGCAAATGCATCACGTCGGGCGATTTGGAAGTACTGGAGTTGAGAACAGTGACTACCGCCATATTGTCGCACAAGAGTTGCACACGGAGCCGAAACCACGCACAACCCCAGAGGTTTGCTGCTGCTACAATAGGAACTAATTTCAGGAACGCAATAGACAAATGCGAAGGGAGAAAAAAGCACAAGCTGCAAAACCACTCCGTGCGCCAGAGGGCCCAAAACCATGAGAGCCGGAGGCATCTGATGACATGACCAGATCTCGTAACGGGGACACTGCGGGTGAGAGAAAGAAGGATACTCCAACACCGGATGTCGACTGTATGGCCTATGGATTTAAGCTTGATGTTGTTGCGGTAGAGCTGGAGCTTGAAGACAAGCCTGGTGAAGCAACTAACAAACAAGTTTTGTGAAGCATATTATGGGCTGAACTCAATTACTGATAATTGAAAAAGCCTCTCATAGGAGGCATGAGAGATTGTGCAGTCACTGGTCATCTATTTTATCAAATTATTTAGAGAGCCTGGGTACTAACTTGCTTAGCGACCACTCATTATTGAACAGAAATGTAATTATTGAAGGTATAAATAATTAGTTTTAAATAAAAAATTCTTGAATTTAAAAATAATTCTTGAACTGAAAAGAAACTGTTGAACTAAAAATGTTATTTCTTATTTAAATAAATCATTTCATGAATTGAAAAATGTTTACATAAGATATTATATCACTTATTGAATATTGCTACAATCAGCTTGCCATAAATAACACAGTATATGCCTGTGGTGCTTCAACAAGAAAATGAGAATATTGTAGAACGTTTCTGATGATCTCTTGTAGGAAAATTTATAAATATTGTTGCAAGATAGCCTGGGTCCACCCATGATAGCCACATCTTTTGCAGTTCACACATTGAGCATCAGTTAGAGCACACAATTTTGAAAATGGTGTGTTTATAGAAGATAGTGGGTATGCATGTTTACCCTAACTTATGACACCCTACCCAAATCCAGTAAACCAATTAATCAAACCCTACGAATTACCAGGTCCATCATTGGAAGAACATTCGGCATTTTGAAACAGCATTTACATGTTTTGCATTCTGAAGTGCGAATGACACCAGAGAGTTTGCACAATCACCAGAGCATGCTATGTTCTCCAGGACATAGCAATTGACAACTATGAGCCCATTCCTGAATATGTCGATATTTTTCAACATGTATGTTTTGTGGGTGTTGAAATCGGTCAAATAGTGAAAGATCTTGCTAATACATGCTTTTAAAATATATTGATCATTACAACTTCTAATCTATTGCACATCTTGATGAAAATGATACACATAACATATTATATGCAGTATATTATATATAATTTACACTAGTTATTTAAACCAAATTTCTGTAAATATTTCAAATTTAATCGTCTTAAGTAAATTCAAAGAATGTTCTGTAAATATTGAAAATTTAAATAATCCAAGTAACTTCTTAAATATTGACATCAATCAGTAATTTAGATAATTTTATGCACTCAAAAAACTTCTGTTAATATAACTGTCAATAACAATGGAAGTCCACCCTGCCATCTTTAAAATGGGAAACAAAAATGCTATGCGTCTCTCAATTGGGAAATAACTAATTTTAATTCCAAAATATTTTGTTGATCATTCTTTTCTAAATAACTGTTAGATTTGAGCTACTAAAAGGTAGCTAAGGTGCAGTTTACACTGTCAAATTTTTTTTAGGTAGATTCTACTGGGTGTCCCAAAAAAAATGTACATTGCTTGATTTCATGTAACGTAAAACCTATAAAAGCTATTTCACTAGAGTAGAAAGCATTGTATTAAGAAAGGATTAACTTAGATTTTGATACATAACATGTAAATTTCCGTGCGATATAGACAGAGATGTTGACGTTTCAAGGGTGAACTACCATTTCTGAAAAGGTGAACAATTAGCATAAAACACCATATCAAATTCTAGTTTATTTTACTTGTTGATTATTTTTAGTACAGTTTACAAAATGCATTTATGAACAAACGTTTTATACCTAATAGAAGCTTACTTATCAGGAAAAGCATGTCCTTGAGTCTGCATGTGCCGTTGTGCTCTCGAAAACATGCCGTTAACAGCATTTTGGAGCATTTGTTGATCATTTGTTCAAGTGCCTTCTCACACAAACTTCCGATACGTTGCTCAAATCGCTAGCGTACTCGGGACTGGAATATCATGCCATCTTACCGGCCACCGTGTTATTACTTCACAAACATTGTTTGTTCTAGCGTATTCGATACAAATCCAGACTCTTTGTTCTTTTCTTAACTGAGGCATCTTTAAGAATGAAAATCTAATCGACAATGTTTATTTCATTGCGAATTTAAATCCCAAAAAACGTCAAATGGAACTTTTCTTTAATGCTAATTATTACTGTATTCAATTCGTAAGAATTTTTAAGTGCAATTTTTATTCTAAAACTAAATTTGCAAGGGACAGACCTATGATTAAGGATAAAGTCGCTGAAATTGAAAAGATTCCATGTGAAGTAATAAGTGCTGTCAATTTAGTTTGATGCGGCAATTTTTATCATTTTTTCCCCAATTTGTAAAACTCCTCGTTGGTTAAACACTTGTATCTTTGTCGATATCGCACGAAAAATAACATGTCATATATCAAAATCTAAGTTAATCCTTTGTGTATACAATGCTTTCTATTTGACTGGAGTAGCTTTTATGGGTTTTGCATTCTATGTAATCCAACAGTGTATAGTTTTTTTTTGGGACACCCGGTAGGTTTTAAAGTTTTTGTAAGAAATTATTGAGGAAAGAGACTTAGTATTTAAAGCTTAGTTCCGTCCTTCAAATATTGATAACAAATCCTTTAAAACTTGTAATTTTGCAATGTTAAATTTCCAATTTGATCACAGAATATTTGACAGTGTAGTGTGAATTTCACATTGGAAAGATCACATCAAACTCCAGTTTCAAGTTCATCCATAATCATTAGACAAGTTAATTTATAAGACTTTTCTAGCAAGTTGTTTCTCCGATCCACTTTTTCATGTATGCAGGTATTTAAGCATTCTACAAATTTAGAACAAATTTAACAGCCTGTGATTGGCTATTGCTAGTCCACATGTGTTCTTGCAAACAGCATTTTACCGCAGAAATAGAGCATGAGTCTTTCCGTTTACTTAGCAACTATGGCAGGAAGCTTTAAAGTTCCAAAGCTTAGAAAGCTAAAAAAAAAGCACAAACCTTCCCACTTTCGAGTGGGAGGACTTTGAAAAAACGAAAAAGATCGGCTGTGGAACGTTTGGCATCGTTTTTCTTGGTAAACACCGAAAAAGAGATGAAAAAGTCGTAGTGAAAAAAGTTAAAAGACAAGTTGTATGATGGAAAAGCACATTGTTTCGAAGAGGCGGCGCTTTTAAATAACGCGAAAGGACACATTAATATCATCAAATTTTTGGGATTTTCCAGTGAACCTAAAGCTGTCATCATGGAATATGACAGTTTTGACTTTCGGCAATTTGGTGTTGAAAACAGCATCTGCACTTTAGAAGATTTTTTCACTTTGTCAGTTATGAATTCGAATTTAAT
Organism: Muricea muricata; assembly: GCA_963855995.1. Lineage (NCBI taxonomy): Eukaryota > Metazoa > Cnidaria > Anthozoa > Malacalcyonacea > Plexauridae > Muricea > Muricea muricata. Next base: position 65,909,587 of record OY979716.1, read on the forward strand.
TTGTTTGCAGACGTCATGCCTAAGTGCGCCAAAGATATAGTTACTGGTTTGCAGCATTTGCACCATATGCACATTGCTCATTGTGATCTCAAACCGCGGAACATCTTAGTTTCCAATCAACATTACAGCACCAGCAATTGCATTTTCAAAATTAACTGAAGATGAACTTTCAAAAGCCTTTGGAATATGTCCTATAATTTGTAAACTGGCCAATTTTGGTCTAAGTCAGGCTATCGACCTCCAAACTAAATCATTTTTAAAGTCAAAAACACAATCAGTCTATCGGGGTACAGAAGCGTTCGAAATTAATTAACTAAAACTTGTTAAAGTCAGCCAGGAGGAACTTAAAAGTGCTGATATGTGGTCGTTGGGGTTGACCATGCACAGCATGCTCAATCCAAATCAGTGGCCCGTATAAAGCGGAATTTGAACAACAAGGCATCATCGTTACAGAGACAGCATTTAAAGAGACGATGGAAAGAGAAACGCTTCCTAAGATGCATGAAAAGTATGAAATGCTTCAGGTTACCGAGTGGTGGCAAATACTTAGTGCATTCAACTTATGCTGCATCTTTAATCCAGAATTTCGACCATCAGTATTTGAAGTAGTTAACATTTTTCAACATAGTGACACGTGTTCTAATGGTTTCCATCTCTTTCCTTTGTTAGTCAAGCTATGGCCCGAGAGCAACATGATCATGAACTAGCCCTTGCATTAAACTCAGAAAACCTTGACAATGTGCGATAGATTCCTACACGAAACCGAATGTGCTGGAAATACCTTTTACCATGTTCTTGGAATTGGTTGAAGGAAGCCACAGAAGATGTTATCAGCTTTCCAGAGAAAGTCTCCGAATTGAGGGAAGCAGATAAATTGTATGACGTGAGTGAGGCAAACACGATCCTTGCCAATTCCAAACGGCTGTCTTCGCAATATGAACTATCAGAAGAATCTACAGTGGGAAACACAGTTTTTTTTTTACTGGTGGGTGAGCAGAACTGATGAGAGCAAGTACAGCAAAGATTCCTTTATGTAGCCGTGATAATCCAATCATGATAGGCATGTACATGTACAGTCCATACATATTCACTTTGGGAATATATAACAATGCCCTATTTTTGGTTGACACTCATCCTATAACTAAACATCTTGGTGGAAATGGAAATGGATTGTAGTGAGCGATCATGTGAGCTGCTCGTGTAATAGATTCTGAAACGACTTGAACACTCTGGTGTGAAAGGAAATGAGCTGCAAGAGTTTCTGTTGGATGACTAGGCACGAAGGTGAATATAACCAAAGCATAATTATAAAGGCGTAATCCACCCTAATAAATTTGGCAACAATTTGAATTCACTGCAATCCTTTGTGCATCAACATTTTTATATACTTTGATAACTAACAATCCCAACTGAGAAGATAACTCTCTAGGAACAGCTCTAATTGCTAAGCTGCCATAACGATATCTAGCAAACAATTAAAACAGAACATAGTAACTGGGAGATGGGCAGGTGGGATTGTTAGATCCCACTTCTGTGTTCTCATATAATCTCAACTTTACTGCGGGTGCTTTGTGCCCTTGCAAAATCTTCAATTATATTTCAAACACAGAAGTTTCGATATAACAATGCTTGTTTAAAGCTGAAAACCTGAAACGACTGTTCAAAAGCGATTTACAGATTTACTGTAATACTGTTCTAGCAAAGTCATCCAAAAATGAAGAACGATAATAAAAACGCAAAAAAAAGACGGGCCCGCCCAGTCCGCGAACTTTAATACCTTTTCAAGCCGATCTCATGGAATGCCCTTTGAAAATGGAAGGGTTGATAACAGCACTACCCAAGAAGGATTTAATCCAACGAGCAATAGTGCACGACTTTACAGGTTTATGCGGTCTGTGGTAACTTATCAACAGTTGTTGGCTACAAACTGGGTCCACAAGAGGCCTAAAAACGTCTGTACATGAAATGTATGATTGCAAACAGCGCAGAACGCAAAGGCTCTCGCAATCATCAAACTTAGCAAAGAAAACACGTGTTATATCCAAGGAAGTTTTGGTCATGCCTGGTAACTCAAAGACCACTCCTTTAGGGAGAACACGCATGAATCACAAGTCAAGTAGCCTCAGCTCAGAGGAACGTCTTGCAGCAGTTAACACCAACAAAAGATAGCTTGTGGGTTAAGGCCTTGAGACAGAGATCTTGATTTCTCGGTAAAGAACGTAAATAGTCCAAAGCAACATTGATTGGTGATAACGAGGCATAGCCGGATGAAGATTCAAAATGCCCTTCAGCAAGCAAACAACAAGCAGATGTTTTCCTACGGGGAAGCCCTCCATTGAAGGTAAAACACCAGACAAGGCAGAACGGTAGGTATTAATCGTCCAGTATTCCAACCCCTCATCAAAAGAGTGAGCTAAGAACCCTGTTTTATCGACCAAAGAGGGGCAAAATGGACCAACTTGCCTTGTGATACACCAGCAATGGCATTTTTTCAAGGCGGATTTATAAACTGAGTTTGTACCAGGCCTCCAACCTGCCAAGATGAGTTTGAAGCGTTGCTAGGAATGCCTTTCGACAGCAAAGATCGTTCCACACATGCCAAGCGGCTAGTTGCAGGGTTTGATTTGTCACCAAAGGGTGTAATTGACCTTGCAGGCCCTGGAGTAACTTGGAATCCCAAAATAAAAGAATTGGAAGAGAGACCAACACCTCCAGTAGACTCAGGTACCAAGCCTGTGTTGGCCAGACCGGAGTCACCAGGATGAGTTTGCCCCTCTGCTTTTTCAGTATTGCAAGACAGCACATTATGAGGCAAAAGGGGGAAATGCATAGAGTCTCCCAACTGCCCAATTCTGCAAGAGGGCATCCATGGCTAGTGCCATCCGATCTGGACTCCAACTGTAACACTGGTTTAGCTGAGCGTTTAGGTGATCTGCAAATAGATCTAATGCACAAGGACCTCGACCCTGCATTAGCGAGTGGAATACTGCTGGGCAAAGCCTCCAATTGCTCGAGTTGAGGAAATGGTGGGAGACCCAATCTGCTGACACATTCAGAGCCCCTGATCTCTGGCACTGAGAAATATGTTGCATTTCACAGCCCATTCCAATAGGGCTAGGGCTAAGTTAGAAAGGACCAGAGAATGGGTACCCCCCAGGCGGTTGATATAAGCTACCACTGAGACATTGTCCATGCGCAATCGCACATGAACACAAAGGCGGTACTTTGTAAAGCTCTTGACCGCAAATAAACCCGCTAGAAGTTCTAGGCAATTGATGGAGCATTTTCTCCATCAGGGACCACAAGCCCCCGGTTGTGACTCCCTGGCAAACTGCCCACCAACTGGTGCGAGAGGCATCTGTTTCAATTATAACATCGGGAGAAGGTAGGAGAAGCGCCCTGCCATTCCAAGCATTCAAATGTGCTGGCCACCAACAAAGGTCGATTGTTGCGTTGAAAATGGCAAAACCTGGCTAAGGGTTGGTGTTTTAGATTCTGCAGGTGCCGATAATGCAAGGGGGTTGGAAAAACGCCTTAGATAGACGCTGTTAGCTTGCCTATAAGTTGAGAGAGCTCTCGTACTAGGACTTCGTGATATGATAGCATCTTGGAACAGTGGGCCTTGATCGACTCAACCTTGCAGTCTGGTGCGAGCAGAGTCATATCCAGAGTATTCACAACAAATCCGAGAAACACCAACAGCTGTGTCGGCTGAAAATGCGATTTCTCAAGGTTTATCACAAAGCCTAGATTCTCTACCAAGTTCTGGGCTGTAGCCATGTCCTGTTGAAGCCCTACCTTGGACGAGTTCATCAATAGGAGGTCGTCCAAGTAAATAAGCAACCGAATGGCTGTCTGTCGTAGAAGGGCAACAATCGGTTTCATGCTTTTTGTGAATACTCTTGGGGCTACCGCTAGGCCGAAGGGAAGACACGCAAACTTGAGAAGAGAGTCCTTCCACAGAAATCAGAGATATTTCCTGTGATTTTCCCAAATGGGTATCACAAAATAGGCATCTTTTATATCGATTTTGCCCAACTATTCGCAGGGACGCACTAAGATGCGCACAAGACGGATTCCTTCCATCTTGAAGTGGTTGTACTGAAGGAATGCGTTTAGATCCTTCAAGTTGATGACCGGACGGGAATTCCCATCGCGTTTTGGGACTAAAAACAAATTGCTTACAAAGTGGTCTGGGGTTACGTTTGATAGGGCTCCCTTGTGTAAGAGGTCCGCTATCTCAGCCTCTATTTTCTTGGATTACGTCAACGAAAACTGCAAAGGTGCTTGCGTTGGATGGGTACTGCCATGAACTCAAGCTTGTAGCCTACCACTATGTCTAGGATTTCGGGGTCGAGGGTTACTCGACGGCAGTTTGGAAGAAACCTTCTCAACCGGCCTGCAAATTCAGGTGGTTTGGAAATTGTCAGAAAATCTAGTTTTAAACAACTTGAAGCGACAGAACGATTGCAACGCTCCAGGTTCTGCATACACACGTCTACGTACACACGTCTACGTACACACGTCTACGTACACACGTCTACGTACACACGTCTACGTACACACGTCTACATACAGACATCACATACATATACATATACATATATATACACACGCACACGCACTACATATACACATACTACATACTACATACATATATATACATATATATATATATAAATGAACGAATTAAAGACGAGAAATACTTTTTCTGTCGCTACTCAGAGTTTCACGCGCTCAGAGTTCACGCGCTTAGCGACAGAAAAAGTATTTCTCGTCTTTAATTCGTTCATTTATATACGCTCTATTGAAATCAATATCGAGCGCTCTTATGTTGTTGTCTCAAAACATTGATAATTGTATATATGCGTGCGTGCGTGCGTGCGTGCGTGCGTGCGTGCGTGCGTGCGTGCGTGCGTGCGTGCGTGCGTGCGTGCGTGCGTGCGTGCGTGCGTGCGTGCGTGCGTGCGTGCGTGCGTGCGTGCGTGCGTGCGTGCGTGCGTGCGTGCGTGCGTGCGTGCGTGCGTGCGTGCGTGCGTGCGTGCGTGCGTGCGTGCGTGCGTGCGTGCGTGCGTGCGTGCGTGCGTGCGTGCGTGCGTGCGTGCGTGCGTGCGTGCGTGCGTGCGTGCGTGCGTGCGTGCGTGCGTGCGTGCGTGCGTGCGTGCGTGCGTGCGTGCGTGCGTGCGTGCGTGCGTGCGTGCGTGCGTGCGTGCGTGCGTGCGTGCGTGCGTGCGTGCGTGCGTGCGTGCGTGCGTGCGTGCGTGCGTGCGTGCGTGCGTGCGTGCGTGCGTGCGTGCGTGCGTGCGTGCGTGCGTGCGTGCGTGCGTGCGTGCGTGCGTGCGTGCGTGCGTGCGTGCGTGCGTGCGTGCGTGCGTGCGTGCGTGCGTGCGTGCGTGCGTGCGTGCGTGCGTGCGTGCGTGCGTGCGTGCGTGCGTGCGTGCGTGCGTGCGTGCGTGCGTGCGTGCGTGCGTGCGTGCGTGCGTGCGTGCGTGCGTGCGTGCGTGCGTGCGTGCGTGCGTGCGTGCGTGCGTGCGTGCGTGCGTGCGTGCGTGCGTGCGTGCGTGCGTGCGTGCGTGCGTGCGTGCGTGCGTGCGTGCGTGCGTGCGTGCGTGCGTGCGTGCGTGCGTGCGTGCGTGCGTGCGTGCGTGCGTGCGTGCGTGCGTGCGTGCGTGCGTGCGTGCGTGCGTGCGTGCGTGCGTGCGTGCGTGCGTGCGTGCGTGCGTGCGTGCGTGCGTGCGTGCGTGCGTGCGTGCGTGCGTGCGTGCGTGCGTGCGTGCGTGCGTGCGTGCGTGCGTGCGTGCGTGCGTGCGTGCGTGCGTGCGTGCGTGCGTGCGTGCGTGCGTGCGTGCGTGCGTGCGTGCGTTGTATGATGGAAAAGCACATTGTTTCGAAGAGGCGGCGCTTTTAAATAACGCGAAAGGACACATTAATATCATCAAATTTTTGGGATTTTCCAGTGAACCTAAAGCTGTCATCATGGAATATGACAGTTTTGACTTTCGGCAATTTGGTGTTGAAAACAGCATCTGCACTTTAGAAGATTTTTTCACTTTGTCAGTTATGAATTCGAATTTAATTTGTTTGCAGACGTCATGCCTAAGTGCGCCAAAGATATAGTTACTGGTTTGCAGCATTTGCACCATATGCACATTGCTCATTGTGATCTCAAACCGCGGAACATCTTAGTTTCCAATCAACATTACAGCACCAGCAATTGCATTTTCAAAATTAACTGAAGATGAACTTTCAAAAGCCTTTGGAATATGTCCTATAATTTGTAAACTGGCCAATTTTGGTCTAAGTCAGGCTATCGACCTCCAAACTAAATCATTTTTAAAGTCAAAAACACAATCAGTCTATCGGGGTACAGAAGCGTTCGAAATTAATTAACTAAAACTTGTTAAAGTCAGCCAGGAGGAACTTAAAAGTGCTGATATGTGGTCGTTGGGGTTGACCATGCACAGCATGCTCAATCCAAATCAGTGGCCCGTATAAAGCGGAATTTGAACAACAAGGCATCATCGTTACAGAGGTGTGTGTGTGTGTGTGTGTGTGTGTGTGTGTGTGTGTGTGTATATACAGGGTGTATCAAAAAAAGTAGACAATTTTGAAACGGCTCTCAACCTCGCGAAGCGGCTTGAAGTATGAAGTTTTTTATTAATGTACATTGCTTGGGTACTTACGGTGTAGAATTAAATGAAAATATTCTGAAATTTAAACGTTTCAAACCCAGGGGTGTGCGTATTTTGAAACACATTAAAAATGACTTGCGCACGAAATTTAAAGGCTTAAAAGAAATTTTGAGTTGGTAGGTAGAAAATATGTTAGGTGTTTTATTGCTGTGCAAAATTTCAAGAAATTTGATTGAGTTTAAGCCACTCAAAACGTCGTGCGAACGTATATTTTTTCTCAATAAGAATCGTTCCAATTTCAATTAAATGTCCCTTGGGAGTTGTATGCAAATTAAGTAAATACATAAATTAAACATGCACAAAGCTAATTTTACTAAAAATACGGATGTTCGCGTGACGTTTTGAACGGCTTAGACTCAAGCAAATTTTCTGAAATTTTGTACAGCAATACAACACTCGACAAATTTTCTATCTACCAAGTCAAAATTACTTTTAAGCATTTAAGTTTTGCGCGCAAGGCATATTTATATTGCCATAAAAGACTGAACCCCCCCGGGTATTGAAGTTTTAAATTTCTTATTTTTTCGGTTTATTCTAGATTATAAGTACCAAAACAATCTATTTTGATAAAAAAACATCGTATATAGAGGCGCTTTGCGAAGCAGAGAGCGATTTCAGATTTGTCTACTTTTTTTTATACACCCTGTGTGACATGTACTAGATTTAGAGTAAATCGTGTTTGTTGCATATTGATATTAATTTCAATTTATTCAATGCTAGGTCAAGCTGCTGGTATTCGAGATGTTTTACCGACAGGTAATGCTGAAGTAATTGTTGTCAACTACTTTATTCTATTGTTGTTAACTATTCTATATAAGTGTGTATCAATTTCTTCTTAAGCTGATAGCATTTTGTAAGCGAATAGTTTTTTTTGTGCAAGCCCTTTGAAAGAGGTTTTCAACGTTAAATACCATACACACAAAAATTTGTGACGATTTTTTTTTACGAGCAAGCCAGAAGATGCTAACTTTCGCAACAGTTTGAGTTTGACAGATTTTGTAACACAAATTCCATCTTAATTTTTCCAATATTTCCATTGTAGCCAACTCAACGATCGGTTATCTTCATAACCTTTCACCAGTAAAAGAAAGTGATAAAAAGAACTCCTACTTCGATATGAAGATACAGACGAGAAAAAGAACATATAGAGCGGTTTGCTTCGATTCCGATTTACATGATCAATTTAATGCAAAATATGAATCTTCATCTCCGATAAAACTTGCAAACATTCAAATGAAAGTCAATCCTAGAACAAGTTTAGAAGAAATTCTAATCAACCAAAGATCTAAAGTATTCGACCCATATGATGAAGAAGTTGATTTTGATATTGATCCAAATATCACGGACATATATCAAGGAGTCCAAGTCTCTATCAAAGAAATAAATGATCTAAAACCTGGAACCCTCTTGGACGTATCTGGAAGAATAACATTCCACGGTAAACCAGATTTGGTGAACATTAGAGGAAAAGAAGTAAAAATGCAAGAAGCTGTGATAACTGATAATTCTGGCACAATAAGATTGGTGTTGTGGGAAAAAGACATAAGTAAGATACAGTCGCATCATACATATTACCTCAAAAAAGCCATTATTAAAGACTTCAATAACAAAAACTATCTTACTCTAAATAAACAAACCGAAATAGATGAAACTCAGCAAACCGTTGAAAGATTAGATGAAAATGTTAGCAATAGTGTCGTCAATTTCACTGTGTGTTGCCCGCCTGAAGGAGTACAATCTGTTCATAGATACGTACTGTGTAATAAGTGTCGAAAGTATCTCGTCAATAATAGCAGAAAAGTGGTCAAGTGTTCTGGTTGTGGCTTGTCCCAGCTAAAATCTAACTGCAAGCCAGAAATTCAAGTCACTGCTTTCTTCAGTACGAACGATGGCAGTAACGTCTCGGTTATTTTGAAGGAGAATATTATTGAGAAACTCTTTAAAATATACAAAACTCAAACAGGTGACCTACAACGTGCCGAGTTTCAAGATCTAAGCGACGATGACATTATAGAGATAATTTTATCTGTTTCGAAAGTCGATCTCATCTATAACAACAACAAGGTTGCCCAGAATGCAATACAGCACAATGACAGCACACAGATGAGATGAAGAACACAATAAGAGCACACAAGATTTTCCAGCTTCACAAAATAAAGATGGATTTGACCTCACCGCAGAATCAGAAGAAGTTGGTGGCAAGCGTTTCTCTCGAAGAAGATCAATTGGATTGAAATTAGACTTTATCGACGCAAACTATAGGGATGAACCTGTCGTATGAACACTATTGACGTTTTAGTTCAATTATAAACTATACTGAAAACAATGAGTAGAATCATAGATGTCAACGTGGTAGTATATTGTTATAATGATAAAATTTTAACTAGTATCATAGCTAATAGCAGAGAAAGTTTGGAAACTCGTTAGAATTACAATATAACTCATTATCTATGTTGAGCAAAATTTATGTGAGAATAAGGTCCTTCATCGTCACGTGTATATTGTGTTTTTGTCAAATGTGCCAATAGCAATTCTTGAATTATCCAATTGTTTAAGTGATGAACTTTCCTAAAACGTTGCTATTGGTTAGTTGGGCAAGAATACAATAAGCACGTGACGATGAAGCGTAAAGAGAACATAGAACAAAAACATAGATGACTTATATTGTAATTCCATTGAGTTTCCAAACTTTCTCTTCTGTTAACTATGTTAGTATATACATTGCTATGATGCAACGACATTGGGCTATAGTTGCCAAGTTGGGTTTCTTTATCCTGTTGCTTTTTGTTAAATTGGTAGTGTGTTACAGTTAATAAACAATTCTGGGTGTTCATATTAAACTATTACTAGCTTTTTTTGCACTGTTTCTGTGTTGATTATAAAGTTAAATATTTGCTGACAGGTGAATAACTTGAATTCGTGATTACTTAATCAACAATAAATTTTAAATCTGGCCAATCAGTGTTAGCCATTCATGATAGTCCGCCATATTGTTGAGATCAGTGAGGATGACGTCATGACATACCATTTTTACTACCTAACTACCACGAGCAACGACTTTGAACTCCCCTAATACGAAATTAGTAACCCTCGCCCCGGGCTTATGCCCGGAACGGCGCTTTGCGCCGTTGGCTCGAGGATAAAATCATCATTTTGCTTTTCACATGGTAATCGCAAATTTAAAACCTCTTATAGCCAGCGGAAGTTTGTTAATATGTACTATAAAGGCCACTGATCCTACTCTACTTCCTTGTGCCACACCTCCTTGATATTCTGACAACACGACTCTTCCTTACCAACCCTCGTAAAATGGGATCTATCTTTCAAAAATGTAGCAAAATGTTCCTGGAACTTCCCCACGACACTGGTCAGAGCAATTGGTCTCATATCCTTGACACTATTACAAGGCGTAATTTTTGGAACGCCTACTATTCTGTATTTTTTCCAGTCCGAAGGAAAGGTTTGCATTTGAAAGGATTCATTGAAGATATCTGCTACGGGGATTACAAAATTGTCGGAAAAAATTTTCTAGATCTTCATACAAGGATCACAAGGACCAGGTGATTTATTGATGTCCATTTTTTCCAGCTTTTCACAAGCTTCTTCCCCACTAACTGATGGTAGACTTCATTGGCATTGCAATTCCAGCCATTCATTATTTACTTTCAGATATTCTTTGGTTAGACTTGCAAAAAACTCATTCATGTGGTTTGCAGTCCATTTATCGTCCATCTGGCAGTGAGTGACAGGGTTCAAAATTGTTGGCTTTGAATTTGTTTTTCCAATAATTTTGTTAATTTGCTTCCACCAAGCTTTTGGACAAGATTTCCGTATCGGACAAATCTTATAAAAGCTCAGTTTAGCCTTCCATATCTCATTCGCAACTAGGCTTTGGTAGTATCTAAATAGTCCATTATCATTTCTTCTGAAAGCTCTATCCCTCTTAATCATTAAACTTTTGACCTTTTGTGTAATAAAAGGTTTATCCTTGTCATAGGACTCAACTGCTTTTTCTGGGAAGTAGTCATTAATTAAGCCTTCTGTAATTCATTGAAAGACAAACTTTTTCATCGTTATCCTTAGTACTAAACACTGGAGACCAACCAAAGTTGTACAACACAGTGTAAAAACATCTACCTGTTAAGCCGTAATCGGTCTCACCTTAATCTTAATCTTATTCCCTTTTTCTCAGCAACGGAACATTTAGAATTCCATTTAATCACTCGATGGTCAGATGTGGACAGAGGGGCCAGACTTTCAGGACATTCATAAAATTTGGCAATATTTGTAAAGATTAAGTCCAGAGTATTTTTTCCCTGTGTAGGTTGTTTAACGACTTGTTTCATATTACAATGTCTACTGATGTATTTCTGAAGAAAGCCATTACTTGTCAGAGTAAAATCTCCCGCTATAATGAAAGCAGTGCTTGAACTCTTAACACAAAGCTGATTGTAACAGCAGTTCATATAATCATAAAACTTGTCGATCTCATCTAATTTTAAACTAGGTGGGAGGTATACACAGCACAAAGCAATTTTAGAAATAGATCTAGGTAGCCAAGGTAGGGGCGTATGGTTACCCATAGACATTCATAGGCCGAGTCATTCAAATCATCGCGAAGTTTAATTGGGATTCTATCATTAACATACACAGCTATTCCTCCCCCTCCTTTACCATTGGGCCGATCTTTCCTAATAATATTCTGTCCAGAGCAATCAATAGCTTCATCAGGGACAGAGTCCACTAGCCATGTCTCCATGACAAATGTAATATCTGAACTATGGTTTGCAATTTGAATTTCTAGTTCATTGACCTTATTTACTAATGACCTTGCATTTAATAATAAAACATTCGACATTGTTGTATTTTCTAACCTTTTGCCTCCAATTTTCTCATTATTAATTCTCACACAATTCTGTACACAATGACCTCGAGCTTAACCAAGGTTACAGAATATTTATTTTTTCCCATAATTTCCCAGCTCATAAAGTTACAGTAAAATTATTTCAGGTCTAACTCGTTTTATAATCTAAATCAAATTCATGAAACGAGAACTTTCAGTCAAATTGGAAAACGTTACAAGAGAATGATGATCAAAACAAGCTCAAATTAAATCAAATCAAATTAAACAAAATTAAAGCCTACGAAAAAGTTCTTTTTTGTTAATGTTTCTTCTCATTGGGGAAAAGATTCAGTTTAAAAACTCAATTCCCGATTGAGTTTTGACCCCCATTTACCGCAGGTCAATTGGTGCTTGGATAAAACCCTGGTTTTTTATTATTATTCTTTTATGTGTTTGAATTGATGTATCAATTTTTTACAGTATTGTAATTTGATGATATTAATGGACTGTTTAATTAAGTGTTACCAATATATAGATTTCTAATTACATATCATGATAAAAATAAAATAAATTGCTTCAATGCTTATATTAAATGCAGTATATGACCAAGATTTAATATAATGAACTTGCAAATATGCAGAGGGTATATACATTGGCGGCCACTGGTACCAACCACTGATCTCATAGTAGACTGGATATAGCTTCTATGGATATCAAAAGTGAAGCTTAATTTTACATGCAAATTTCACTTCCGGGGACCACAGAGCCCGTGTTATACAAGTTTGTAAAGGAATACTTGGTGGGAAAAGAGCAAGAATGTACAATTTTGTAATGTTTTAAGCACTCTGCAATCATTTATCAACATTGTTAAAGTAAACAAAGTTGTTTGTGACAAGTTTACATCACAAGTGGTCCCCGGAAGTGAATTTCGTATTGTATAATTAGGCTTCACTTTTGATATCCACAGAAGCTATATCCAATCTATCATGAGATCAGTGGTACCAACCTGCATGGTTGATCTCAACTTTTATGTTTTAAAATTTGTGTATAAATTTTATTAATGTGTATTCTACCTTGAATATTTATTACAGTATGGTATAGTATATGAACTTTATATCTTACTAATAAACATGAAGATGTACAAAGAATGAGTAGCTTTGGCTCATGGCCCAAAGACAGAAATCTTAACAGTTTAGAAGCCCAAGCTATTGTACATTAGTATACGCTCAGCCATGGACTATTACAAATGCATACATTTGATTGGCTTCTCAACCGTGGTCTATTTGTGATAGACCATCGTTGAGAAAAACAACAAAACAAGATGGCGGAAAAAGTTTGTTTGGTGAGTGTTTTGAAGGAATTCCTCAAAAATGGGATATTCCAAGAGCCGAAGACTACAAAAAAGGGTCTGAAGACCTCCAAAGGTAAGAAGCAACATTTAAACAACATATCAACGATAAATCTATTTTTATTTGTGTGAAAATGAGACATGAAGAAAGGTGCAATTACTTTGGCATACATTTTACTAATTTTAGTTTATACTGCAAGTGAAATTGTTAAAACTACAGTCACTCATGATTATTTAACCATGTTTTCCCAGTCTTCCTAGTGTTTTATGTGCTTTAAGTGTAAATTTATGCTTATAACTCTAAAATTTTATGGGTTTTTAAACTTTTAAATTATATTTTTTGTATGTTATGAGAATTCCCACCAAAAATTGATGCCTTTATAGCTTTTAAGTTTTTTTTTAAATTTTATGTTAAACTGTGTTTATGCATTTCAGATGAGAGCAATTTCCTCGACAGGCATTATTTAATCGACAAGTGCGAAATTAGTGTTGTTTTTTGTTAATTTTAAACCAATTTTTAATGGAAAATGAAGCAGGGATTTCGAGAAGCCATATAGCTGCAGTGTTTATAATTAAACCAGTGTTTAAATTTTTGCTCATTTCATGGCCTCTTATGTTTTTATATCACGCTCCGATGCCTATGAAAACTTCTTTTGTTATTTTCTTGACAAATATGTCAGTTATGAGATGTGTTTTGTGATGTTGTTTAATGCTCACAAGATGCATAGATTCTGTCATCTCGATTAAGTTGCAAAGGATAAACAAAATGTCCCACGCAAAGATTGCGAGATTGAACTTCTTAGAGCTTTTGATATTTGGTTAATTTTTTTATCCAATTTTTTTTTTACAATTTGTATTTTGGTTAGGAGGTTATACTAAAACAATTAGACAACTTGGCCTCGTTGTCTCTGAACAGATAGTAAACTAAAACATACTGCATCAAACATAAAGTAACACAAATTGAATACTAAGTTAAAATCAATGTCCTTTTAAGTAATTTTTAACACATCTTAAAAGTTAGAAAATTTGATTCATGTCTTTAGAGTTTTTGGGAGTGTATTCCATGTTCTTACACCATTTATCCTGAAGGAACTTTGATATCTAGAAGTTCTTGCAGCAGGGGGCCGAAGTAGGTCTCTGGCTCTTGTGTTATACTTATGGAATTCACCTGAACAATGGAACTCGTCTAATAATTACTCAGGTGCCATATTGTTTAGGCACTTGTGTACCACTGATAGACATATACGGTAAACTCACCGCAATCCTAATGATGGCCAACTGAAAATGTGAATCAGGTCAGTTTGGTTTACTCTGTGACCTTCAATAATCCCTGCCGCTCTTTGAAGTTTTTACAAATACTGTTGATTTGTCTTGCCACAACCATCCCATATAACACAACAGTAATCAAATAATGGCAATATCATTGCGTTATACAATATAACGCACGCTTGTTTTGGTAAAATCTTACGTGCCTTACTGAGCATTCCCAATCTAGATGATATCTTTTTGGCAACATAGTCAATGTGGTCGTTCCAAGTAAGTGATGGATCTAATGTTACACCAAGATATTTAAAAACATATACTCTCTCAAGAGTAATCTGTTGATTGTCAACATCCATTATTCTGACAGTGAAGTTTGCAACTTTGCTCAATCGCTGATGAGTTCCAACCAGCATCACTTTCGTCTTTTCCGTTTAGCCAAGTCATAATCCGTTCCATATCTTCAGATAATTTAGACTCGATCACATTTACCGTGGGACTTCTGACATAAAGTAACGTATCATCAGCATATAACTGAACATGACAATATTTTACTACAGAGGATATATCGTTGATGCAGATTATCAATAATAGTGGGCCCAATATTGATCCTTGAGGGGACCCCATACTGGATTGGTAATGGATCAGAGAGTACATTGTCTACTTTAATGCTCTGCATTCTGTCTGACAGATACGAATTAAGCCATTGCACAGCTGAGGATGAGAAACCAACATTGGCAAGTTTTTGTAACATTTTAGTACGATCAAGAGTGTTGAATGCCTTGGTAAGATCTAAAAACACCACGCCAGTCAGTTGACGTTTGTCCATGTTGGAGAGTAAACTATCTGTGATGTCAGTTAAACATGCTGCTGTCGAGTGTGGAGGATGAAATCCAGATTGATGCGTAGATAGAAGCTTATTTTGTTTAAGATATACCTAAACCATTCGATGCACGACGTGTTCCAAGATTTTGGAAAAGATTGCTACGACAGATATAGGTCTGTAATTTGAAGGATCGGTTTCAAACCCAGATTTAAATATTGGTGTAACAGTAGTGTGCTTCCATTCAGCAGGCATACTGCCCTCAGCTAAACTTCTATTCATCAAATCTGTCAGGGGTTTTGCTAAAATATGACATCCATCTTTACGCATTCAAGCTAGCATATTCAGTAATCCAGTAGACTTGTTTTCCTACAAAGTCAATGCTGATCGTTGAAAATTTAAAACTTGTATTAACTTGAATCGGAGAGGGCTGTGATGGGAAAACTAAGGATGATACACATACTTTGATGTTTGCCACAGCTGATCAAAAATACTCTCCAAACTCTTGGGATATTTCGTACTATGCAGAATATCACCATTTGTATCAATAATACAATTGACGTTTATGGATGGCTGATTTAAGGGTTTGCCAAAGTTTTCCAGAGTCTGGTTTATTTTGGTCGATTAACTTGGAATAATAATTACTCTTAGATTCCCTTATAAGACTTGTTGTTTTGACATTTTTACAATCTGCCCTTGGTCTTCTAGCTCGTCTAATAACAAATATTAACGAATGGTCTGAAATCGAACAAGTTAAAACACCCGATGAAACAATTTTATCTCTGTTATTAGTCAAAACCAAGTCTATAATACTGGATGTGTGATCTGTAATCTGTGTAGGCAATTTACTAAGTAGATTTAACTGGTATATATTAAAGAGTTATGCAAGACTTTTAGCCTCAAAGGACAATCTCTTGTTGGACATATCACAATTTAAGTCTCCCAGTATAATGGTTTCTTTAGTTTCAGGGGAACGTTTTTCCATAATTTCCTCAAAGTTCAATTTGAATTTATCAAAATCACTGTTTGGTGGGCGATAAACAGAGCTAATTAAGATTTTACTCTTATTAGGAAGACATAATTCCAACCAGACTGACTCAAAACAACTCGAAGATGTATCGTATTGTTGCCGAGCCAAAAATCTTGTTTACTTTTTTTGTTTTGATCAGCTTTAATTGCATATAATGAAGTACTCCCGTCCGTCAGTATAACAATGCAATAAAATTTTACCAACAAAAAGCAAAGGAGTGCAACAACAGGGAAGCGTTTTCAAGTATGTCGGAATTTTTCACATGGCTTTGAAACATCTTACAGTTTTAACAACCGCCAATTATGGATATAAAAGACACGTTAATGGCCAATCTGTTCTTATGGAAGAACAATAAAAGAGCTGTGATTCCGGCGAACCAAAATGCTAATGTACCGAACATGCGAGTTTGAATCATTTTTGTGTTTACATTAGGTTTTAATGCGTTAATGGTTTTGGAAGTGTTGATTTCGTTGTTTATGATGATTTTTATTGCGGTACCCTCCACATTGCCAGGAAGACAGAGTTCTGTTGTCAAACAGTATGGCAGAGTCTTTCGAGACAAGTTTTCACTGGATGATTTCGAGGCAAGTGCTATTGAGAATGCTGCTGCAGTCCCAAACTTGGACAATATTACTATGTGCTCTTGTTGTGGCAACTGTCTTCGAGAGAGAGAGAGAGAGACAGAGAGAGAGAGACAGAGACAGAGAGAGACAGAGACAGAGAGAGAGACAGAGACAGAGAGAGAGAGAGACAGAGAGAGAGAGAGAGACAGAGACAGAGAGAGAGAGACAGAGACAGAGAGAGAGACAGAGAGAGACAGACAGAGAGACAGAGAGAGACAGAGAGAGACAGATAGGTGAATTGGAGCTTTTGTAACTTCAATAGGGAGCTTTTGTAACCTTAATATGGAGCTTTTGTAACTTGTATGGACCTTTTGTAACCTTATGGACCTTTTGTAACCTGGCTTGATATGGAGCTTTTGTAACCTCATATGGACCTTTTGTAACCTTGATATGGAGCTTTTGTAACCTTTTGTGGAGCTTTTGTAACCTTGTGTGGAGCTTTTGTAACTTGTGTGGCGTTTTTGTAGCTTGGAGTTATAAGTCCCATATAAAGCTTTTTGAACGAGTTTAAAAAAAAATCATTGATATTTAGGCATAATTTTCTAAAGCGGCGTAGCAAGCTCGATAAGCGAGGGGGCTATTTTCATATATTCGTGGTCAGACTGCAAAAACAATCGATATTTAAAGAATCAAATCAAATGTACAGAACACGGGCGTCTCAATAGTCAAGCTGGTCTCGCCATTGATTTTCTAGAGTAATGGCATTTAAAGGCGATCTTTAAAAAAATTTTAAGTGTACAAAATTTAAGAATGTTAGTGAATTACCTTTCCCGATATTTAAAATTTGGCTTAAATTGCTCTAATTTTTTAGTCAATTTATGTGAAAACTTTGCAAATCTCTCAAAAAAGGGTTTTGGACAGCTCAACTGCCTGTGTTTATTGAAACATATGTGCACTATAAAAAATGTATAATTCACGCCCAATAAAGTGTATATGAAACGCAGTAGTTTTAAAACGTCAAACGACACATTTTAACAAATCCAGAAGCAAAATCCTGAAGCAAATGGTAATACTACTGTCAAACAAGTACAAGTGAAATACAGCAAAACGGTTTCAGTCTAGCGTGCCAACGTATACCCTGTTCCCAGAGGTTTCTCGTATTGGTTTAGTTTCTCTTGGTCAGTTATAAATGTTAATACAGCAAGGATGCTACGTCTCTTCGTTTCTGTATTAAATCTGATCAAGAAAAACTAAACCCACAAGAGAAACCCCGGGGGTTAAGTATAGAATACAAACCGAAGAAGGAGGTTGTAAGCTAGATAAATGGCAATTATGCTAAGAAGCTATCGATATACAGTCCCTGGGATTGTATATACAGTCCCTGGGATTGTATATACAGTCCCTGGGATTGTATATACAGTCCCCGGGATTGCATAAACAAACCCTCCTAATCATTATTCTTTTATCAACCCCGATTTCCCCTGGGAGAATTCAAAAGCCACCCACAGCTTTTCAAACAGTTGAAGGTTTCTTAGTCAAATACATCCTGAGGAAGAACAAACGATACCGACTTGATTGTGTTGTAAGGTCACTTTGTGAATTCCCTTGCTGTTGATAGTCTGTAAAAAACTTAGATCCAGCCGTTGAAATATTTCTTCAATTATTGTGACCACTATGCTACAGGTATTCATGCACCATACAATTCAACAGTTGGCCCACCCTGACCATACACTGTGTATGAAAAATCGGCACCCTTCAAATTCAAAGAGCATTACGAGCTGTAGAACTAATAAAATAGCTTGCAGCCAATTTGAGTTTGAGATGATAACTGTGGACGAAACGCATATTCCAAGAAATATTTTTGCGTTTTCAAATTCATCCGGACACGTGTGGACGAGGCCTTAGTTAAGAAAGCTTCATCTTATGAAGTAAACAATTGACAAGATTATTAATCACGTTTTTAACCAACCCTCAATACTTCAACTATTTACACTACAAAAGTTTTTATGCGTGCAAGGAAGTACTTTTATTTTTCATCCAGGGACGGTTGTATAAAAAATGTTTAGCTTTTTTTGCCAGTGAATAGGTCAAAAATATAAAACAAAGATGCTAACAAAGATGTTCGCATTTTATTCCAAAATCATTATCTGACTAAGAAAATTTAATGCATTCACTTTCCAATGTTAGTAGAATGAACTTGGTTGCAAGCTTTTTAATGAATTACCAACAACCTATTGTCGTTTATTTTCCAACCCATTTCTAAACTTCCTTCGTTCATACTTAAACCGATTATGTAACGTTAAAGCAGACAATTTCTGCATCAAGTCACGCCCATCGCGGCTTGAGGAACATCGTTTTTCGACCACCTTTTTAAATATTGCCGTGCTTTTACAAATCATGTCCTTAAATTGTGTATGAATGGTCGCAACATCGTCAGTATTAAAAGTACTCGTTCTTTTTGTGGGAGCAATGATGCTGGTTGATGCTTGGTCGTCAATAATCGTAACTTCCTCCGTTTCTTTCTTCAACCTCTTGCTTCCATGTACTTGTACACCTTTCGTTTGGGTAGGTGCATCCATCGAAGATATCCACCTTTCATCACTTGAATTATCACTGGAACTTTCCATAGGTTCTTTGATGTCCTTAAAAAGATGGAATAGAGTCTCTTAGTATTAACCCATTTTTTTGTCAAATGCTATTTTGTTTTAAATGGCAAGCTACCGTAGGTTCAAGATTAAATATGAATCCCGAAATCCTTAATATGTTTTCGAGGACTTTTTCAGACATTGCCCAAACACCCGGAGATTCCTTTTGTGTTATAATATATATATATATATATATATATATATATATATATATATATATATATATATATATATATATATATATATATATATATATATATATATATATATATATATATATATATATATATATATATATATATATATATATATATATATATATATATATATATATATATATATATATATATATATATATATATATATATATATATATATATATATATATATATATATATATATATATATATATATATATATATATATATATATATATATATATATATATATATATATATATATATATATATATATATATATATATATATATATATATATATATATATATATATATATATATATATATATATATATATATATATATATATATATATATATATATATATATATATATATATATATATATATATATATATATATATATATATATATATATATATATATATATATATATATATATATATATATATACATCACTACATACTATATATATACATCACTACAAACTTCTAGTTCTTCAGGTGAGAGTTTAGATGAATTTCATAGAAATATTTTACAAGGTGGCGAAGTACTAGGCTATCAATTTGAACCTAGACGAGATAGTAACAATGGCAGTGGTGAATCAGCTGACATCAAAGGCGACCAAAACATGTCTTCTGACGAGGACAAATCTGTCGTTCGTTTGGGCAACCTTGACTGGTAAAACATCATTCTTCATAGTTTATATTGACAAATTGTATTTTCGTGTTCGTCAATTGTGTCATTCCCAGTGAAATAAATTATTATTACCAGGCGTTTATGCGAACATTGCCAGATAATGCAAAGGGAAGAGGAATGCGTCTGTTGTCATGAAATCGAACAGGTCGCTAAAAAAATCAAGAAGGTATGGAATACACTAAACCAACCCAGTCATATGATTGCATAATAGATAATCAAGGTTTCCATACAGTCTGTTTAGATAGATGGTTTTACAGGCTGCTTGGCTGGATTTTAAGCAGCAGAACGGAAGTACAGCATATGAAGGTCCTGAGCACAAAATCTCTCGCCATTGTGCGTACCGTCAGCTAGTGCGGTGGTGTTGGGGAATTGTTGGGAAAGAAATACGAATTGTTAGCGACCTGTTCGATTTCATAAAAACAAATGCATTCCTCTTCCCTATCCATTATCTGGCAATGTAAATAAACACCTAGCAATAATAATATATTTCACTGAGAATAATGACACAATTGACGAACACAAAAATACAATTCGCCAATATAAACTATGAAGCATGATGTTTTACCAGTCAAGGTTGCTCAAACGAACGACAGATTCGTACTCGTCAGGAGACATATTTTGGTCGTCTTTGATGTCAGCTGATTCACCACTGCCATTGTTACTATCTCGTCTAGGTTCAAATTGATAGCCTAGTACTTCGCCACCTTGTAAAATATTCCTATGAAATTCATCTAAACTCTCACCTGAAGGACTAGAAGTTTCCGAATCTGATGAAACAACGCTCGACGAACGTGCAGCATCGGACAAGTTATGTTACAAACTGTAACCTATAGATGACGATGGGTCAAATCAGCTCAGGTAACGATCTTATTTGACAGTGGAAGCGAGCGCTCTTATATTATTAATGCTTTGATATCGAACCCAACATCACATCCAGAAAACCGGTACACTTCACAAAGTTATCGAAAGCCTACAGTTCTGATTTAAACGAGTCTATTGACGTCCTTATTGAGTTCGACTATTATTGGTACTTTACTGAAGGTGACAATGTGCGAGGAAAATTTGTCCCTGTGGCAATCGATAACAAGTTTAGTTACAATGAAATTTCTAGAGGTATGATAAACATGGTAATTGGGAGTAGCGACAGCCAGTTTAAAGGAACACGATATCCATTAGTTGATGTGTAGGAGAAATTCCGGGATCCAGAGCCTAAAGGAAGGCATGGCCGCCACTGGAAACAAGGCTGACCTTTAAGTGTGATTGAGTGATTATCATCTTATATGAAAACCAACTCAGATCTCTACATCGCAGTATGTTGCGTCATCCAAAGTTACTGCATGAATACAACCAAATTATCTATAAAAAATTATTAGGTAAAAAATAGGATCGCAGAAACTGTGCCAGACGACGAAATCGAAAACTCACCATGGACTTGTACGAAAAGATTGCGAAACGACAAAGCTTAGAATCGTATACGATGATGAGTCGGCTAACCAACCGAAACGTGAATATTCAATAAAGGATTGCTTACAGAAAGGCCCTAACTTTCTCCTCGTAGTTTGACATGAGATAGAATCGGGCTTACTTCAGATATCGGGGAAGCTTTTCCGATGTTGGATATTAAAGACAGGGATAAGGATATGATACTTTCTTTTGACCAAGACAGTGAAAAAATCCAAACTCAGAACTTATGCAACTAAAGATTAATGTCTCCCAATTATCGACCCTGGGTGCGCCCTGCTCACACGCAGTAAAATTATGAATTTATGAGGAAAACTGGAACAAATGTGGAGTGTATTAATTAGATAATCACATTATTTGCATTTAAGAGTAGGTGAAATGATATATTATAATACTTTACCCTATCAGGCATACGAATTTTGAATTTAATAGTTCTTTCACCTTTCACATCTTTCCATTGATCCTTAAATTCTCCTTTTACATTCTACAAAATAATTAAATTGTAAGTTTTAAAGTACACACGAACACAAAATCTATTCTTGACACTTTAACTTTAACAGAGACTCAATATTGTTTTGAAATGTTAAGAGCTCAGTTCAGTCTTACAATTTGTATTTGCATTGCATCCAGTAAACAGTCCATGGTATATATTTGCTTGAAAAATAACATTTACTGTACACCAGAAAATATTTAAAACAAGCATTAGCGATTCGCAATTAAAAACGGTCCTTTCCAACACGGAAATTGTAAGATGTTTACATAACCCAATGCACATCACACAGAGCTACACCAACCATACTACACCAACCATAATTTGACAAAACTTCATCGTACTTACTTTAACAAGGTCTTGAATTTGGGAAAGAATAGCCAGAATATGTCCTGCATTTTTTCCATTTTTTGGGAATGAAAACTCGCAGACAAGCTTGCACAGCATTTCTTAGATTTTCGTATAATTTAGAAGTATCCACTATAAAAAATATTTAACAGCAAAGTGATCACAGACGATCGTCATACATAAAAGTGATATAATGATTTCTATTTGTTTTTAACAATCAGCTTAGCCCAACCTACATACTTCACCGTGACTGGACGAGAGATGTTACACTTCTGAAATATTACTTGTTGTTATCACAACAAGTCGTTATAATCAGGATTCTTAAACAAGATAACAAATCTTACAAGTAAGAACACATGCTTTGGAAGATTTAACAAGGAAAAAAATTTTCAGTTACAAATGGAACTTCAAAAGCTGTCTTAATTTCTCAAGTATAATAATCATCAGTTGTTAACTAAAGTTACAAACTTAATGCATTAAGCAACTTTAACTGCAACAGACTACGTTATACACACGTGAAATGCCAGAACGTACAGTATTGACATATAAACCTCCATGCAATTAAAATTATTTGCAAGCTTAAATACAAGCTTATAACACAAGTTAAGGTTTGGTTACTTATAATGAATACACAACATGGTATCAGGAAATGGTTCGAGCAGAACAATTTAGTAAACTGGAAGCGAAAACACGCCGCATTTAAGAAGAAATTGATCGTTAAACAAGTAAAACGAACAGGATAGTCGCCCAACGCGAGAAGAATTTTACTGCGTCAACGCCACGACTGGAATTTTCAAAGATAAGCAAACGCTTAAACATTGTTGTAATGAGTGATTGTTTAGCATGTGTATTTCATGAGCACTCCCAGCATAAAATATGTCAGACGAAGAAGAAACGAAAGGCAATTTGGCTGATAATTGAGAGTATTTAAAGAAAAGTTGGAAACACTTTACATTAGCTGCGGGGCTAGATAAAAAAGATAAAGTTGTAGTGATGGCAACATTATATACTGCACTTGGTAAAGAAGCAAATCAGATAGCTCAGAACTCAGAAGTTACAGATCCACCTGATCCAGACAGTTTAATAGCAGCATCGAAGACTATTTGTTTAATATGACAGTTCAAAAAGAGAGTGAAACTATAGATCAGTATTTGAATCGACTTAGAAAATTGCCAATGACATGTGATTATGGGACTCTGACTAGCCAACTCATTCGTAATAGGTTAGTCGTAGGAATCGGTGATGAATAAAAAGCAGACTACTCAGAGAAAAGACCTTGACACTAGACAGTGCTGTAGATAAAGTCAGAGCAGCTGAAAGATAAAAAATGAATTGAAACAAATAGAGACTTGGTGAAAGTCCAATTCACACCATTAGAGAGAAAGGAATGCACAACAAGGAGAAATTCGAATCCAAGACCACGGTCAAGTGCAAATATTGTGGAAAAAGCCATAAACCGAGAGAATGTCCGTGCTCGTGTGTGGTAATTCTTACGAAGGAGCTGTAGTGGATCATGACCAGCATCTTTTTAGGCTACCCAACAGATGCCGTGAGTGCAAACTCAAGCTGAACAAGACAAAGATAAAGTTTAAGCAGCAAAGCGCGAAGTACAATGGCCACATATTTACGATTGAAGGCATGCTACCAGAAGATGATTACGGAGCCACCAGTGTTGCAGTACTAAGACCTGAATAAAGAAGTCACCTTGGAAACTGATGTTAGCGATTACGGACTTGGAGTTGAATTATTACAGAAAGGAAGACCTGTTGCATTCGCCAGTCGTACCCTAAGTCAATCTAAGCAAAGATACTGGCACATTAAAAAAGAATGTCTCGGTCTTGTGTTCGGATGCACAAGGTTTGATCATTTTCTGCAAAGAAGAGAAAACATTAAAGCGTTACCAGACTATAAACAATCCTGGCGAAGAGTATTTATACTGCACCAAAAACGTCACAACGCATGATGTTAAGACTCGAAAAGTAGAGGTTAAGTAACAATAAGGAAGCCGTATGTACATCAGTGATCATCTTTCAAGGTCTCCATTTCATAAAGGCAACCTTGATTATGTATGGTTGGCCTTGGTGACAAGACACAAACCCCTTTCAATGTCAGAGAATATTAGCATTGCCGTGGTGAATTGTCTGTTCAAGATGGGATAATCTACCGAAGCACAAGAGTTCTGATACCTACAGCAATGCGACCCCTTTTGCTGGAGCAAATACACAGTGGCCACTTGGGAGCAGAAAGATGTATCAGAGCAGCTCATGATTCACTTTATCGGCTAACGATCCAGAACGACGTCAAGTATCAACACGATAGCTGTCAAACTTGCCAAGAGAGCAAACCAGAACAAACCAAACAGCCAATGCAAAGTCAGCCTTTTCCAAAACGTAGATGGCAGTACGTTAGTACGAGTTAGTTCACGCTCAAGAAGGACATGTATGTTGTCGTGGTTGATAATCTTACGAAATATTGGGATATCAAAGAGCTGTCAGAAGTAAGTGCGCAAAACGTGGTTTCGCAAACTAAGAAGATCTTTTCAAGGCATGGAGTACCAGAGTTTGTTATATCAGACAATGGGCGCAAGTATATGAGCCGTGAACATAAGAAATTTGCAGAAATATGAAAATTCCAGTATCCTACCTCATAATCACCCTAGCCAAAACGGAGACACCAGTGAAGCAGCAAAAATGATTCTTAAACTAAGCAATGATCCTTGGTTAGCCATTTTGGAACAGAGAAACACTCCAGGTGAGCTTGCGTCAAAAAATGAGAAACTGATGTCTTGGAGAACAAGAACTACTTTGCCTATTAAGCCTGAGTTACTGGCACCCGTTGTTGTACCCACGTAGAGCATTTTTAAGGCAACGGTTAAGAAGAAACAGCAGAACAATTGATATTGGTAGTTGGAGAGCATATCCGAACCTAGATCAAACCCAATTCGTCTCCTTGTTGGTGTAAAGGAATTGTGGTTAGCAAACAAAATGATAGGTCATATATCATTGAATCTGATAGAAGACAGTATCAAAGGGATCAGTTTCATATTCCAAAAGCTCGATAACTCTTAAACCCACTATCTAGTAGGATTCCCAACATTCCTTCGGATTACGAGATTCAACCTCTAAGCATATATATTATACTTAGAACATTTCAACTTATTAGGTTATTTAGGAACTTTTAGAAATCCTTTGAAGGACAAAAAAAGAACAAAAATATATGTATGTTGTATACCAGCATATAATACTGTAATTAGTGCATGTTTGAATATCTTATATAAAGAAGGAAGGATGCATATGTAGGAAGGATAAACCGAGTCCCAGCATATATAGAAGATTCCTTAAAGCTTAATCTTGCTTAAAGCTTAGTCTTGCGATCGACATATGCGTACCACCAGATACGGCAATCGCAAGACTGAAGGCGGAAAGACCTTTGCAGTTACTACCTGCAAACTGTACAGAACAGTTTAAAAATAGATCTTAGAAACTCTGTATCACTTAGAGCTTTTAGAAACAATTACTGGAACAGTAATTTTAACGAACAGAAAGAACTCCATAACTTTGCTTAATCTGTTTTTATTATATATGTATATATTTTGCATGTTTTTTTAACTCATACTTTTAGATCGAGGGCCACTAGTTTATTAGTTTTGTAATTGTAAATGTATTAGTTTTATTATTATTATTGTGAATATGTAGTGGAAGCACTCATAGTTAATATAATTAGTAATGCACGAAGTCGAGGTTATAAATATGTCAACTTATGTAAGTTTTAGTTAGATCTTAAATACATGCTTATAACTCAAGTTAAGGTTTGGTTACATACAATGAATACACAAAGTCCTCTTGATTTTATTATCTATAAATCAATCTCACCATATAGCAGGGTATACACAATCGCTTCAGTTGGTAGATCAAATGTATACTTCAGTTATTCTTAAATTTACTTTGACATGACAAGTTAAAATGCTTGAATTTTCCCAACTCACACTTTTCTACATTCATGCAATAAAAAACTAATTGAAAAATCAGTAAAAGTTTTTTAACTATTACAGAGTATTAAATTTTTTAAACTCAAATAACTGGCTTGTAGGCAGTTGTGAATGGGGATTTTGAAACAAAATAATCAGCATAACTCCTCTTGATTTTATCTATATATCAATCTCACTATATAGCGGGGGTGTAGGGAATCACTTCAATTTGTACAGGTACATCAAATGTAAACTTTAGTTACTCTCCCATTTATGTTGACATGACATGTTAAAATGCTTGAATTTTTGCAACCCTAACTTTTCTACCTTCATGCAATATAAAGTATTTGCAAGTTAGAGCAACACTAATCACAAAAATAGTAAAAGCTCTTTAGCTACAATAGAATAATGGCTTTTTGAAGATTTTAAATTACAATAACTGCCTTGTAGACAGTTTTAAATCGAGAGTTTTAAACAAAATAACCAGCATATTTCCTCTTCATTTCATTATATCCTGTACAATGGTAGAAACCATCACTTCAATTTGTAGATCAAATGTATGCATCAGTTATTTTTAGATCTACTTTGATATGACATGTTAAAATGCTTGAATTTTCCCAACTCCAAATGTTCTACCTTCATGCAATATAAATTGAAAAATAAAACTAATTGAACAATCAGTAAAAGTAATTTAACCAACACAGGCTCATGGATGTTTTTAAACTCAAGTAACTGCCTTGTAGACAGTTTTGAATCAAGATTGTTAAACAAAATAATCAGCATAACTCTTCTTCATTTCATTATCAATATATCAATCTCACTATATAGCAGGGCCATAGACAACCACTTCAGTTTGTACAGTACATCAAATGTATACTTCAGTTAATCTCAGATTTGCCTTGACATGGCATGTTAAACTGCTGTTGAATTTTCCCAACTCAAAATTTTATACAGTACTTCCATGCAATTCAAATTAGCTAGAAGAGCAAAACTAATAGAAAAAATTGGCAGAAGCCTTTTTGCTGCTATAGAATACAGGTTTTTAAACTCAACTGGCTTGTAGACAGTTTTGAATGGGGATTTTGAAACAAAATAACCAGCATAAATCTTCTTGATTTCATTATCTATATATCAACCTCAGCTTATAACAGCCGGTATACACAATCACATCAGTTTGTACATCAAATGTATACTTCAGTTATTTTCAGATCTACTTTGACATGACATGTTAAAATGCTCAAATTTTCCCAAATAACCAGCACAACTCTTCTTGATTTCATTATCTATATATCAATCTCAGCATATAGCAGAGGTATACACAATCACATCAGTTTATACATCAAATGTATACTTCAGTTATTTTCAGATCTACTTTGACATGACATGTTAAAATGCTCGAATTTCCCCAAACAACCAGCATAACTCTTCTTGATTTCATTATCTATATATCAACCTCAGCATATAGCAGGGGTATACACAATCACTTCTGTTTGTACATCAATGACTGAATAAGCCACTTTACTTAGTGAGATTAACTGATATATGATCGTATGTATCATCATATATAGCACAGGCATGGACAGTTATTTTAGTGGTGAATCACATACTGTATATATGGTATCGAAGGTTGGAGCGAAACTATTTTATTTAAGAAGACATGCATTAATTAGCACACACATGGCACATCAACTATGAATTTTACAGAATAGAGGCTTCCAAATTTTTTATCAAAAGATGACTATAGCCTATAAATTACACACAACATAAAAAATATGAACTGAATTTAACAAAATAAAATGTTCGTGGCCTGTAATTGGCTGTTAGGAGTTTTATATCTATTATTTCTGGGAGAAATACAGGTCATAGACCAATATAATTTGTTCAGCATGTTTTAACACACCTTCCATCATTGTAAGGATCTACAGTATATATTACAATAATAACACAACCTAGAATTTAAACAAATCAGTAAAACAAAACGATTAAGTCTCAATGACTGTGCAATGTGTATCATGTCTTATTATTTTTTTGAAGATGCACGATTATTTTAGTTTTGAACAGGGGTCCATATAGTTATAACAAAGATTTGACTAGTAACCTAAAACAGTTTGTACATTAGAAACGTGCTCTTAGTAATTTGAATTCTCGAAAACATAATCTGTTAGAACTAAAACACGCATCTAATGCAGCATTACAAACGACATATATGCGGTGGAGGCAAAATAATACATTAGAATGTATTAATATTTGATATATATAAGTGTGATACATCTAAACACACACACACTCATGGTATCTCTGTAGTGAGGATTTTTTAAAGAGACATGAGTGAAGATCAAGTGAAGATCAGAGGAAGAATTTCTCTGGCACATCTCTTCTAAGTCATTTTATTTGAAGCATCAACATTCTAGTGCATTAAAACTTACTAATTTGCATACAAAAGCGCACACAACCCACGTGGCAAGATGTTAAATATATAGTTTGCTAAATACAAGCTATTGTGAAGAAATATTTTCATACCTTGTTGCTTTTTCTTCTCTACAGCTTACTTTCTCCTCTATCCTTGAGTCAGACCGCTTTCTCTGGATAACAAACGACAAAATTTTAGGAATATATAAAACAACACATTTCACGTGTTGAACAAAATATTTCACGCCCGATACGATATATTATAAACACATGATCACAATCACTCTACCTTATTTCTTGTCAAATGAGAATATTATCTCTGTATATCGTCTTCAAAAACGCCAAATAACAAAACCGCCGCTAACTTTCTAAGGAATTTCTTCGCTAGTGAGGTTTCAGACAACAACACTCATGGCTCATTTGCAATGATTGCAAAAGACCCTAATTTCAGGGTGTTTAACCTTCAAACGGGCTTGTTACGTGACTGGGGCCGGTTGTATCAAAGGCGTTTAGCTTAAACGGTGGATAAGTGAAATTTAAAAATCACTTTTACATCTAGTACGGAACATAAATCATGGGTTTAATAGAATAAATATTTAGTTTTATATACAATTGTTCTTCTCAGGTCAAATAACTTTAGCTGGTTTGCTTATACAACACGCAAACTTGTTTTATATTTTTGACTTATCCACCGTTTAAGCTAAACGCCTTGGATACAAACGGCCCCTGATCTATATCTGCCAGTATAGTACGAGCCACGAGATTGTTATTTTTGATGCTTTCCAGAGTGTGCAGTGCCCTGTGTAATCCACATTTTGATCAGTATGTTCAAGTTAAAGTCACTTTTTATCTGTTGTATGTTCTTAAAACAAGGAACTTTTTTCTAAATCGAAAAAAGGTCTTCTTGAAATAAGTAATTGTTTCTTGAAATAAGAAACCATTTTCTTAAAATAAGAAACTATTTTTTCTTAGAACAAGAAAAGATTTTCTTAAAATAAGTAATGGCTTCCTAAAATAGGAAACCATTCTCTTAAAAAATGATTTATTAGCAGTCATGAAGATCCGAGCTTATGGACTGAAAGCTTTGCGATAGTAAATCTACGTATCGTTTCCACAAAATTATACTTTAAATAAATAAGAAATTATTTTCTTGAAATAAGTAATTGTTTCTTTAAATAAGAAAACATTTTCTTAAAATAAGTAGTCGTTTCTTAAATTAAGAGACCATTTTCTTGAAACAAGAAAATATTTTCTTAAAATAAGTTTTTATAAAATAAGAAACCGCTTTTTTAAAACAAAGGAATAAGAAATAAACGAATTGTACAAGTGCATGCACATACATGGGAAAACATATAAATTAATTGGGTATTTACCAGAGAGAAGTTACATGAACGAAATTAACTTTGCATTATTTCATAACATTAGCAAAGGCAAAGCTAACAGGTGGCGTATGTGGCTAGCTAGCGTATCACCTCTTGCCCGTTCCTAAACCGGTATGTCTTAAAACGATGTCGGCAGGAAAGTTGCCTCAGCATAGAAGAAATGTGTTTAACTCACCAGCTAAAGCAGTTTGTTTATAAATAGTTGCATTTTCGTACAGAAATGATTACATTTTAAAGGCTAGCTTTCAGGCAGGTTTGACAGTCCAGTCTTATAACTGAGATCAGAGAAATTTTAAAACCCATATTTGAGGATCTTAAATGTTATGATATTTCACCAAAACTTGTCTCACAGTCACCAGGAGCATAGGCCTTCGCCAGATGTAATATTTTGGACATTACCTTGTGTGTGTACTTTAATTCTGAAAAACTTTGATTTTCTAGCATTATGGATCTTTTGTAACCTTGAGGTGTATAAATAAAAGTGAAAAAAATAGCTGAAAAATTTTACCGATCAAGCCGAAATCAAACTGCTTGATACATACAATCAACATTTACGTTCCGTCCAAATTTGGTTGAATTTGGATAAATTTTAAGGCCTCAAACGAATTGTCATAAATAATTTCTACTCTCATCAAAATTGGGCATGAGCCTGAGAAAGGTTCATAATATTCCCGCTCGAGAATTTTGTGAAGATGAAAGATCGATAATAAGAGTCAGTGCTTGTAAAGATAATTGACTTGAGCACCCTAATATGTGTATATTTTGTAATTTTGCTCTAAAAAATCGGTGTTTTTAAAAAATCTAGATCTAAGCACTGCATAGGGACCTTTTGTAACCAATTCCCCACGTTTAAGGTTGCTGCTCCTTTTTCTTTAGAGGAAACTCTACAATTTTTTATGAACTCAAGTATAAGACAAAAATGCTTTAGTTCGTAAAAAAAACAAAAACTTTTGCTTAAATGCAAAGAATTTCTCCTAATGGATAGGAAATGTTACAAAAGCACCGTACTTTTCATCTACAGAGAGAGAGAGAGAGAAAGAGAGACAGAGAGAGAGAGAGAGTGTGTGTGTGAGTGTGTGTGTGAGTGTGTGAGTGAGGGTGGGTGGGTGGGTGGGTGGGTGAGTGATTATTGGCCTTGTAACAGCGCAAACAACTTCTGTTCGAGTGCATGCCATGAAGGGGATTTTTGGCATGCATGAACAGAAGAGTGCATGAAGATACAGACAGTGAGGATACAGATCATACAGTAAGATTATTTTGAGATCATTTTATAGATCTTTACATTACTGTTTGAAATTTTTGGAAGCATGTAAAAGTGTTAGAATTACAAGTTGACCAGTTTACCATTTTGCATACATTAATAAGAAACTCTCAAGCTTCTGTCCTAGCTGGTCAAACAATTTAAATACATCAAAATTTGCACTCTAGCTCTATTATAAAATATGAGAAAGAGGTACAACTCTCACTAAAATATGAATTGAATCCCTTATAGTCACTATTACTTATTTGATATTATTAGTATTTATTAAGTATAATCTACAGTGCAAATCATGGTATTAGTTTTATACGATATTTATGCCGTACCTGTTCATGATGAGCATTGCTATTCATTAAAACTTATGAACATCAAAACAAAGTTGTGAGAAGATCTATGCGATGTTGATATTTGATGTTAGTCACATGACTACAAAAATATGGCGTTGTTCCATATTTGAGGTGGACCACGCTATTAGTTTCAAAAATACAATAACACGATGAGACCATTTCAAACTTAATTGGAAGTGGAAACGACATTCTTTAACCAAAAACAGCACAGGTAACAAGAGAATGTTTTAGTTAGAAAATAAACAAACTTGGTGTCATAGTTGGAGGATTTTTCAAAGAATATGTGAAACAGAAGAAAAGTGGGATTCTGGACTTCCAAAATGAATAAAAATGGGAGGTATTAGGCATTTGAAGGAGAACTGTTCGTAAATTATCATGATCAACGTCTGTCAACATTTTAAGAAAGTTTGCTTTGCCATATATCTTCGAAACTAGCAATTATGGATTCCTGGTAAGAAATAATAATTCTAAAAGTACCTCCACTAGTGTTGTGGAATAAGCATTTGGAACTGGATTGACGCAAAAAATGGTTGAAAGCACAACGGAAGTTTGTCCTTTTGACAGGCAGACAAAATCAGCATGATAAAGCTTGGAAAATACATGCATGGTTAGATTATTGATATTCAATTACGTTATGTGACAGGCGAGTCTAAGGAGTCAACAAAAAAGTGGTAAAGTTCCACTGGTAACAGGAAAAATAGGGATCAGAGGTGTCTTTTGCACATTTAGGTACATATGAAGACATGTTGGTCGCTAATAATACAGATCTAAAAAATCGTTTTACCACTTTTTTGGCAGGTACCTAAAACCATTCAGCAGAAGTTCCTTTTCCTGGCATTAGGACATTATCACGTTGATCTTGACTTGTCTGTCAAAACATGAAAATTTCGTTGTGCTTTCATGCACTTTTTGCTTAATCCACTTTCAAATGTTTCTTTCATGACAGTAGTTAAGTTATATTTTTGGAATCATTATTTCTTACCAGGAATCCATCATTGCTAGTTTTGAAGATATATGGCAAAGCAAACTTGTTGTCAGACATTGATCATGATAATTTACAAACAGTTCTCTTTCAAATGCTTAATACCCCCCATTCTTATCCATTTTAGAAGTACAAAATCCCTCTTTTCGTCCGTTCCACGTATTCTTCGAAAAATCCTCCAACTATGAGACCAAGTTCAGTTATTTTCTAACTAAAACATTCCCTTGTTGTTACCTATGCTGTTTTTGGTTAAAGAATGTCGTTTCCTCTTCCAATTAAGTTAAAAACGACGTCCTAACGTGTTATCATATTTTTGAAACTAATAGCGCGGTCCACCTCAAACATGGAACAACGCCATATTTTTTCAGTCATGTGACTAACATCAAATATCAGCATTGCCAGGATCTTCTCACAACATTGTTTTGATGTTTGTAAGTTTTAATGAATAGCAGTGCTCATCTTGAATATGTACTGGATAAATATCTTATAAAACTAATACCATGGTTTGCACTGTATAGTGGTGTTCCCTTTTTAGGATTCAGATTTTTTCATGGAAGAAATGTCCAGCAAAGAGGAGGACGACTTGGGACAAGACAGGAGACGTGTGGGGGCTGGGTCAGACCTAGAACACAAAGGAGGGGCCCTGGAAGAGGTGAGCAAAGAGGACGAAGGCAAGGTTATGGTAGACTGAATCATGGTGGAGGACGCAGAAGAGGACATGGAAGAGGACGTGGACGGTTGAGCAAAGAGCCAAATGTTGCAGAAAATCAAGTCAACCATGAGCGACAGTTGGTGGTGAGAATATACATGTTATATATTTATCAGTTGAATGTTTCGATCATATAAGGTTGAACGTAGAGGCAGAAAATAAACAAAATAATAAAATGTGCAAATAATACAAATACTACCCATGTGTGCATGTTCTTTTCAATGATTAATGTCTATCATTTTTGCCTAAACATATATGCAACCTGCCCAATAAATATCAATTGAAATATGCAGCATTAACGTAGAAATTTCTTTGTTTGTGGCTATGGTCACATAAGTCTGTGAGCAGAAACATGATTAATTCTTTATTCAAAAGACTGTCAATAGGTGGTTTTCAAAGCATGTTGATAATATGTATTATATTATGCTGACTTGACATTTTTGTGTCATAATATACAGATAAATTAATTGATGTGCATATAATTTGTGAATTTGTACCAGGCTATAAAATAACTGACATACTATACCTGTAATTGATTCCATCTATTGACTATTATCTTCCTTCACTTTTAGAATCCAGTTGAAGCAATGGATGTTGGCAACCTCAGTAGACTTGCCCTAGAGCTGCTGAGAAGACACCCAGCAGCATTTGCTGATTTGGTTAATGGTTGGTGGAAATCAACCAGATTCAAGTCAAGATCCAAATGACAATTCTCCATAGTGGTGTAATTGTGGGGATTGTGTTGTCATGGCAACACAGTGTGCTGCACCACAATACCACGTCCATGCATCTCCAGAACAAACCTGTTCAGACAACTGGTCATTGACGGATATGCTTTGGAGATTGCGATGAGATACAGGGAAGTTGTGCTGGTGCAAAACAATCTTAGAAACAACCAAAACTTTCACCATGCAGCATATAGACAGTATATTCTCTGGCAACATGGGAGGTTAGGAAGAGGCAATAGAAGGGTTGTTCCAAGCTGCTGTGTGATGGCAATACGTGCTCCGTACCAATGACCAAACGGAATTTACACTGCAATCGTGGACAAAACCTGTTGAGAAAATTTACAGACATGTACAAGTTTGGCCTATAAGAATGAATTTATGCCTTTTATTCACTATAACTCCCCTTCCCCCTGGACAATGTTGAATTTAGTTCGCATGTAATGTGAGGTCAATATATACAACATTGAATGGGGGAAAGGGGGCTCACAAAGCCATGTAAAAATTATTGTAAGCAGTTGATAGTGTTTTTTCTAAATTTTCTTAACAGTTTTGTCCACGATTGTCTGTAAAATGGTACGCAAGCAACCACAAGTTCATGTTGCAAACTCAGGTGTTTTAGATTTAATGCATGGTAACGAGCGAAACAAGACAGGTAGATATAGCATCCAGGCGACAAAATCAGGCTACTTTATTATGGTATTTAAAATTACAGATATACACGTAAGGGTTTTATGTTACAATGTGACAGGTCCAGCTGCTACACTTAGTTTCCCCATTAATGCTGAAAAGCATGGCACATAACATTGCACCAGTTGAGGACATGCCTATGTGAACACATTTAACAAATGATACTGAAGTTTCTTCAGAAAGAAATAGTGATTCGTCAATGTCAAAAGAGTTAGATTGTAGAAGTGTTCGGAGAGTTTATTTGATAACCTATAGCCAAGCCGATCTCGTTAAATTTCCTATGCGGCGATCATTTTCTCACGCGGTCAATTCAATCCTTAGCCAGTAACAAGATATATATATCCTCGGCTTAGTGAACTCTGAATAGTTCTAGAGCTTTACTGATACCATCAGATATGTAGCCGGTTAAATCAATAATGCGCTTTGTTACAGCATCCATATGTTTTTGATAGACAGTATGACGTAGCCATAGTGTGCAATTCGCCACTGGGAATGGTTAACCGTGACGGTTAACCGCTCGCTAGAACAGGATTTAAGGCCAAAAAAACATTCAGATGAATGTTGCTTCCTCAGCATTGGTTTTTAATGCTTTACGTTGCAATATACAACGTGAAATTAGGCACAGTAGCTTAAGTATTTGCTAAAATACAACTGTTAACCACAAGCATTAAACATAGATCATGTTCAGTTTTCCTTACGAGTATTGCGGTTAATTGCGGTTAACCGTGGTTATCCGTTGTAAAATAGTTCATTTGTAGTTAATACATTACGTGTTGTGGTATAATCTGCCAGCAATACATTCTCAGGCTATGGGAGTGTAAATGTTGAAGACAAACGTTCAATTTAATCGTACAAGCCATCGCACACAATGGTTAACCGTGGTTAATCGTGAAACACGACGCGCAAGAATTATGATTGTATCGCGACTTTTCTGTACAAGTTAACAATTTGAATCTTATTCAGTAGGACTATAACTATACTGTAGTTTGTAGAACATACATTAACATCTCACATACTCTTTATGCTATTAGACGCGTAATCATTATGATATATATGCCTATATAGGTAATGAAAAATAACTGGCAATTAGGGACAATGTAATACAAATTGCTTATGTGAAATGATATCATTTTACAGACAGCACATAGTTACGTTTAATATTTGATTCTGTTTCCTTTCTTACATATAATCATTTCTATGCGCTTACTAGCTCATGCTTTCTATAATCTTGTCAATTTGATTTTTATCAAAATTAATTATCGTGTGTTTAACTCGTGTGGCGAATTCTTCAAAAGTTTCCTTCGTCATGTTCCGTGCAATTGCATCTTTGTTCAGCTACCGTTTTATGAGGTGGAACAAATTTTCTATGGGGTTTATATCTGGCCTGCGTGGAGGTATTGAGAGCAATTTTGCACGTATTGATTTCATCGCCATTCTAGCCACTGCACTATTTTGGCTTGGGTCCCCGTCTTGAAACCAAAGACAGGAGCGACCTTTTTTAGCCTTTTTGAGCATTCCACGAAATTCCTTTAACACAAGACTCTTAAAATATTGCCCATCTAACTTCTCATATTGGTCACAAAGCACAACGCCTGCCTCGTGGGTAATTGCAACCATCATTATGACAAGTCTACCACCAGACCCTTCGTGACTACCCTTGGCCGTACACCCTCTATTTAGTCCTTCATTTGCTTTTCTCCAGATTCGGCCTTTTGGTGCCTTAGCTTTGTCCACTGGATTTGTTTTGTGTGTGAAACTCACCCCCATCCAGATAAAATGCAATTTTTTCGTCCAAACATCACTGCTGAACTGATTTCTCATCATTTTTGCAAACTTGTATCGCTTTCGAACATCCTTCTTACTTAATATATCTTTCTTTCGAGTTTTCAGGTAATGGTACCCATTCTTGTTTAAGAAACGGCGCACTGTACGAGAAGAAATATCGTTACGATTTATTCCTGAACTAAGGAGTAATTTCTTAGACGTAAAATTACTATTTTCTTCTCTCAAAATATTAATGTTTCGTATTATAGAGCGTTTCTGCCTCAAAGTAAGCTTTTCGGGCCGACCACCGCATTTCCTTTTTTTCTGTTTAGTTTCGATATCTTTTGTAAATTTGTTATTCCAGATTCGATATACAATTGCTAAAGATACTTTACATTCATCTGCAACTTCCTTAGCTTTGTAAGATTTAGTCTTGCCCAGTAGCTGAATGTAAGCTCTTTTTTCAGCTGAAAACTTCCAAGTAAACACCATATTGAAAGCAATCCAAAATATTACACATATTTTTATGACGTCATTAATTACCTAATAATTATATGTAATTGGTACTGAGACTCAAAGTATTACACTACACAAATATCAATTTAAGACCTTAGTTGCTGCGCCAATATAGGCTCTAAATGTCTTCAAAATATTACGCATAGAAGGCATTGGAAGCCAGACAATCGTGGACAAAACCTGTTGAGAAAATTTACAGACATGTACAAGTTTGGTCCTATAAGAATGAATTTATGCCTTTTATTCACTATAACCCCCCTTCCCCCTGGACAATGTTGAATTTAGTTTGCATGTAATGTGAGGTCAATATATACAACATTGAATGGGGGAAAGGGGGCTCACAAAGCCATGTAAAAATTATTGTAAGCAGTTGATAGTGTTTTTTCTAAATTTTCTTAACAGTTTTGTCCACGATTGTGGATATAGACCTGCACACTTGTAATTTATTCACATTTTTTCAACTAGGGAATTACATATTTATTTATTGCACAAGCCCAAGTTACATGGTACCTCCACTATGTAGCAGCGCTACAGGGTGGACTGGGGGGAACTCGTCCCCCCCATTTCTCACTGAGACCAATTTTCTACTTCGTCCAAATCCGATGAGAAATAGTGGGTGGGGGGTACGGTAGGATTTATCAATGTACCCAGGTCTAACAAATACACGTGTAGATTTACGAAAAATTGTGCGTTCAAGTTGCTTTATGATCTTGAGAATTCACTTCATTACTACCCAGAAAATCCAGGAAATTGCATTTCAGGGATTCCAGATTTCAAAATTCTCCCGGGGGACCATGCCATGGGCCCCCCTAGATGGCTCGTGCCTTCGGCACAAGATTGTCCCCCCCCCAACTTCAATGCCCTGGTGCCGCCACTGCCTCCAGATTTGCATCAGAGTGATGTCAACTTATGAGACACTTCCTAGCCTTGCTTCGTCTTAGAACTTTTCATGTTTACAGACCGTTTTTGTCTAAATCTGTCATTCTGGCCTAATTTATGTGTTAATTCAACTTTAAAATCACAAAATTTGATGTAACATGTAACTGGGGCATTAGGGTTTACATGGTGTATTTCTGTAAAACACGTCAGTATATTTAGAACTTTTGAAGAAGGATTACAGCATTTTAGATTAAACTGGATACAATGCTTTTGGTTCTTACCATAATTTAAAAAATGGCTGTTTCGCCCAATATCAGGGCTCATCAGCATGCCTAGGTAATGTACATGAAAACTTAATTTTTCATCTATTTATCCAACATGGACTGCCTCAACCTGATTCTTAGGGTCTTCACCTCCGCTACCCGCGCTACGGCAAAGACCCTGACACAGGCTGGTCATATGGCACCAAATTTTGGGTGCATTGTTGGTCCAACAATGTTGCATGATGTTGGCTTCATTTGAAGAGGCCTTGAGATTACAACAGCATGATGCAAACACAAAAGAAAGCAAAGATACGGTTTTAGAGTCAGATGACTTTCTGCTTTGTCGGTCTCCCTTGTTGTTTGACAATAATTTGTGATAACGCGTTTTTACCTACCCCTGCAAAGTACAAATGTCAAGCACCCAAAATTTGGGTGCCACGTGACCAGCCTGTGTCAGGGTCTTTGCCGTAGCATGGGTAGCAGAGGTGAAGACCCTGAGAATCAGGTTGGGACAGCCTGACACTATGGTCCGGGGGTTTAAAATCAGAGTTTTCCTTCTCTTAGGTTAGACTGCCAACCAAGGCTAATGAGCTCCACCTGCCCAGAAAAAATGTAGCACTGTAAGTGCCTCCAGAATAATTGTTATAGCTACAGCTAAAATCTTGATTTATGTTGCTCGACAAGTATTTTAACTGTGGAAGGAGGAACTGCAGCTATGTTGGGAGCAATTTGTCTTGGGTCATCACTGACCAAACCAATTCTTTGATTGACAGTCCCTGTCAAGGCAATCCTTTTCTCAAACACCTTCAGCATAAGAACAGGAATGTAATTATATTCCTTAGGGACCATAACACAAACATGACACCATGTTTGTGTCTGTTTGCTGAACCTTTGTCCAAACCTAGTAATTAAACCAAAAACAAAATATAGTGTTGCTCAATTTAGTGATTTAATTATGAAAGTTTTGGGCATGTACCAAATGAATGAAAAACACTGACATTTACACTATTAGTTTCTTGATGCTTATACTTAAATGGCATATAAAGTGTAAATTATGTTACCTTAGTTTTGTAAGTCATAGCAGACTTTGAATAGTGCAATTTTCAGTGAAACATGTTTCTTTTATATTTAAAGATAATTTAAGTGGTCAAATTTGTTCTCAAAATGCTTTGTATTGTAGTCTTTGCGCCCAACTTACAGGTTGGGTCTGAACCCGAGTAATGACATACTTGATTATTGTTTTCACAATTCACAGAAAATCTTTAAGTTCCTATAACCAGCAGTCAATATACATAAACTGCATTTAATTTATTTAACATGGTTAGTATAAATAACTTTTAGTACCTGGGTTGACCATCTGCTGTGGTTGTTTGTGTTCAATTTCTATGATGGTTGAAATCTGATATGCAGCAAGCTGGTTTCTGGCACGATATACAGGAAATCTACAAAAGACAGCAAAAATTTGAATACTGCAATTGATCAGGTAAATGTTAAAACAGTCGTATCTTGTATACTCACGAGTAGGCATGGCGCTTAGATGCATACATCAAGATTACCAGGAAGCCTGTGTGTCTGAAGATTGATTAGATTCAGTAAGACAATGTCTTGTGCATGTACATTGTCATATATTAACACTAAGTTTAACACTATTGATCACCTGAAGTTGGTGTAATATTGAAGAGTGTTCAGGAAGCATGTATATAAAACTATCTTGGTTACTGCTCTGTGGGCTGGAGATACTTTCCTCAACCACGGCTTCTTTCTTTTTCAGAAAGAGGATCAGAATGTGCACACCTGCCTGCATTGATTCCTTCCTCCAACACCCACTCATGTTCATCCACTACATGATGATGTAGGATGCCTATCCATTTATCCCCAGACTGTAAACTTTGTCATGCGCACGGAAGATCTCCTATGCGCACCTTAAATTCCAAGTGCTTGAATGAAAATTTAGGTGCGCATATTTTTGTTCAGGAAGTGTTGGGTGCACATGTAAAACAAACAAAAATAAAGTTATATTTGAGTGGATTTCAAGTGTTGTGGAACATCATGACTTAGGTGCGAAACAGCAAGTGTGTAGGTGCGCATATTTTTTTTTCAAACGAATGCCCTTCCGTGCGCATTTTGCAAACTTTCCAGTCTGGATTTATCCTATTAAACAACACACCATAACATTGATAATATACATAGCAATTATTACTAAATTAGCTGAGTGGTTTAAGAGTCAAACTGAACTTTATAGGACAGCCTTCAAAGATTTAGCATCATTGCAACAAGTTTTTCAGCAGTGCCAAAAATTGTGTCTAATGGATGGTGCCCAAACTTGCAAGTTTTCATTGCTTTTTGTCTTTGCAGTCTAAATTCATAAAGCAATTGTTTACAGGTTGATTGCTTAAGCCTTATTTAAAAATTTAGCATGGTTTTGCTTCCATGTCACACATCATTTTGATATAGGACAGCTTTGGACTTTTCTCTTTCTATATTTATTAAAAACAAACTTACTTTTCTTCTAATTAAAAAACACTTTACCCTGACATTCTTTTTAGAATCAATAGTAAATATCTACACAGACACACAACAACATGTTAGGATCTTCTTTTAGAGTTGTGGTGTATGAATGAAATTAAATGCAATTTGATGTTTCTAGCAATTAGTCAACAATAGAAACATCAAATTTTATTTACTCATATCTTTCAGGTA
This sequence comes from Muricea muricata, assembly GCA_963855995.1. Classification (NCBI taxonomy): domain Eukaryota; kingdom Metazoa; phylum Cnidaria; class Anthozoa; order Malacalcyonacea; family Plexauridae; genus Muricea; species Muricea muricata. Next base: position 65,950,578 of record OY979716.1, read on the forward strand.
TCTGTAGTAAAGCATGATAATTATGTAATTTTGTCATACCGCACATTTGTTTTTTTTTTCAAAAGCCAAAAAAAAACTCACTCATTAACACTGCAATTTCTAGGTGACCATCTATCACTACCTCATTCACAGCCATTGTTAGGCTAGCAATGTGTTTATCCCTCTTTCAAACCCCATCCTCTCCATGTTGCTACTCTTGCCAGCTGCCTTCACCACTGGTTTCTCGGCAACTACAAAGTTATGTTTCTGTAATGATTAGCCAATGATGAGATTGAAGAACATCTTGACAAAAGTTAGCGATAAAGTTCTGACTGAAAAGCAAACGGGTATTGTATATACAATCCCCTGTTTGAATTGTGATATACAGTATATTGGAGAAACAGGTCGTTCATTACAAACGAGGAGATGTGAACATAAACGCAGTGTTAGAGATAATAAAGTGGAACAATCAGCTTTGGCAGAACATGTACAACAAACAGGACATGCAATAAGCTGGAAAAATATGTGGCCCGTGATAAAAAAAAATCGATGGTGTCAGAGAAGATGCAATGAAGCATGTATGATATTTAAAACAAAAAATGTTATGGTGAATAGGGACTGTGGAAAGGTATTACCGGATGTTTACAAGTCTTTAATTGACCAATTATGAGCATGGTTAATTGTGCGGTTAATTTATGTTAGTTTGTCAATATCACAGAGTACTACACAGAGGGCTCACTTCATTTATTCTCCTATGATTTTTGCATAATGGCCTTTTGCTCAAACGTGCGCTAAAGAGTGGTGGTCACCCCCCTGAAAAATTCAAAATAGCAGCAAAGTTCAGGGCCTTTTGAGGTTGTCAGGGGGTGAATGCCTCTATGCCCTAGCTGGGATAAAATTCTTAGCAAGTGCATCGAGGAATTCACCCCCTGACAACTACCAATCTGCGTTACGCTTTTTTCGTCGAGTGAGCCCTCTGTGTAGTACTCTATGTCAATATATTGGTTTTAGTTTGCTAGAAAATATTTAGTCTTTTATACCCTGATGATGAACGTTTAGTTCGAAAGCTTGTTTTTTTAATAATTTTAGCTATTTGAACAAATTATATAGTATTAAAATGTGTCCTGGCTACAAGAGTATTTTAAAATTGAGTATTGTTGCTTGTCACTAAACTTTATGTGCTACATGGACTTGGACAGCAATATGAATGATAAGGCATTCAACCACAGGATTTACAAAATTGCTGCAGCTTAATTAAACTATATTACGTTGCAGAAATTTTATTTATCTTGGTTCAGAGGCAGACGATTTTTCTTCAGTTTGTTACAGTTGTGACAAAAGAAACGTCCCAAAAATATTTGACTAATTCATTTGCTCACATTTAGCAGCTCCTCTGCGCTCAATTCCTCCTGTGATTCCTCAAATTTTGAAACGTTACGTTTTTTACAGTACATATTTTGTTACGTTTTGAAATAATTATGAACCTAAATTTTTATCCACATAAACTTTGAGTTTGAAATAAAACCGTTTCAAGCCAATTTTTTATCTTCGCTCCACATTCTTTTAGATGTAAAGTTCATCAAGATTTTGAAATACAGTAATAAGAAGACAGTCTTGCATTTACAAAACATAAACTTACTCTGGAATTTACACAGTGAATAGACTGGAGTACAGCTACGCCGGCCTGTATAAAGCATTAAAACACAAGTAAAATATGCATTATCAACGAACTTGCCTTGTGTTTCACACCATAGTCAATTCCTGGCCCAGTGCTTCTCTGTATTTTCCCAGAATTAATCTCAGTTCTCGCCATTTTAGATGCCTTAAGTGTTTGCTACTCATGATAGCCTGCCGTTCTTGAGACCAAAAATGACCACCCTTCGTTGGTTGTGAAAGTTGCCAAATCTTTTTGCAAAAATACAAAATATAGACCAATTGCACAACTCAGTAACTGCGCCTTCTTGCAACATGGAAACGAGGCTTGTTATGCAAAAAGAAAAAGATATTGTTAGGAGTGCAAAAAAGGAAAATAGAGCGTCAAGAAGTTCCAAGTAATTTTTTCCAAGTTTTTTGAAGAATTATTTTATACTTTTTATATTTGTTATCCTAACTTTGGTCTGTAAATAGTTTTGTTTTGAAATATGTCTTTGGTGAAGTGCGTTGTTGGCGCAAAAGAAAATATTTTAGAAAAAATGAATACGAAGTCAGGTAAATGTCATTTTAATGAAGAGATTTGTCGCAAAAAGAATTTAATCATTTTAATCATTTCCCTCTGGGTTTTTTTTTCAACATGTGGGTATATTTTTAGCCATTTATTACCTAATTCCCGGTGCAAACACCCACATTTTTTGTGACATTGAAAACAAGGTCACGGTCAATTAGCTGCCATTGTACATTCATTAACATAGAATTGGCATTCAGAGTGTTTGTGCAGCAAAGTATCCATAATTAATGTGGAATTGTGCAAATACGATGGAACTACACCTCTTTCATACAAAAGGCCAATTTATACCCTTATTAACTTGTTGTCTGTTTGAACAAACTGTATTAAAATATGTCAACAAAGGAAAATATAGGCTTCCTTACCCGAAGATGACAAAGGAATACAAAGTTCACAAACATCAGTCATAAAAAAATGTTTTCAGTGCAATGGACTAAACACTATCACTTCTTCCTTTGAGGTTTGTATACATGCATTTATCATAATATGAATTTTATACCATAGTCCAGTTACGTGTTACATGCTTCGTTTTGAGAAACGATATGCTTATCGAGAGCAGCGGTAAAACACCAGAATCTTGCCGAAGTGGGTGACCGACTCAGTCTCGAATCTGCTCATTTGATTGGTTTATAGACAATCTGGACTGAGTTGGACTGATCGGTGGGGTGGTCTGACTTATTTGTAGCTTAAGGGAGTCTATATCAATCCATATATTTTGTTATGATTGGTCAATTTGAAAATATTGACTATTTCTATTGGCTAGTTTTTTGGACTGATTCAGACTTATTCGTGGCTGGGGGTATCAGTCACTGAAAATTGCAAAATTCAATTCATGCAAGCAGTCCTTTCCATGCTAATCTTATATTCGCGTGTATGAAGGTTCATAGTTGACTTAAAAAGTTATTTTACCATGTCAAGTAGAGATTTGTACGCTGCTGTTCGAAATGCGATTTTGGAAAACAATATAGAAGTCCTCGAGCAGCTCAAGTTGTTTTTAAAGTGCTTATGAAACGAAATTTTCTCCAACAATTTTCGTATTGCATTGGAAAGATCAGTTAAAATCACTGTATAACTTCTTTGATAGAATTTTTGTAACTGCCTTACTTTTCGAGGTATTCAATTTTATTTGATTTGAAAATTACCTAACCAGTGACGTCATACTGCATACTCACTTTTCAAAAAAGCTGAATTAATTTAAAAAGTACTCAAGATATAACACCTAAATACCCAGGTCTGGATGTTAAACATAGCCTACACACATGTTAGTGTAGTTTTAGTTATTTTCCACTATTATATGCTACAAAATAAGCAATCTAACAGTCGCTCATTATGCAGTATGACGTCACTGGTTAGGTAATTTTCAAATAAAATAAAATTGAATATCTCGAAAAGTAAGGCAGTTACAAAAATTCTATCAAAGAAGTTATACAATGATTTTAACTGATCTTTCCAATGCAATACGAAAATTGTTGGAGAAAATTTCGTTTCATAAGCACTTTAAACGAGGATTATTGTGCGGCATCGACAATATCGAGCGATAAAAGCTTTGAGTACGGACTTCTCAGCTGAAATATATGTGCCTCTCAAAGATCATGGTTGTAATCCAAATAATAAAGGAAGAGTGTGTACTGCTATAAGGTATAAAAATATAACAAAATGAATAAACATGATATTAGCTGCAATATTATTCATATGACAATAGACGATTTGCATGTTAGACTAACTTTCAATCTAGGCAAGACAAACAAAATCTTTTACTATAGTTAAAAAGAGCATCCTAAACTTAGTAGAACTGCCAAGGTTGGTGACGAAATGTTGTAAAACATGAAAAATATGGCCTCGCAAAGTTTGCAAATTTGTATACATTTGTATTACGCGAGGAAAAAGTTACCACTTTTGATACAATTTTAGCTGAATAGTGGTAACTTTTTCCTCGCGTAATACAAATGTATACAAATTTGCAAACTTTGCGACGCCATATTTTCCATGCTTTACAACATTTCGCCTCCTACTAATTTTAGGATGCCCTTTTAAACTGTACTAAAAGATTTTGTTTGTCTTGGCTAGACTGAAAGTTAGTCTAACATGCAAATTGTCCATTGCGAAGTTGAAATATGACATGGCAACACGCTCTAAAATATACATTTTGACTTCAAATACACATATTCGTCTGTTCGATGTGCAACTTGCAATACTTTATAGGCTTATAGCGTACTTCATCATGACCCATTGCACCTAGAAGCCTCAGCAGAAACTTGCCAAGTTGGGTGTTATAATTATATTTTGTGAAACTTGCATTTTCTGAAATATCTGCAATGAATTGATATAGTTAAGTAGCATGCACGTGTTTATAGCATATTGTATGTATAACACATGCCACAATTTGTATTGAATCATTTTATGTTCTCCTTTCATTGTAAATGAAGGATTTTATGTGCCTGAATGTTACACAACTTGAGAATATAATTAATATTTTACTTAACGGTTTATAAAGCCTATTAAGTTTGCATGGTGCTTTTTGTTATATGACCCTCTGTTTAATTCTCAAATGGTGGTGCATTTTTTAGATCAGAAGCTTCAGGTAATTGCCTCTACAGTTCTGCATCGTTGATTCTGGTAGGTGATAACAGTTAGGTACCCATTTTAAGAAAACTTACTTCAATTGAACTGTTTATTAATGCTGAATTCTAATTTCAAGATCCATTATTTTCAACTATTGTGGAAAAGCGTACTGAATTTCACAACAGCTTAAAGAATCTTTAGCTTTGGTCTGTATTACAAGACTGTTTGGATTCAGGTTTGATGACTGAAGACCTTGTAAAAAAGGAAGCCAGTTTTTAAACTGCCATGATAAGAAATGGTCCTCATTTCTTTGTACTTTAAGTCTTCTGTTGTAGGGAATTAAGATATTCAAACATACTACCCAGATTCAGGGGAACTATGCCATTAACTAATGTTTAACTCTCTAATACATCCAAGAAACCCTGCCTAAGTATTTTCAGATGCCTTACAGAGTTTACTTTGTCATGAAGGTGTTGTTGAATCTGGTGAAATTTTTAATCCTAACCATTTTGTTCCTCTAGTTTTTTATTCCAGCAAACTTAAAAGAAAGTGTCTAAGTGCAACTAGATCAGTATTATGTCAATGTAAAATCAACACTTTTTAATTATTTTAAGATCTTGATAAGAATGCGATCATGACTTTGACCTTGGCTTCCTATCTGAGATAGATTGGTGCCCAAAACATCACAGACAATAATACTATAGTTCATTATGATATTACTAATTCTCAAGAAGTGAGTACTTAGAATTTCAATGATTTACCACAATCACACAAATGTAACTTTTTTAACATGAACAGTATCATTACGTACCTGGGAACTTGTAATCAAACATTTCAGCAAGACAGATTAAAAAGTAATTTTTTAACTTGTCATCTTCTTGATACAATAATTAAGAATTTATTTTAAACAACTCTGTTCATCAGTTTTTGAGTCTTACTAATTAGCTGGGTGGTGAAAGGCTAGAATTGACCAGGATGGTGTGAAGCCTGAGCAACTTCACATCCATGAAATGTCCCAAATGGTCACCCGCTTCTAGCCAAACTCCTACTGCCAGTAGCAGAGGTGTGAAGGCGAATGTCTGGCACCTTTTAAGGCTGTATCTAGGGCTGTCTACAGTGGCGTAGCTAGTCCGAAAATTTAGGGGGACTAAATCGTCAGGCTGGCTACGTTACTACAGGCTGGCTGTCCATGCTGGAATGTGCTTCCTAGGCATGCTGATGAGCTCTGATATTGAGCGAAACAGCAAATATGTAGTTACCGTACGTATTCCATATATGGACTAGTATATACTTAATATGCAAGAGCATATACACGACGCTGAAGAGCATATACACGACGCTGAAGAGCATATACACGACGTTTCAAATATAATAGGTTACATAAGCAGTATAAATTTAGTTTTTAACGGTAAACTTTCGATTCGCCGCATTAGTTCAGTGGTCTAGGTCGTGCGCTTCAGCCATGTTTGTTTCGGGTTCAAGCCCGGTTACGTGCTTTTCTTTTATGCTTTTTTTTTTTGTTCTTAACACACGAATACTTTTTTTTCTTATATTTTTTCTCAATTTTAAAAGGGTTATTCTCCCTCACTGGGACTGTATCTACTTCACCAAATTTAGCTAAAGCGCAAGCCCAAAGGGCGAGTAAGGCTGAGCCTTTCTCTGTATGCGCCATGTTGTTATTTTCGAGCGTCACGTATATGCTCTTCAGCGTCGTGTATATGCTCTTGCATATTGTGCAATCACTTACCTTATATGGAATACGTACTATAAGTGCCTATCAAACAGCCACATGGTTATTCAATATATAGCATAGAGACGTACAATTCACTTAAATCTGAAAATAAATGTTTAGCAGGAGCGGAGAAGGGGTGTTTTGCGAGATAAAATTCATGTTTAACAATCTTTAAAATGTTGCATGGAAAATGCTGGAAATCGCATTTCAGAGAGTCTAGCATTTCAGACGCCCCTAGCATGGCTAACGTCTTCAGCGTTCGACTGATGTGTGAAAAATCCTGGATCCGCCCCTGCATTTATGGTAGGTTTATATTTTTTGTTTTCGTTTATTTAGATACTGGCAAGGAAAACATACCGGCGACCAAAGCAAGAGCAAGGTCTCAAGGCTTTCAATGTTGCTACTTTAACTGCCGAAATCGTTCATGCACCAAAGAAGGTTGACGAACCCCATTTCACTTCTTCAAAGTCCCAGCAGTAAAACCCCTGAAAACCACTTGGTGCAATCAAATGGGAAAAATTGATGGAAAGGATGGATTCGCGGTGACAACGAATACGAAAATATGTGATCAACATTTCTTGCTAGAGGATATTGTTAAAGTTCCTGGTGGCAAGCGCTGGCGTTTAAAGGACGGAGCAATTCCCATGAAGGTGGGACAGCCGCTACACGATGAAAGAAAATGTAAACCACCTGGTATGAGCCCAACATAAGACTGAAAAAACCCAAAGTGAGTTCAACTTCGACACAACACTTATTACAACCAAAGTCATTACTATGTTCAGCACAGGGGCGTAACTAGGGTGTTGAAGTTGGGAGAGTGTGCTGATTTCATGCCAGACGAAAAGGGCTGGCTGCAAGGTTACAAAGGGCGTGGCAGCCAGGTTACAGCAGTCACTATCAATAAAAACAATTATAAAATTTACTATTCGTCATTCGGTTTTACAAATTACAGTTTTCCAAGTATTTTACGATAATTTAATAGACAACTTTCTATTTTTCTTTGTAAGCCAAGCTTTGAGAACCCAGTCAAGGTTTATACCATCAGTTAAGTCCTTTTCAGCTGCTAGTACAATAAGATCCTCGAGGTGTTTGCCAGACACAGTAGATCGCAAAAAATTCTTTATTAGTTTCATTTTACTAAAGGTCCTTTCATTTTTTGCCACACTAATAGGGGCAGTTAATAGCAGTTTAAAACATTTGTAAGTAGTAGGCAGTATTGACCTGTTGCGGAATGCAACACCAGCAACATCACGCACCGTCCTGCAGCTTTCTCTCTCATTCTTAACAATATTGACAAACACGCTAAACTCTGCACACAGACACTCTGGATTTATCGCCACAGATAGAGGAAAAAGCATTGACACAGACTCAAGTTGCTCATCAGTTGGCTCTGCAAGTGGTGGCTGAAGAATTTCGGCTAGTGGTTTCAGCGTCTCCAAACATTGTTTAATGTCGTCTCTGTATTCCATGATCAGAGAATCCAAAACTTCGCACATGCCCTTACGATGATACTCTTGAAACTGAATAGCTGCTGCCGTTTCTAAATGGTCATCAACTCGAGTACTTACTCTTCTTGGTCTCTTCCGTGTGAATTCCTCTTCAGGGTTTAGGCCAAGCGACTTAGCAAATTTGACACTGCTTTGTATTTGGTTATTCATTCTATCTTCGCTGTTTCGTATTCTTTCTAATGACGAGACGGTGCTGTCGATCAAGGTTAATGCATCTAAGATATTAAGTTCAGGCTTCTGCATTTCAGTGGTTAATATCTGCGTCTTCTTCATCACTAACCGCATAAACATAGCACATACGAAATTAAATTCAAGGAATTTTTTTCAATAATGAGGATGCTTTTCTTGTAGTTGTGTCACATTCCATACTTTTTATCACTACAAGAGCATCTTTTATAGCTTCAAACGACCGCCACATTGCTTCAATGGGTTCGTACCTGTAAACCCAACGGGTTTTTGACAGATTCCTGAGCTTCAGCGCATTTTCCACTTTCTGCAACTGACATTTCAAGACCGAGTTCCGCTTGCAACTTTGGCTGAAGAAGACATACAGGTCTTCCAAGACGTTGTACATTTCAGTAAACATAGCTCCTTTTGAGCAATGCTCAATGAATGTATTGGCCCTTTATTTAAAATTGATGAAAATTTCTCAATCAACTTGAGAATGTTTCCTTGATATAATTAATCACAGGCAAGATACTGTATGGCTAATTTCTAGGTCCCCAATAGTTGTTACACATTGTCTATAACGTACGTTTCAGTCTAAAGTATAACACGGCGGGCACATATTCTTTAAGGCTACTGGGCTACGGCATGTACACAATATATGTAGACGACATGTACACAATATGTGCTTTGTAGACGACATGTACACAATATATGTTTCAAACAAATTAATTGAAATACTTTCAAAAGAGATAAATACCTGTGGCTTTGACAAGGGATATAAGGAACACTCCGTCCAACTTTATCTTGTAAGCACTACTGTTGGGCCCCCTTGTAAACTCCAGACATAGATGCAGTGTAGTCATATGATTGGTAGACCAGGCCTTCTGTACTTGAAGCTCTAGACTCGAGGGAATCCAATATTTCTTTCGCTTGTCCTTCACCAGTTTTGCCAACCGCTTCTTTCATTTCTAATATTCGTTCTGTTGCAGAGTTTTGTTCATTAACATACCTCACGGCCACAACAAGTCTGTCTGTATTGGCAGTGTCAGGAGATGTATCAGCCATCACCGAATACATTTCTGCGGATTCCAGTTCATTTATAACACGTGCTCTGACATCTTCAGCTAACAAACTTATAAACTTGTTTTGTGAATATGCTGACAAGTACTTTACTGAATATGGCTTTAAGTTGTTATCTGTTAGCCACGACTTCAATTGGGTGTTGTGTCTGGCAACAAGATTTACAATTTGGATGAAGTTACCATCAGATTCATCATGGCCTCGAAAAGCTAGCTGTTGTCTGGCAAGCGTTTTAGCCACATCTAACAAGACCTTAATTACTTGTTGATTTCGAATATTGCTCTCTTCTTCTTGGATTTTTGCTGCTCTCAACTGTTGATCTAACATCACGTCTATATGTGCCATATTATTGGCAAAATGAGCCAGTTTTTGTAAGGCAGCTTTATGAGATGCAGAGCTAAAATGCTGTGCTAATTTACCTTTATCATCTTTGCCGCGACTTTTCATTTTATCCCACGACTTTACACCCTTTATCCATGCTTCTGACGACCTCTCTCTTCCAGCCCCAGAGGGAAATAGCAAGCATACAAAACAGGAAACTGAGTCCTTTTTCACACTGTACTCGAGGTGAGGAAATTCTTTGAACCACGAAGGTGCAAATCGCTTGTGCTTGTTTTGTTGAATGCCAGGATTATTCAGGTAGGATTTAAGAATAGGCTGGTAAGGTCCATTCTTTATTACTGTCTGCTTTTGTTGATCACTGAGTGTCAAAGGTTGGTCAGCTTGGTCTTGAAGTTTGAAAAGGTCATTGTCATCTTTCAAAACTCCAACTTTTGATCTATTTTCATAAACTTTGGCCAGGGCAGCTTTACACTTTCTTTCTATTCTTTTCACATTCTCTTAAACTTTTGACATAGCTTCAAGGACTTCCATCAAAACTTCTTCAGGTAGACAATTTCTGAAGATAATGCTTTTTGTGCAATATTGCTACATTCTTGAGCATTGCTTGCCAGTATTTTTACTTCCGCAATGCACATTTCCCATGTTTCTTCAGTGTTTTGGTCCCCTTGCACAATAGAAGTAGGATTATTATTGTCCTCACTAACCTAACATTAAATAATTAACAATTATTGGTTTGTTATTGTGTCAGATATTGATATCAAAATAAGAACATGTATAAAGCTACTATAACAATACCATATTTACTTACAATCTCGGTTAATTTCCTAGTCAAATCTTCTCCTGATTGTGAACTTGTACTGCTGCTGTCCCATGATTCGTCATTATCACTATCAGGTATTGGATTATAATCGTCTTCACGACCTAGAAACTGTTCTTGTTGCTTGACAGATTCCTAGACAACATATAAAATGGTTTTAAGCATTCATTCTGCAATGTTAAGACAAATAGAACTATTATTTATTATTCATAATAAACAAAAAACAAGTGTCTTAAACTACTTCTCGCACAATGGCTATACATATTTTAATTGCTTTTAAATGTTTCAGAAAAATTTTTTAAATTAAAACATGAAATCAGTGACGGTTGATCACTAAATGTATAATAGAGCACAAGTTGATCACTACCTTTTCTTGTTTATCTTTGAGACTTAACTGAATATTATTGCCACAAGATTCTTGAACAATTTGGCCAATTTGGGAGGCATTTTCAAAGCATTCATTTCTTGCTAGTAATGGTACTATGGGTAAAATGCTGTCTAATTGAACTGAGGCTTCATGGGCCTTCATCCTCAGCACATGAGCTTGATGATTGCACGGTTTGATGGATCTAAAATAATAGATTTTAAAAAAATTGCAAAATGCCATTTCCAGGATATTTAAAACCATGCTAATCTAACATTTTGTAAATTGTCAAATACATAGTAATAATAATTATAATATAACATGGTTCTAGGTATGGCCACTTGGGATTGACTTCGTATGTATGCTGCAGTCACTCATGAAGACACACGGGGATTCAGTCTATGCGTGAAAACATTATTATGTCATTATTTTAATTGAAAGACATAAGTTATACCAAATAAAAGCATTCTGATCAATTACCTTGGCAAATAAAACCGTTCTTTGGTTTTCCTCAAGGATTTCATCGCAAGTTGCAAGTCCTTCATGATTTGTTTTGTTGTGCTTGGCAAAATGGTCGACATTCATCTGAACATCACAAGACTTGCACTTAACTTTGTATCTATAATGCCTTTTATGCTGAATTTTTATTTCTTCGTAGCGGGCTCTCTAGTCGCAGCCCTTTTACGCTGTTTATCTGTAAAAATGTGCGTTCAATAAAGTTTATATGTACTATGAAGTGAGTAAAAGCAACAGATCGAAATAGCGTCCAATGCGCGTTTGGCTAAACCGATTACATATTTCCAGGTACCATAGAATATACTCAAAAATGAACAACAAAATATGGATAAGTGAGCCTGCGTTACCCACTACCGCAAAGTTAGCTAATACTTGATGTTTTTTCTGTAAAATGTTCTAAAAATTTTGAATTACTAAAAACAGACTCAATTTACGAGGAACGATCTTGAGTCTGACATACAGGCTAAAATACGTTCGATTCTTCAAGTTATTTTTTCATTTCTGAATAGTTTTTCAGTGAATCTTTCTGTAAATTTGCCCGACTTTTCTTTTGCTTTTGCCCGACCAGTGTATTGCTGTGAACGATTGGGGGGGGGGGTGAGACACCCCCCCCCCATACCCCTCCTGTAGTTATGCCCCTGGTTCAGTGTTAGCTGTTGTAAGCACAACATATAAAGCACTGATGCAGACGAACAAACTCACCAACTGCAAGTTGGAACAGACTGAGAAAGAACTTTATGAGAAAAAGGAAAAGTTGCAACAAATAAGTTTTGGCAGCCATGTCATTAGGGATGATGAACAATGTAAAAACTACACAGGCTTTCCTGATTTCAAAAGATTTGAAGCATGTTCAAATTTCTTATCAGTTGGAAGTAATGGTGAAAATGTTAGAACAAAGGGGACTAGTGAACAGAGTACAAGTGGATGATCTTGGTCTTTATCAAGTGAAGAACAGTTTTTGATTCTTCTAATGAAATTAAATGGTTTTTCCAATCTTCATCTTGGCTGGCTGTTTCATTGTGATAGTAGCACAATTACTCCACTACTTATCAGTTGGGTAAACTATGTTTATTTAAAATTTTCATTGTTACCAATCTGGCCATCAAGAGAAGAAATAAACGTATCTATGCCAGACGTCTTCAAGGAAAAGTTTCCAAACACTCAAGTCATAAATAGATTGTACAGAGATAGCTGTGGAGGCACTAGAGTCATTGCATACAAGATCTGTCTTCTACTCAGATTACAAACATCACAATACCTACAAGGCACTTATTGGAATCACCCCAGCAGGAGGATTATCATTTGTATCAAAATTATTCCCTGGTAGCGTTGATAATAAGCACGGTGTGTTTCTCGTAAATGCAATTTGCCATCCTTGACATGTAGCATGAACTTATCTGAATCATTGCTGGCAGCAACATCAAATAAATCTGAATGTTTATACTTCTCAGGACACTTGCATTCTGCAATGCCATATATATCCCTTGTAACGACTTTTGCATACAAACCTTGTACTTTTCTAAAGATACTGACTCATACATAATCCCATGGTCTAATTTCTTTTGAAGGATGTCCGATGTTGTGGACCTTGAAGAATCTCCTTCAACAAATTTCTTAGCAGGTTTATCCCATTCCCCTCTTCCAATGAAAATCATCATGAATTTTGGAGGCTGTGATTCTGCACTTCCTCTCTGTAAACCATAATTTGTTCTGAGACTGTGTTTGAGTGGCTTGTTCCAATGCTACTGCCTGTATATTTGTTACACACAATTCTGATAATTTTGTTTGTTGCATGGGGTCAGAAATATTATGGAAAGCCATAGCTGTCTTAAGTGGCAAAATGGCATTTCAATTGGTCCTTATACTTTATATGACTTTCGTCATTATACGCAGTGCTTCTGCAATTATACACCTTAGTTTTAGCATTATATGTGGTGCTGTTATAATTATACGCAGTGCTTTTTGCATTGTACGCAGTGCTTTTAGCATTATATGCAGTGTTTTTAGCATTATATGCAGTGCTTTCATAATTATACGTGGTGCTTTTAGCATTGTACGTAGTGCTTTTGTCATTATATGCAGTGCTTTTAGCATTATACGCTCTACTTTTGTCATTGTACGCAGTAGTTTTGTCATTATAATCTGTGTTTTTAACATTATATGCGATGCTTTTTCTCATTATACGGTGTGCTTTTATCATTATATGCAATACTTTAAACGCTATATGCTTTGATTTCCCTGTCATACGCAGTGTTTTCTTTATTATGCGCAGTGCTTGCATAGTCATACAAGCTGCTTTCAACTCATGCCGTGCTTCGAACTGAATGCGCAGTAGTTTGACCATTATACGCAGTGGTTTTTCATCATTATACTCTGTGAGCCAGTACTTTTGGTCAGCGCTTTCACATGTGATATCATTTGTGATACATCATGTCATTCAGATGTCTGAAGGCCATCAAATCAATAATTCATGTCCTCTGCTTTGAAATTTACAATTCTAGCATATTGAGTGTTTTATTGCAACAAAGTCTATACAGTTTTCTTGCGTTTTAAATCGATTCATCATTTTATTTTGTACAATGGAAGAAATACTGCAATCGATAAATTTGGGGACTTTGCTTGGTCGATTTCAAGCACAGAGAATGGAGCCACAGGCAGTTTTGGCTGCCTCAGACCAGGATTTGATCCGTCTTGGAGTGACTACGATTGGCGATCGAATACACATTCGCGGCGCATGTAGGAAGAAAATAGATGAAAACAATGCTTCATACAGTCAAACAAGTGCCCGTAAAGAGCAGTTGTTGATTTTTAATCCGCGACGACACAACAGTCGAAGCCAAACACGTGTCGCTGCTAGAAGCTCAAGTGGCGCGACAAAGAGGGTGGGAAGGGGCAATGCATGGTCGCCGACATTTGCCTGGCAGATAGCACTGCATCCAAAACACCGTCATCCCTGGAAAAAGAAATTCTTCTTAAAGCCGGTCTAGGGTTAGAAAAGATTAAGTTGGGTGCCCACAGAGACAAGCAGACGGTTGTAAACAAAACTTCGTCCGATGAAAAGGATGCTTCTGGAAATGCCCTTGGATTTCCACAGCTGAAATCATGTCAAGGTTTCAAAATGATGCGGTGTCTACCAAATTGTTGTGATCTGTCTCTGATCAACTGCTCTTGGAATGCCAAAGATCGGCATTCTAACTTGGGTGGAGGACAATGGAAAATTTACTTGCGTCCTATTCAGAGGTCTTTGTCAACACAGCCTATTACTGCTGAAAGCCATTCTGAAGTTAAAGAAAAGTGTTACATGTGTAACAAGGAAATCCTGGTACATAAGCTTTGAGACCATTTATGGTCTTGTACCGAGGGGCTGGATTCAGGTGATGATGAAGATCCAAATGAACCCATTGGCACTTTGCAAAGTCCTACAGCTACAGGTGATACCACCCTAAGTGCCAGTACCACAACAGCAGCACAATCTGCAGCTCCTCTCAGATCGCAGCAATCCCACAGTGACAGTTTAATGCCAAATGCCAACATCCCTAATGGGCCTTGGCACCCACCATGACCACTGTCAGTGATTCACCGACAAATGCACTACACCCAACATCACCCAATACAGGTAGATTACCAACAGATGATTTAGGTAGCAGCACAAGTAGCACCTCTGTGGTTCCATCTTCAGCTGTTGCAGAAGTTGACCTGACACACACAACTAATGCAGTCAATGATGGGCAATCAGTGGATGCAATTGTTGAGAAGACAACTACCTATTGTCAGCAGAATAATGTATTGAATCCTGTGGAAATTCTTTGATATTTTCAACAAAGAATGGTGATAGGAAGAGCACTTGGAGTTCAATTTGTAGACGAAGTGAATGAAGGGGAGACAAACTTTATTATGGTGGACTGGTAAAATTTAACGTTGACGGTTTTTGACAAAATTTCGTTTCTGACTGAACTTAGAAAAACCTTACAAGTTCAGTTCTACAGAGAGGTACGTTTTATCAAAATAACTGAAAAATACTAGTATTATAAGACGAAGCAAACTCCGAATGTCATCAAGATCTGAGTTATTTAAATGAAGTAGTAATATTTTTTAAATGTACCCTGCCTGCCCTGTTTATATATTTAGTTGCAAGTTGCTGCTGTAGCAAGAAAAACCAGAAGATAGCTTTTGACTCTTTAACCATCAACAGTGATACAGCAACTTTTCAGATATAGTACATCTTACAATTACTATGATTGCAGGTCGCAGAAGATTATGGTGGGCCTAGGAAAGAATTCTTTCGCCTAGACTTGAAGGAAATAAAGGAAAATTATTGTGATGAACTCAAAGATTTATTGAGGGAGAAATATCTACCTGTTGGCATAATACTTGGTAGGCCATGATGTTCATAGATTAATATTGTTGATACAATCATTGGACTAATCTAAATTCTACCACGTCATCAGTCTACGTCACTACGGAGTCACATGAGAAATGCGCACGTGCTTCGCTGATCAGTGCTAGCGAGTTAGTTGATCAGTGAAGACGTGTTAATTTTCTTTCCAATAAGTTTCTTGAATAACAAGGCTTTCTGGTACATACAGACAACTACTTTCAAGTGTGCTAGTCATGCTTTCCAAAATATTCACAAATATGGGATGTCGACACTGTACTTTCTCATTTAACAAAAGTTGGCACAGTAGATATGATGACCTGACTATGAACTTAGCCACATTACTTTGTTTATTGACAGGACAGAGGTGTCAAACAATTCACAACATTGATATAAATTTTTTTCAGTTTTATGATGAGGGGGTGTATTATTACAATTCGTGAAGTACTGAAGCACACAAAGGCAGGAAAACATCAACCACCCCTAGAACTGCGATCTTATCCCAATGATAAGAGACTATGTATCATTACTTATCTGAGAGAGTATATTAAGCGCACTGAGGGTCTCAGAAAAGAACAATCTCAACTTCTAATTAGTTTTAATAAACCACATAAAGCTGTTAGTAAAGATACTATTGCCAGATTGGTCAAGTATACGCTAAAACAATCCGAGATTAATACAGAACAGTTTACCAGCCACAGCACGCGGTCGGCGTCAACATCATGCGCTAAAGCAGCCGGATTAAGGCTGGAGCAAATTATGTTGTCCACAGGATGGTCAACAACCAGCACATTTTATGACAAACATGTTGAAACAGAAAACTTTGGTTCTGCTATACTCGAAAATGTACATCGTCAATAATAAATTTATAATACTATATTATTCAAAGGTTAAATATATTTTTGCTCTGTTTTGACTTTGCTAATTACCGCCACGGAAGTACTCTTATTCACAGATGCAGGACTTTGAAATCTCATGTGACTCCGTAGTGACGTAGACTGATGACGTGGTGGAATTCTTAAATTAAACGAGACTTACCTGTAAGTTGAAGTTTGATTGGAATTCTATCCCATAAATCGTAACCGGCGGACTGACATGAAGAATGAACGCAGGCTCACCGGGAGTGACGTATCATCATTGAACCATGCGAAGCCATGCGGAGTAGACGTGTAGTTTTAACGCTCTTACAGGTGTGTCTCTTTCAAGTCTTGGCAGCGTTTTTCTTTTATGAATTTCCGTGGAATAAGGTATGTCTTTTCCCTCCTTGATTCGTTGTCTGTCATGTACAATGTTTTATTCTTTCATGACCTGGGTTGGCACGGATTTCTTCTCACAGCGTTCCTTCATGGGACTGCTGACTTGTCTATGTCTTATGCCCGTTTTCATATTTGTCACTATAGATAATGTCAAAGGCTGGTGACTCCTGTGCGAGCACACAAAATCTAATACAGCCTGCAGATCAGCCAGCGAGCGATCTCCTATCATTTGGGGACAACAGTGAACACGACATTACCAGCGAACGTGGTTCGCTAGGTCAAGCACTTTTAACTAGCATTAATCGCTTGAATAGTAATTTTCAAACTTTTACACAACAGTTCGAATTTGACGACTGTAATGACAACCCCAATGATGTTAACATTTTAGCCGATATTGATCATATTGCTTCGGGCGATAGCTCAGAAATTGCTCCTGACAAATTGAATGAGCATGATGTTGATGTTTTGCAATATGCAAGCCAACTGGACCTTGACGACGAGGTCAAAGGCCCAAAAATTAATGAGAAAATCGCCGGTATTGTTAACAAATTACGATTACATAAAATCACTCAGGAGCAATCAAAAGCAATTATGAAGTGGCATAATAAACCAGAAAATGTTGATATTCGGCTGCCCAAATGTGAACAAAGCATATGGAATGAAATTCCCGGCAAAGCTCGTGTGACTGATGTCAAATTTCAAACTATTCAGACTGCGCTATTAGGTGCGATTAACTGTCAACTTGAGGTAGCGAATGTTCTTTTAGCTCAGAAGTCGAGTAAAGATATCTTGACCACGTGTCTTGACGGTATAACCTTAGCGATGACTGCGAATTATGACTTAAACTTGCGACGACGCGAGGCTATGAGACCCCAGTTTAAAGCTGAGTTTGCTAAAGGCTTACGTAGCTCCGCCAGCCCTGCCGACGAATTTTTGTTTGGTGGAGATACTGCTAAGCGTGTGAAAGAGATTAATGAGTTAACAAAGTTAAAAGTGTGTCGAAGTTTCCCCACGCATCGGGGCCGTTCCCAGCGTTATCATCCATATCAACCACGTGGCTCTCGCAGTAATTTCCTTTTTCGTGGAAGGGGATCTCGTGGCCGTGCATTTACCTATACCTCGTCTAGTCAACGTCAGAATTTTCAGAGTCTGCCCCAGCCAGAAAAGAAATCCAACCAGAAGTCTACAACCAACTGGGATATTGAATTAGATCATATTCGTTCTTTAATCGCTCAGCAGCCACCTTTTACGGCTGGCAATACTCGAAACTATTTGGATGTCTGGAGACAAATTACGTCTGATCCTGAAATTTTAGATTCTGTCGCACATTGTCATATTGAATTTATCGACAATCCCGCTAATTACTCCTTGGGGGGACATAGAGATTTTAGTGCTGCAGATAAACATGTTATTTCAACGGAAGTTACTAAACTTTTAGACTTGGGTGTTATTGTGTCTTCACACCATGAGCCAGGCGAGTGTATCTCCCCCATATTTGTCGTTCCGAAACCTGATGGATCTCATCGGCTAATTTTCAATTTCAAGAATTGTAACCAAGCTGTCCTTTATAGACATTTTAAAATGGATACTTTGGCTTCCATTCTCAGTCTTGTTACACCTGGGGCTTACATGGCGACTATTGATCTTCGACATGCATGTTATACCATTCCGGTTGCCTTCGAGCATCAAAAATTTCTTAAGTTTATTTGGAACGGTAGTTTATACCAGTTTACTGTTTTATCTATGGGACTTTCTAGTTGTCCCCGCATTTTCACAAAGGTCATGAAACCAGTTTTGGCGGCGCTTCGTCAACTCGGATATATTAATAGCGGTTACATTGACGACTTTTACTTGCAAGGTAAACTATTCTCTGACTGTGCTGCCAATGTTTGTAATACTGTACAACGTTTTATTAGCTTGGGATTTTATCCACATCCCGATAAATGTCGTTTATTACCCACACAAGAGATTGTCGTCTTGGGATTCGTCATTAATAGCCTGTTGATGACTGTTTCCTTAACTGTTGATAAGAAGACACAGCTCTATGATTTATGTAGCCGTGTCTTAAAGAGTGGTCCCTTGTCTATCCAGTCCATTGCTAGTCTTATCGGGAAGCTTATTGCTGCCCTTCCGGGAATAGAGTTTGGTCGATTATATTATCGTCACCTTGAACGCGACAAGATCAAAGCTCTAGCTTTGAACAATGATGATTTTCATGCTTCTATGTCCCTCTCTCACTGTGCTGTACAAGACATACAGTGGTGGTGCGATAATTTAATGTCTGCTTCACGTAGAATTCGACCACCTCCTATTACTTCTGTTTTTCAGACGGATGCCAGTGACAGTGGCTGGGGCGTTACGTGTGTTACTAATGCCTCTTTGGAGTCTCATGGTGTTTGGTCTGCTGAGCAACAGTCGTTACACATTAACGTAAGAGAGTTATATGTTGTCTTCATTTGTTTGACTATATTCTGCGCCGCGATGCCTGAAGTACACATATGTTTTCACCTTGACAACAGCACTGCTGTTAGTTACGTTAATCAAATGGGCGGAATGAAGTCTTTAGCTTGTGACACAGTTGCCCACAAAATTTGGGAATGGTGCATCGTCCGAAATATCTGGGTGTCCGCTGTTCATATACCTGGGTCGTGTAATGCCGTTGCCGATCAGCTGTCGCGCAAATGCTCTGACCACGAGTGGCAGCTTAATCAGACTGTTTTTCAGGCCCTGGTGTCTTTATTCCCTAACATGACCATCGACCTATTTGCCTCGTACCTCAATCGCCAATTGCCTCGTTATGCGGCTTGGCATCCTGACCCGCAGGCGTCCTTCGTGGATGCTTTCTCTATCTCGTGGTCTAGCGAATTTTTCTATGCTTTCCCACCATTTGCTCTCATCTGCAGGTGTCTGGAGAAGATCAATGCCGACACAGCCGAGGGAGTTCTGGTGGTGCCAGCCTGGCCCACCCAGACATGGTACACTCAAGTCCTGCAAATGTTAGTTCAGAAACCCAGATTAATGGTGTGGACGTCTGAACTGGAACTATTAACGCACCCCTCCGCCAACAAGGTTCACAACATCCAAAGGAAACTGAAGTTGATGGCATGTCCCTTGTCCGGCGACAGTATGAAAACAAAGGCATTCCGGGACACATTGCCTGCGTTCTCCTCGACTCATGGCGAACTTCTACACAGAAGCAATACGCAGTGCATCTCAAAAGATGGCATGTATTCTGTAGTGAGCGGGAAATTGCTCCATATTCCCCTGCTGTAACGGATATTTTAGAGTTTCTATATGGTCAACTTCATTTGTCATATGCTAGTTTAAACACAGCACGGTCTGCCTTATCCTGTATTATCTCCTTGGATGCTGTGCCTGCCGGTCAACATCCTCTGGTCGCACGATTTCTGAAGGGAGCTTTTGAGCGAAAACCCCCACCAAGCAGGCCTTTTGAGATTTGGGATGTTCAGACGGTTCTTTAATTTCCTTAAAACCTTTTCTCCCAACAGTTCTCTATCCTTGAAGGATTTAACTTTAAAGTTAACTACGCTGCTAGCACTGATTACTATTCAAAGAAAACAAACGTTGGTCCGTCTTAAAATTTCAGCGCCTTGCATGTCAAAGTCTGATTCCCGATTTATCTTCACTCTTGATTCTCACATAAAACAGAGTCGACCTGCTTATACCGTTCCTCCCGTCGTGGTACCTAAGTACGTCATTGATACCAACATTGGTCCCTATGATTGTTTAGAGCATTATTTATTCAAAACGGAACCTATTCGCACGGAAGATTATTTGCTTCTTTCATTCATCAAACCCCATAAAGCCGTTGGAACTCAGACAGTTGGGCGATGGATCAAGTCAATACTATCTGGTGCTGGCATAGACATTACAGCGTTTAACCGCATTCCACCAGGCATGCTGCCTCTACGGCGGCCTTTGACGCTTATGTTCCGATTGACGACATTCTCAAGCGAGCTGGAGGGGGCAATGCTGCTACCTTCCGAGACTATTATTATAAGCGTGTAATTATATAATTTGCTGTTTAGCCTAATAACAGTATTGATGTACATTTGTTCACATTTGTGCTTGATTTTTTTTTACGGCAGCGCCTCATTCTGAATCGCGTCCTTAGCGACTTGCACGCTTTGAAGTCTTCATGATTTACGGGATAGAATTTGAAAGTTAAACGAAACTTACCTTAAGTTGAAGTTTGACTGGAATTCTATCCCATGAAATATCGTAACCAAGGACTGACAGCCCACCCATCCCTCCCAGAGGCAACAATCATTTATTCTGTGCTATTGCCTTTAATTTTATGTGCTACGTCACTTGGGACGCTGTTTGAATTAATGATGATACGTCACTCCCGGTGAGCCTGCGCTCGTTCTTCATGTCAGTCCTTGGTTACGATATTTCATGGGATAGAATTCCAGTCAAACTTCAACTTAAGGTAAGTTTCGTTTAACTTTCAAATTCTACTAGTCATCAGTCAGAAACAAAAAAGTCACATGCCCAGTGGTAAATTATATCCCCCCATCCCATGACTCTTCGTTCCATAATTCCTGCATCTGCTCACATTAAAAACTGATCAGCAAAGCACGTGCACGCTTCTCATGTGACTCCTTCGTTCCTGACTGATGACTAGTAGAATTCCAATCAAACTTCAACTTACAGGTAAGTCTCGTTTAATTTAAAAATTATGGCTCATTTTTGTTGCAGGACTAAGCATTATTCAAAACGGAAAAGTTCCTACATTCTATGATGAGGAAGTAAAAAGCAAAATCTTTTCTGCAAAAACTAGCTAATCAACCCTTGCCAAATGCAAAGAAACGGCTCTTTGGCGAAGAGTTTCCAGCAATTGCCTCGAAGGACGCAGATTTAGCTAGGGTATTAGCCAAGAATTTGGGACAAAATGGCTCAAAAAATTACACAAAACCTATGAACTTTAAAACAGCTACGGGAAATAATTCCCAGCCAATTTATAACAAATATCAAAGTTTTCGAGGCAGGAACAAGTTTTTTCGGCCCCGTCGCGGTCTACCGTGGCAAAACTACCCCTATACCTCAAACAATGGGAGACAATAACTTCAGATTCGGACATTCTAGCTACTGTGAAGGGTTTCAATATCCCTTTTGGTTAAATTCCTTACCAAAATTTTCAACCAATAACAAGGACACCTCAAGGGGTGCAACCAATTTTAAATATGGAAATACAAAACTTATTAGGAAAGGGGGCAATCACCCAGATACCACTTTCGAAGGACGGCTATTACAGCCGAATTTTCCTTGTTCCGAAGAAGGGCGGCGGTATGCGTCCAGTTATCGACCTAAGCTCCCTGAACAACTTTGTGGAAAGCCAACACAGAGAAAGTAACAAAAACCTTGATACTTTGCCGCCAAATGTTGACAGCAGAGACGGTATCTCTTTGGTCGCTTGTGCAACTTCTTGGGCTGCTGAAGTCTCACCGCCCAGCCATCTGGAAAGCTCCTCTACATTTTCACCACCTGCAAGCACAATTAATTCAGGACATGCAGAAACACAACCACCAATACAACATCTGCACCCCCCTAACACAGGCTTCCAAAACGGAATTAACATGGTGGCTGACAAACCTGCAGCAAGTAAATGGCAGCCAAATGGTGCCAACACCTTCAGATATAATAATATTCACAGATGCTTCAAAAAAGGGTTGGGGTGCGATTTGGAACAATGTCAGAATGAACGGAAAATGGTCTTTTCAAGAGGGCCAGTTACATATAAATCTTTTGGAATTGAAAGAGGCATTATTAGTGGTGCAATCTCTACTGAAGAACCATCGCCACGTGACAGCCAGTCTGAATATGGACAACTCAACGGCTGTGTTGTATATCAATCACAAGGGAGGAACATGCTCCCCGGAACTCACCCAGATAACACTAGAACTCTGGAACTGGTGCATACAGCAGGACATTTATCTGGTTGCACACCATGTCCCAGAAAATCAAATGTCCTAGCAGACCAAGAATCAAGATTATTTCAAGATGACACAGACTAGAAGGTAGACCCTCAAGTTAAAAAACCCTTTCTGTCTCAATGCAGGACAGACCTCTTTACAACCAAACTGACTTGTCAACTCAAGTAGTACATCAGCTGGAGACCAGACCCGAAGACTGTCCACACCGATACTCTAAATGTGAACTGGCATGCCCTCAAGGGATATGCTTTCCCTCTATTCAACTTGCTGCCTGTTGTCCTAAACAAAGTTCTAGCAGACCAGACCGAGCTAGTCATTGTTGCCCCAGTATGGCAAGCACAGCCATGGTGGCCACTCCTCTTAAGCCTTCAAACTCAAGAACCGGTGCTTCTTCCAAACAAGAAATATCTTCTGATAAACCCCAGCAACCCAGACCAGGTCCACCCAATATACCCACGCCGTCCATCTAGCCGTGTATCATGTCTCATCCAATGCTATGAAACACAAGAGGATTTTCTAAAGATGTTGCCAACCTACTTGTCGCAGTAACTCATTCCTCCACATTTAAGACATACAAATCCAGCTGGCGTCGTTGGTGGAGCTGGTGTTCTGAAAGGAAGATTAAACCGCTTTCAGCAACTCTAACAAACATCCTTTCATTTTTTGCGGACTGCTTCAAGGAAGGTCTTCAATACCGGACCAAAAATGTCTTATGTGATAAGATAGCGAAATGACATATTTTACTTTCGAGGTACCCTGGGGAACAGCTGGGCATTTTGTCGTCGCTGTCTAAAATAGCGCGGGCGCATTTCTTGAACTTAATTTTTTTTCTTCGAACAATGAAAACACGTATTTTGAGATAATTTTTTAAAGTCTCTTGTTGATTTCTTCATGGAAAATAAGACGTTTCTCAACAAAATAAGTCACAGTGTTTGTATGCAACGATATAACAGCGTAATCGAGTGCAAACGTGCGAAGAAATGCTATTTGGAAATTGGCAACAAATGGATATTTTCCACTCATGGTCAGAATTTCAGAGGCAGGGTTTAACTACATGGAAACAAGCAAGTGTTCTCATTTGACTGTTGGTAGATGCTTAGTAACTGTTTATTCCACAGGTATGCTCAGTAAGTTGTTTGTTCTACCTTATCAGGAATCATAAGTGTCTGAAAATACACAATTTGAAGAAAATGACATATATTCCCCTTGTAGATTCGCAGAGTATAGCCGTTGCCTTTGGTTGGGGGTTGTGTTTTATGAAAGTTAAATCCTACTTTGTTCTATTAAAGCTTGAACCATTCATAGGAAAAATGCGCCAGATGTGGCAATCAACAAATGCATTTGCTGTAGTGCAGATGACATGTGATGACATGTTATTTAAATTGCTCCACTATTGGCTTATTATAAACCAAAAATAGCTGCAAAATGATGTTGAAGAGAATAGAGTATTGCTGTTATGATATAGGAAGTGCTGTACTGATTTGTTCAAATTTAGAAGTCTAGTGGTACTGTTTAACACAGGCATGTTTGCCTTGTGAAATCCTGTAGTGACATGGCATATAAATGCAAATATCTCAAAAGTTTGACTATTGCCTTTCTCTGAAATATACCCTAAAATTATCTTTTCATGTCAAGTGTCCTGGTAAAATTAGTGGGCATGCTGGGAAAAATGTGCACGATATATTTTTTTTACCTAAATCATGTACATCCAGTAATCTCATAATATTTTGCTTCCTCTTTCTGGTCACATAATGGCTATATATTCACTCATTGTAAATGAAAATTTGATACAATGTTACTTGCACCCTGATAAAGTAATGAAAGTCTTTTGTACCCCTTTAATTCTATATAAAAGTTGTAGACATGTGTCAAATTTTGCACTTGGCTGTTAGCATGTTACTGCTAAGGCTTAAATTATGTTGCATTTATTGAAATGATATTATAAAACAATCTAAATATGCTTTTTAATTGCAATTTTCATGAAATAATCCCAAAAGTTGTTATACTGGTGTACAATTGTGCAGTTTTTTATGTGCAGCATATGCATTAATTTGACAAATTAAATTACATTTATTTTTATTATATTTTATGCTTTATTTGTAATAACATTGCTTAAATCTTCCAAACCAGTCAACAATGTCTTTCTAGCTTGTATACCTACGTTTTTAATCCGTATCTACTTGGACTGGACAAATGATAGGTAATATTCATTGACTGAATTTTCAAAAAGTACGAGCTTGCCTGTATTTATAGCATAAAAGCAAAATAATAAAGCAAATTTGCTTTATATTAATAAATTAAATTTGCTTTATATTATTAAGTTAAAACCTTTGTGATGGATCGGTTGACGTTTTTCATTAAATATTAAAGCATTTTTGTTCATTAAAGTGGTCGTTCTATGAGTATTGAAGCCAGGCAAATCCAGAAATCACTCTATTCATACGCCGCCATATTGAATTTCACTCCCTCGCCCCAGGGATTGCGCGCTAAATTTGGCGCATGCTCCGTACAAAATGCCCAGCTGTTACCCTGGGGTTGAATTGTGGTCCGAAGCACATCCAGGTAAAGCCATACCACTTGTATTCTCATATATTTCTGCCTTCATTCACTCATATAACCCCAATTATATCAACGGGCTTATCTAAATATGCTTTTTAATTGCAATTTTCATGAAATAATCCCAAAAGTTGTTATACTGGTGTACAATTGTGCAGTTTTTTATGTGCAGCATATGCATTAATTTGACAAATTAAATTACATTTATTTTTATTATATTTTATGCTTTATTTGTAATAACATTGCTTAAATCTTCCAAACCAGTCAACAATGTCTTTCTAGCTTGTATACCTACGTTTTTAATCCGTATCTACTTGGACTGGACAAATGATAGGTAATATTCATTGACTGAATTTTCAAAAAGTACGAGCTTGCCTGTATTTATAGCATAAAAGCAAAATAATAAAGCAAATTTGCTTTATATTAATAAATTAAATTTGCTTTATATTATTAAGTTAAAACCTTTGTGATGGATCGGTTGACGTTTTTCATTAAATATTAAAGCATTTTTGTTCATTAAAGTGGTCGTTCTATGAGTATTGAAGCCAGGCAAATCCAGAAATCACTCTATTCATACGCCGCCATATTGAATTTCACTCCCTCGCCCCAGGGATTGCGCGCTAAATTTGGCGCATGCTCCGTACAAAATGCCCAGCTGTTACCCTGGGGTTGAATTGTGGTCCGAAGCACATCCAGGTAAAGCCATACCACTTGTATTCTCATATATTTCTGCCTTCATTCACTCATATAACCCCAATTATATCAACGGGCTTATCAGCCCTCGTATAATTGGCATTATTGCATATCCCTGTATGTAAAGTTAAAAAGTTACACATCGTGCCCTTCTAATAATGTCTAATGCTTTGATAAAGTCATCAATTCCATGGTTTGTCCTTGTCCAGGTCTGTGCATTAAGTTCATTGTGGCAAGCTTCGTCCAGAATATCACTGAAGTCCACTTTACTTAGGCCAAACTGTCGCATCCTGCGATAAATTGTACTCTGACACAAAAAATTTTATCAATTTCACTGATCTTGAAATTTTGATCAATATAACACTCCAAAACAGCCCGAGGAATATCAAATTGAGGAGCTCCACACTGATTTAACTTTCTTCTTTGCGGTTTCACTGAACCATATTTTGAACACTCAACTCTTAATGCCATTATGTCATCATGATTTTGCACTCCTAACTTTTTAAATTCATTTAAAGAAAGCTTTCCCACCAAATCTGGAGTTATTTTCTCCAATGAATAGCTCAAGATTCAGCTTTCTTAACACGAGCCATTTCCATTTCGCATGCCATTTTCAATTTGATATTCTTATGATTCGATGTATCTACGGTGGCCCACAAGTGCAAAACACAAAATGAACAAATCACAATGAATAATTCGCAGTTTTTATACTTATGCACTACTTCGGTACATTTTCTTAGTACTTATGCAAGCCATTTCACCGTTTTATGGCACATTTGTCTTTTACATAAAAGATTTCCTGGTCGCAAAACACATTTGGAATCGCAAAACACATTAGTGAAGTCGTAAAACACATTTGGAATCGCAAAACACATTAGTGAAGTCGCAAAACACATTTGGAATCACAAAACACATTTGAAGTCGCAGTCGTGCATCTATTACAATCAATATTACATGAAGTATAGCACACAGCATAAATACAGAATTATAATCACATGACTATTTTAAACAACCTATCTTCTCTTAAATATGAAGTGCAAGAAATGTAATTCAGACATTTTAAAGTAATTTCTCTTTTGCCACAATTGTGGAAATGTTCTCGATGAGGATTTGCCAAAAAAAGACGAATCGAATGTGGTTAGTTCAGTTAGAAGCCATGCAACACATGCTCTTTCAAATATTCCAACAGCCTCAACCTACAGCTCGTTTTTGGAAAAGAAAATCGAATGAAAGAGCTCAGCATGCGGTGAAAAAAAAAACAACAAATGCCCCCAAAAGAAGTTCTTATTGGAGCGGGTATAATGACCTTAAGTAAAGGAGAATTAAAGCCTGTAAAAGGCAAAGTCAAGATGGTCCGGGTTCCTGCAACCATTCGTAAGTTTGATCTACTTAGGGTCTCGTACGAAAAACACTGTGCACACGATCGTAAGTTTGATAAGGAAGCACTTTATACACTAGTATATCCAGATGGCACAGAAGTTTTAACTCTTCCTGACAATCCTAATCGTATGTTTCAATTGGATGAGTACCATAAAGATGTTGGGTAAATCATTTAATCGTATCACATTGTTTCTTTTAAAACAAAGTGAACAGGAACTCTATAATCAGTACAGCAAGACAGTAGCAATGACACTGATGGCGATTCAGGACCTTTGGAGGACAACAACACTAGGCAAATATCTGTCATAGAATCATTTGCTCGTGCAGGTTCTTGCACACAAACAAGTGCACCTCACAGCTAATAGTGCAAAGTACTAACAGGACATCAGCAGTGACACAACTTGATTTAGCTGTTGTGGATGATCACAGAAATGATCAAAATAATAATGAATCTGAAGAGAATTGTTTTGATGTGTAAGTGGTGAATACATTACCTTCTGAAGCAACAAGATCTTCTACAGGTATTCAAAGCTTGAAAGAAATGTTCCCCACTAAGAGTGAGAATGAATTGAGGCAAGCATTAGATGTTAGTGAATCTTTAGAGGAGGCAATTAACTTGCTTGTGGAAGTTCAGGAAACATCAGTAAATGACTTGTATGGATCGCGATTGAGTGGAGAATGTGAAGATGATGTTAAAATTTATCACAATGAGGATGAGCTATTAGATCAGTCAAAAACACTGTATACAGTCAATGATAAGGTTAGAGAAAAGCTTCAAAACTGGAAAGAACTTAATATGGATAGCTCAGGTATCTTTAGAATGAAAGTTAGAAGGCAGAATGTTTGGGAAAACTCTCTTACCAAGCTAGGAAAAGCAAAACCGATCAAGGTTCAATTCATTGGTGAGCCCGCTGTAGATCGAGGTGGCCCCTCCAGAGAATACTTTGGGTTGGTAAACTCTGCTGCTAAGAGAAAGATGATGTCACATTCCAGTTTTAGGCACAATATTTCAGCCTTGCAAAGAAAATAATATTATGCCTTTAGCCAACTTACTGCACTTGGGTTACTTCAAGGTTCTCCTGGCCCGAGATGTTTGTCTACGACTGTTACTGATTACATTTTGACAGGGAATGTTGAAGACCTGAAGCCATCTGTTGAGGAAATTCCAAATCATGATGTTAAGACCAAGCTCACAGAATTGGAGAAACTGACTAATGCTGATGAAATCAAAGAAAAGGCTACCTTTGAGAGTGATTTCCGATTTGAAGCAGGCTACACCAAGCCATTTGTCACAATGTCCGACAAAGAAGAATTTCTTAGAGCTGTACCGCTTCACTACACTTTGCTCATGTCATTGAGGCTAACCAGTTTAATGATGGTCTAAAGATTTGCAATATTCTGCAACTTGTCAGGGAATATCCAGGTTTAGTATTTTTACACAAGTGAACATAAGAAATCCGATGTTGTGATTGGTCCAATATGACATTGCATTCCTTTATATTCACCTGTATAGTAAAAACAAGTTTACAAAATGGCCACAAGCCGCCGTTTTGTACAAATTACGGACAAAGAAATAAACAAAATTAAAATAAATTGTGTAAAAATACTAAAACAATTATTCACCTCAGGCTGGGTGATTTTCGGGAAATATTTACCCCGACTTCGTCTCGGTTAATATTCCCCGATAATCACCTCGCCTTCGGCAAATAATTGTTAAATATTCAGAGTTTTATTTGAAGTGCCAAACTCGAAGCTAACAGCTGAAGATATTGACTCTATTTTTGACCCACAATTCAGCCCTGTTGGCAGCAATAAATTTACCACTTAACAAAACATTGTTTTCTACTTTAATCAATACCTTGAAGATGTTCAGAATGGTCTAGTTATTAGCCAAGTTGAAGATAGAGAAGTCACAGTCAGCCTCAATCAAGTTCTTGAATTTGCAATGGGTGCACAACATGTCCATGCAATTGGATTCTCTCCTCGTCCAACTATAGAGTTCTTGCACCATTTAAATCAGTGGCGGATCCAGGGTAAGTCAAAATAAATTATAGCAGCTGAATTTTAAATGCAAAATAACTTTATAACAATGTCATAGGTTATGAATTTCAAAAGAATAAAATCTAACCAATGAAGTTGCTTTGAAGGTATTTTAAAATGTAAATATATCCTAGAATGAGATGTGGTAATTTATTTTGACTTACGCTAGATCTGCCACTGATTTAAATACACCAAGGAAGATCAGTGCAAACACTTGTGCTAATATCTTAAGATTCCCAGTGAATGAGTGAAGTGATCAAGAGAAATTCAATGAGGAATTCACTTTTTGTTTGTTCAGTTCACCTGGGTTTCAGTTACTCTGTTGTGCATGGTGCTTGGGTGGAACTACAGTTAAGTACATTAAAATTGCTACAAACAATACATTGTAACTACTGTAATTGGAGTAACAAGAACCGCACAGACATGTGTTTTTGTAGGGTTTTAGACAATATGCTTATCGGAACTTTTGAAGTTGAACTCGTATGTTTTATTCATACTGTTAATTCTAACTGTTAGTAACTGTTGTGTTTTAAAATTTTTAGTTTTTTGTTCAATGAAAAATGCATGTGACTTAGTATGTTTATATAGATGAGTGAAAATTTTGTGTCATTGTACTCATTTGCATTAAAGAAAATAAGTCACAACTTATTGTGTAATCTATGTAAATCGTAAAATTTGCTACTTAGTAGACTTGGTCGCGACATAAATAAGAACAAAGGCCCAATTTAACCATTTACACAAGTGCAAAAAATGCACAGTAAACAATATTAAAAAACATTCATGTACTTTATGCTACATAACATTATTCATATTTTTTGAGAATTGTTATTTTCTGAATTTCATTGTTTAATATTCAGTGTAACCATTTACCGTTGATTTACTGAGTTTATTGTTGAGTTGCTTGTAATAATAGTCTGTTGTATAGTTCAAGTGCATCCCCCCAGGAATTAGGCTGAACAGAACCAATCGTTTGATTGACATAGGATAAATACTCCTGATAAATAAGCGATTCATGCGAGTCATCAGGTAAACGAAGTTCGTTGTTGATTTCTTCTAAATGCTCAACATCATATTGGTGTTTGTAGTCCATAGTACTGACACTCTTTGGCAAATAGTACAGAGTGTTGGGGATTCCTGAAGCAGTATGATGTCGAGACGCACGAATGTGGTGATTGTTTCATTCATCCCTGACTTCATCTAATTCTTTCTGTATAATCTTACTCAAACAAAACCAAATGCACCCCAAATGCATTCTGTTGCTAGTATCCAGATTCCCTGCATCTACCATATCTTTGAAGAAGTTCATCTACCATCAGCTCCATGATCATCTTAGGTATGCTCACCAAGCTTCAATGCGTTGGTTGCTATGCAAAGAACCAAATCGGTGCGCTTTTAGGCCAGCCAATGAATCGGTACTATTTCTTCTAAGAAAGCACTGAGCTGAAGACAGATGCCGTTTTCAGTACCTCGATCTGTTCGAAGAATTGTCGGGCAACCACCAGCTTTAATTACAGCGTCCCTAAATAGAATTCCAATTACTTTAGGATCATTGTTACTTGTTTAAAGTTTTAGCCATATCACGTGTCGACTAAACCCATCAATACAGCCATGTATAGGCAATCTGTAGGGTTTGAGTTTATCATATTCGTCGGCATGGCAACAGTAATTTGGCCCAGGATTGGTGTACTGGTATCTTCTTCTTTTCAGTCTATGAGCTTGCCTGAGTCTGGTTCCTTCTGGATCCATTTCTCCCAACACAATTTCAATGGCAGATCGTGGTACATTTATGTTATATTTTAAATGTAGTTTTCACCACATTGCTCGGTAACCAAGGAGGTTCCTGCTCCTTCGAGTTCTCTGTTTATGTGCTGTCGAAGAATAGCTTCATCTACCTCACAATTTCGCCAAGTTAATCCATATTCTTTCAAGCAATTCAAAAGAGTCCTTTTTGACATCTTTATATCGTGATATTTATCAAGAAAGTCCAATATTGTGTTGTACTCATACTTTCTGGAAAAGTAGTACCTAATCACCTCTTCTTCATCCATCTACCAAAGTCGAAAAACTGCACTCTAAATAAATATCATAAGGAATATTTCCTACTATACTTTTGCTCAACTTTAACTGGAAGCCACATGTAAAGTTTTGGCACAATGGGACTGCTTCGGAATTGTTTTAAAACTCGAACTGTATTTTGCTATTTCAAGTAATGTGCTTTACTCGTTTTACGCTAGATAATCATGTCTTGTGACTTCAAATGTGTTTTGCGACTTCAAATGTGTTTTGTGACCAGGAAATCTTTTATATAAAAGACAAATGTGCCATAAAACGGTGAAATGACTTGCGTAAATACTAAAAAATGTATCGAATAATGCAAAAGTATGTGAAAAGTGCAAAACTGCAAATTATTCTTTGATTTGTTCATTTTGTGTTTTGCACTTGTGGGCCACTATTCGTATCACAAATGATATCACATGTGAAAGCACTGACCAAAAGTACTGGGTCACTAAGTATAATGATGCAAAACCACCGCGTATAATGGTCAAACTACTGCGCATTCAGTTCGAAGCACGGCATGAGTCGAAAGCAGCACGTACGACTATACAAGCGCTGCGCATAATAAAAAAAACACTGCGTATGACAGGGAAATCGAAGTGTATAATGTTTAAAGTATTGCGTATAATGATAAAAGCACACCATATCATGCTAAAAGCACACCGTATAATGAGAAAAGCATCGCGTATAATGTTAAAAACACAGATTATAATGACAAAACTACTGCGTACAATGACAAAAGTAGAGCGTATAATGCTAAAAGTACTGTGTATAACGATGAAAGGACTGCGTACAATGCTAAAAGCACCACGTATAATTATGAAAGCACTGCATATAATGCTAAAAGCACTGCGTATAATTATAAAAGCACCGCATATAATGACGAAAGCACTGCGTATAATGCTAAGACCAAGGTGTATCATTGCAGAAGCACTGCGTATAATGACGAAAGTACGAGGTAAAATGATGAAACAACATTGTATAATATTAAATGCACATATTGAAATGCCATTTTACCACTTAAGACAGCTATGGCTCGCCATAAAATATAGTGGTCATTCTTGAAGTACTGAGGAATATGGTGATGGGGGAAATCAGGGTAGGTTGCATTAGTAGATGGACTTGAAGATGTCATAGGATCAATATTAACATATACATTAAAGTTATTGGCCTAATTTATTGCACTGATAAGCTAAGGGGCAAAATACTGGAATATGGAAAGCCACAACTGTCTTAAGTGATCAAATCTCATTATATGCGGTGCTTTGATCATTATACGCGGTGCTTTGATCGTTATACGAGGTGCTTTGATCGTTATATGAGGTGTTTTGACCGTTATATGAGGTGTTTTGATCATTATACGAGGTGCTTTGGTCATTATATGAGGTGCTTTAATCATTATTTGAGGTGGTTTGGTCGTTATACGAGGTGCTTTGATCATTATACGAGGTGTATTTATCATTTTACGAGGTGTATTTATCATTTTACAAGGTGCTTTGATCATTTTACGAGGTGCTTTGGTCATTATACGAGGGGCTTTGATCGTTATATGAGGTGCTTTGATCATTATACAAGATGCTTTGAACGTATGGTGAATAACGATGAATGTACTTTACCGATCAGCGGTCACTTCCCAGGCTTAGACATAAATTTCCATAAAAATGAAAGCACTGAGAAGCATTTAAATTCAACATGGCGGACAAGGGGTGTAATCATAGATATACTAGGCTCACTGATCTGAATTACTGGATAAAGCTTCTGTCATGCATAATTGAAACCAATGGTGGCCATATTGGACTACCCCATATAAATTTACATTGGTACTATTGAGGTAGTAGAAGAGGTTTTTACAGTTTTAGGTTAATGTTGGGAATGGATAAACATTGTGTGAATGAAATTTCTTTCACAAATAATTTCTGTTTCCTTTTAAACTTGCCTGTGAATAACTAATCGGGGATAGTCCAAGATGGCCGACATAAGTTCATTATCAAGTGTTTTAAACCTTCTCAAAACCGTTAGAAAAGTTGTGGCAAGCTGTCCTCACAGTTTATGTGGGAAAGACATTTCCCTGATAATTTGGTCAGTTTTAATTTACATGTCGCGATTTGATTTGCAGAAATTTTGATTGATTTTAGTATATCATCTCACTATAAATATACTGGCTTCAAAATTGGGTCACTGAATTCAAAAGGATGCTTTATCCAGTAATTTAGATCAGTGACTACGCCCTATAGATTGCCAACGCATACCTGGCACAGGCGTCACATGTATGATGAATCCAAGATGGCGTCATCAATCGGGCAAAAAACTTGGGAGTTCTATTACGAATAGCAGGTTTTTGGGCATTTTAGATGATTTAAAGCTTCGAATCGGGCTTGATCAAACTTTTTTAGGGAAAGGGCAGTAATGAGGAATTTTTGGACCAAAAATGAGAAGGGATGTGCTCAATTTTTACCAAAATATCATTTGCCGAAGATTTCTTGGAGTCGTCAGGTCAACTCAGATAGTCTTTTGCATGGGAAACGTCAAAACGCGAACCCCGAGTCCGCGGACTACCTTCGTGGACCACTTTTGTGGACCACTCGTGAAACACTGGATTTTGCCGACCATCAGCCCAGCAGCAATCGAAGATTCTGGATTCGGAATTCCGGATAGACAGTGATTATTTGTTACACTAGCAACCACGAAGGTTTATAAATCAATTGAGGTATGTATTTTAATCCTTTTCAATCATGCGATATAGTTTTTAATATGTTATTTGTGGTTTGATTCCTTTGTTTATGACCATGTTTATTTTAGAAAACAACTCAGGGCATAATACAGTATGACTGATTATTCAAATAAGTAAGGGTAAATTACTAAAGGATTAGTGCCACGCCATAGTATCGCAAGCTTTTGTTGTTGTTTTATCCAGCTGTATCTTACCTGAAATGAACAAATAACATTTGAAATATGTTAATTTCTAATAAGAATATGATAAAAGCAGCAAGGATTCACGAAGGATGGTTTAAATGTACGATAGATTTATTCTTCTTGGTTTTGTTTGTTGCTTACCTGCAAAATGATCGCCAGTTATTCTGAACTAAAATTAAAACAATGGCGAATATTTCTACATGTGAATATATGACTTTGTTAATTAGGTGCAGTTCCTGGTTCAGTTAAGATGGCTATCGTTAAGATTTGGCAAAAGCTCTGCCATCGGCGAGAATTATTTGTGTACAATTCTGTTATTTGATATTTTTTGCCTTTTTAAATTTAAGAGTCAAACTGACATGTCCAGGTCTTGAAGGCATGTTGGAAACACATGTACTGTAAATAATAGCATCTGTCATTAATTTAACTTTATTTATCCGCATTGCTTGGGAAAACTATGAAATATGCAGCAAGACCTGCTCTCGAATATCAATTGTCAACAACAACGTGTTTGTATAATTTGCATAAATTAGCAAAAAGCGCGGGAATGGAAAAACTGCGTCCGTAATAATAAATTATCAACAAATTCATGACAGCATTAATGTTTCACATTCAGTGACAGAATATGTGAAATGGAATACGGTTGGCAACTATTTAGTTGGCACCAGTTGAATATTGTAATCATTAAGTGATTTTGCAGGATTTACTGGATTACCAAACTATTTCACTAACACACACATATATATATATACACATATATACGTATATATACATACATATATATACATACACATACATATATATGCATACATATATATGCATACATATATATGCATACATATATACACATACCTTGCTTCAGTACACATACGTGATGACTAATGCTACACACATGCTAAATGTAAAATATGGTGCTATACAATCTGGTTCTAGTGGTACTGGAAGTTTGAGCGTACCTAAATTTCGTGTGGTATATATCTGGCATGTTGAATGTTTAATACCAGCAGTTCCATGCACAAACATTATTAATGAAATAAAATTTATTTGTCATTGTTGATGAAATTTGATCACTGTCAATACCAACACTAGCAATTATGTAACACCTCGGCCTTCAGTGGATAACTCAAACCTTGTTTGTGTTTTAATAATACACTTTTGAATTACTAGTTTCATATTTCTTATATTGTTTGCATCAAGTTATATATTTTGTTTCTGGAATGTTCACCAAGTTTGTCAAATAATTACTTGTGCAAAATATTTAAAATTTCTCACCACAGTTTCTAGAATTTAGACCTTATGTCTCATGTATATTTGTGCCCTGTACACCTTATGCGTAAATTTTTATCTTGACCATATATCCAAGAAAACAACTCTCAGCGAGTTTAGCAATGCGTAATTTCATGTCCCTCTACATACATCACCATTTTTGCAACGACCTGAATATCAGCCAAATTAAGTAGTTGCTACCCAACCTATGGATCACTCAGCTTCTCCACCAAGCTAATCAGTAAGGCAATTGAGTACTTTACTATTCACTTTTTCGGGCCACAAGACCTTTTCACTTGTATGTAACGATTACATAGAATCAAGACAGACAGCTGGGAATAATATCAAGCATTATAATTCTTCAAAAAACAAAAGATAGTGTACACTTCCCAAAACATGTATGCATAGCGTACCCATTTTTTATTTTTCAAATTGTTTTTCGAGTTAATTTCGTTTTATATGTAAAAATTAGACCAAAATCGTGACTTTTTTGGTAGTAATGTACCTATATATGTCTTTCAAGAAAAAACATAAGCCAGGTGTTCCCAGATAGGTGACACGAAAGGTATTTCTAGCTTTTTTTTACCTAATAGCCCACGGTCTAATACGGATGTCGAATTCCAAATAGATTCAGGTCGAAATTTTTGAACTAAATTATATTATTGTAAATTATCTTATTTACAATAAAAAATGCTACACAAGTTCTTTTTTTTTCTGAATAAGAATGTCATGTAATAACGTACATATTAGGCTCAATGTCAGTCTTGTTGTATACAGCAAAAACTCATTCTTTTACCTAAACGCCTCAAAGACATCGTTCTCGATTAAACAGAAGTAAATATTCAAATACGAATGTGTTCATTTACATAGCCCACGAAATTAAAATTTAAATATTTATTTAAATATTAATATTTAGATATTTTTCTTACCATTATACCTTCGGGCCTATGACCCCTCTTTCGGAAAAAAACCCAGACCCTTTCAAAAACTACAAGTTGACGTTTCACTTTGTAAGCTTTGTAAAGTTTGTCTAAATCTTACTTCAAAAATAGAACCAAAACAATTTGCAACCTCGTTTGCAACATTTTGACAAGGGGCAGTCGCTGACAGAGGCTTTCCCGAAAAACTATTCTTCATGAATAACAAATCTGCAAAAAAACGTGCAAAGGTGTACAAGAATGTGATAAAAACAAACGAAACAGATGAAATGAAGAGAAGTTTTAAACGAAAAGCTTTTATAAATTTCTTTGCTGTGGTCCTCACACAAGCATCAATCGTGAAAATGTAAAACCTCCCTGTCATCAAGTTTGCATGTTCGTTTCATGCAGTTCGTGTGTGTTTGGAAATTGGCGACCAGTTGCCCCACGATGGAATTACTTCGGAGTGGTTTAGATGAAAACCTGCGAGTTGAATTGTTTAATTTTTGCTCCCAAAGTTTAAGACATTACCGTTTGTTCATGTACTACAGTTAAAACTCGTGTGAAGTGTATTACATGCTATATTTCGAGAAGACAAGTGACATGACCCAAAGTTGAAGCTATAATTCGCCAAAACAACACTTCGACAACATCAAAGATTTCAAGGTCACCGAAGCAACAGAATTCGTTCAAAGCCATTAAGGAAATTCTTCTAATAATGGCATATTGCGGATCATAAAAGCAAAGTTCGACGGTGAAAAGCGAAAGAATCTGCAACACACGGCCGAATTCGCAAAATGGCGTTGGTGAGTAAATTTATCGGTACTATATATCGGCAGGTTTGCATGCTCTGTTATGTAGAATACGAGAATTATGTTTAAACAAGTGTGAAGTTTGACAACAGCTAAAAAATTTTCGGAAAAAATATAAATAGTCCACTTTGCCAATGTTGTAACTTAAATTATGCTTATTCATCAATTTTCCCATCATAAGGTATGGGCATATTCTTGGAATATATTAAAGCTAAAGATTTTTTGCTTCCTAACAACCACCCCTAAAGTGACCACTCTGAACACCATAAAAGCTTTAAAACAAATGTGTCTCTAATGATTCAGAAGTTGAAGTCCTAGCAAGAGGCTTATTTCTGCGGGTGCTCGTTTTCGGACATTTCGTCCCGGATTCAGGTTTGGGCAAATATGCCATCTTGTTCGCCATGGTTAACTTACCCTAAAACAGTTGAGATGATTAACACTACAAATGTTATTTTCGGCAACAATAACAATATTGTAACCCAAATTTTGGCTGCAAATTCGCATTGCATGGTTATTAAGTGTGCTTGTCATTCCTGTGCGTTGGCTGTTATGCATGTATTGATGTTAAGCTCGAGAGGGGGGGGAGGCCGGGCATATTCAAGCTGGTTCCACGATACCTTGCTCACGTTGCTGCTCGATGACGGCGTCGTAATCGTAGGTTAGATTTTTCCGTTTTAGACATCGCACCAATGATTCCAATCGATGAATGCTTCCAACTTCGTTCGATGGTAAAGGTGCATGGTTTCCACGCCAAGGAAGACCCGTCTCATACCATCCGGAAGGTGATCTAGACAGCTGTTCTTTGAATTCACTGTATACCGCGAATCGATCATGTTCGGCAGTGTCTGCTAATCCCAATATATCCAGACGACACAGGTCTTCGTAATCTTTCTGGGACGTTTGTGTAAGAAGCATCGTGTTATGGTCCAGTTCCACTCCTGGACTCATTGCAAACCATCCCAGTTTGGTCTTTTCAGCGATCGGTTGTCCTTCGGTCCCTACGAGTGGATTCGTTCGAGTTTTTATCCGCGCATACTCACCACTTCCCAGCACGACATTTACTGTTAATTGGGGCTTTTGGTCAACATCGATGAAGTTGACTTGTTTAAGATGGTCAAACTCTTCTTGCAGCTTGTTGTAATGAGGATTGTCAACTGTGAGCGATTCTCCCTTCTCCACTTTGATCAGTTTGACATCCATCGCATAGTCACCGACCTTCGCCTCAACGGTTGCTTCATAGATTTCCAGCCTCGTTGTTTTGGATGTCAAAAGCATCATTTCACATTGAGCAAGGCAGCAAGTTTGACAGATATGTAGGAGCTACCAGCCCCAGAATCTATCAGTGCTCGACATGTTATTCCATTCACCTTCACCACCACGACTGGGAAAATTCCTTCTGTGGCGCTTCACATATGCTTGTATGGTGACGTTTGTTACAGTTTCTGCATGTTGATTTACTGAAGCAAGCATTTGCTTGATGTTGCCCTGCTGCACAATTGAAGAAGAGTTTCTTTTTAACCAAAATTTCTCTTCGTTTGTTGACACTGGTGACTACTTCACACTCCGGCTTTATGCTCACCGTCACAGTAGACACATACCTTTGTAGCTTTTGCTTGGTAAACTTTACTGGACTTCCCAAATTTCCCAGATGGAGAATCTGATTCCTTTTCATAAACAGGATTACGTTTGGCCCACTGTCTGACTGCCTCGGCAAGTTTTGCAAAATCCCAGCTCTCCCAGTCTGGGTCATTTTGGACCAAGTCACCCCGTATTGCTGGAAGCTTATCCAGTGTTATGGAAACATTCCCTTGTACGTCCTTAAAGGAACATTGTCAACCACAATGCATTGCGTGCTTTTTGCTTTTACTGGCGGCCATTTTGTTGGTTGAGAAATTAACTATACAGTTAATTTGCACGAAATCCTTAAAAATCTCACTAATCTTAAAAAAAACCGTTGTAAATTGCATTCGGCATTGGCATTCACATATCCTATTTTACACTTCAATGGATATTTGTTGTTGTTAATACGATATGGCCGTGCCCGTGTGATATATATGGCTACGTCTGACGAAGACTCGACTGGCGTTTCAATACCTAAGCGTGGCAGGCCAAGTCTTGGTGAGAAAATCTGTAGAATTGGCCTACGAGAAAGTGTTTATAACCGATGGTTAATAAAAAAAGAGGAAGCAGGATATAAAGATAAAAGTAACAGCGAATTCGCTGAGTTCTTGTTAAAAATGTTTAATTATGACAGGCGCAGTGGTTCACCTACTGCATCCGAAATACCTTCAAGTTATGCAGACATGGGTAAGACCGTTGTTTATAGTATGTTTGTATTCTTACAATATAAATTGTAGCCCTTATTTGCTGAATGAATGAAATGTACATAAGTCATTTGTTGTTCGTCTACGTGAATAGGTCTAGTACATTCAACACCTGGACAGCACGCTGTACATGTACCTTTTTTGCTGCGACTGAAAGTCCAGTGACTCCAAAACTTGCACGAGACGAGACAGAAGAAGATAGGTAAGTATCTGAATATGGACCAGGTATAGTTTTACAAGGAAAGAGATAAAATATGATGAGATATTTCTGGGTTTTTTTGTGATTGCAGCAATGTAGATGTAACCATGATCTCTAGTTTGAATATAAGTCAAACTGAAAGTGTTCGTTCCCACATAAATCCTGAATTTGGAATGCGAGACAGTGACATATCTTCCAGCTCAGGTTCTGATTCAACATTTAGTGGAGCTGTTTCTGATACCGACAGGTAGGCTCCACAAGTATAACTTTGAAACGCATGTGCTTTGGGGTCTTTATCTATTATTATGTAGGGTTTTGTGGGTTTTTGTAATAAAGTACTGCAGCGGATGTTGCATTGTTTAGATGGAATGCTACACAGACCCTGCATATTTCTTTTTATAATGTTCAGTTATGATGTGCTTCATATGACTTGTGTTTATAATGATAAACAAAACTCAAATTAGGCAATGTACATGAAGATGGCCATCTCTCAAAATTACAAATTTTCTGTTAAATTGGTTGTTGTTTAATTATTGCAGTTCCACAAGTGAAGACAATTCCTATAAAGATGTGTCTCTGTATGAAGGTCAAAATCCTTTGATTTGGGGAAGTGATGATCAAGACTATAGTGATATGTCTGATGATGAGATCAATGAGTAGGTGTTTTGGAGTCCTATTCTGACTAAATTATCAAATTGTTAGATAGACAGATAGATTGATGTTGTGGTGTTCTGGCTAACCTGTTGGCTAATACTGTATTGAATCTTACATTTACACTTATATACTCTGTCTAAGATTTAACATATAGCCCTAGTCTAAATTTTCCTGTTCTTTGGCTCAGTATTTCTTATACTTATACTTATAGTGATGTACTTGAAGATGATGATGCAGATGCTACAATAACTGCATCAGAAGTGGACATAACTATCTCTTCTACCAATGGTGAGGCAAACATGGATATGAGTGATGAACATGCAGAAGAGGATTCTGTTCAGTTCGGCCCAGAAACACATGAAGAATGGACTAAAAAACTGAAAACAAAGCTAAATAACAGGTTTCAAGCGATAAATAACATTGGCAAGACAAGTCAGCTGTACATTAACAAAGTCAAGAAGGATCGGGCTATTGTGGATGTTCAAAATATTATCCAGCTATTCCATACCTGCTTATTATCAACTTGTTCTGCCAAGCCA
Source organism: Muricea muricata (assembly GCA_963855995.1). Taxonomy (NCBI): domain Eukaryota; kingdom Metazoa; phylum Cnidaria; class Anthozoa; order Malacalcyonacea; family Plexauridae; genus Muricea; species Muricea muricata. Next base: position 65,991,803 of record OY979716.1, read on the forward strand.
CATGTGAAAGAATATTGTATGGCTGGTGGCATATTAAAAGTGGAATGGACATGTGCTAATTCACATCATGGCTGTTGGGCATCATCTGATGTGCTTTGTGAAAAGAAGAACCAGAAGGTCTATGTAAACACTTTGTTGTTATCTGCAAGCATTCTTTTAACTGGAAACAACTTTGACAAGATAGAACTTTTCTGCAAATTCTTGGGGATAGATTTCCCATCTTCTTCCACATATTACAGAATCCAGCGGCTATATGTTGTTCCTGAATGTAATGAATTCTGGAATGATATGAAAAATGAGATATGGAATGTCTTGTCTGGTGAGCCAATAATTTTATGTGGAGATGGTCGCAACGACTCGCCTGGACATAGTGCAAAATATTGCACATATGTTTTGATGGAACATTTTCTGAATGTCATTGTTGACCTGGAAGTAGTTGACCAGCGTGAGACTGGAGGTGTCTCAACCAACATGGAGGTATTTGGGATGAGAAAACTATTACAACGTATAGTTGGCAAGTTAGTAGTTCAGGAAATTGTAACAGATGCTTCTACAGCTATAATGGCTTTGGTGAGAAAGATGAAAGGTAAGTGCTGAACATGCTAAATAGGTGTATAGACATGGAAATTTTGAAGGACATCAGTCTGCCTGACGAGAGCTATAGGTGCAAGACTGCTAGCAAATGAAGAGCAATGCCCAGACAGCTCAACCTGTGAAAAGCAAGTTTACATTACATATTAAAAGGGTACCTATGTCCCCCTTGCTAAAAGGTAGGGGGAACACCCCCCGGTCCTCTCCTGTGGGCCTCCTTTCTTGCATCCGAATTCCCTGTACACCATTTGCTTTAGGAACTATACTGTACAGTGAATTTCTTTTGTTGATATGTGTATTTTTATTTTCTGTCCAGACAAGTATCCTGATCATTTTTCAGACCTGTACCATTCACTGGACATGTGGCATAAAACTATAAAATTGACCAAGAAACTTTCAAAAGTGAGTACAACTGTAATTCAACTACTTCAAAATTAAGTGAGTACAACTAACAGTTATTTACAACTCAAAGTGGATTAGTTGAAGATGTATGTTTGCACACCCATTACCATGTTTTTTTTATTAGGCAGAAACTGTAAAAAAGAAGTGGGTAAATTTATAATTTCTTATGATTTAGGCAGCTAAAGTGAAAGATTGTGAACACATTTCTCAATGGATAGAGCCTATCCGTAATCATTTTTGGCACATTGCGCAAACCTGTGGTGGAAATGCTGATGTAATGAAGGTACTGTAAGATCAATTTTTGATATGAAATTACATCTTTGTAAAAGCAATTTCCTTGAGGCTACCCGCATACTTTATTATGGCATCCTACCATGCCATGTGATTTTACTTGTAAATGTGAGAGTCCTCAAGAGCATAATATGATTTACTGTATTACAGGATAACTGGTTGGGTGTCGTGCACCATGTTGCCGGTGAGCATTTGTGGTTTGGTGGAGAATGTAATCATGGACCATTAGTGGAAACAGAGTCTAACAAGACATACCTCGATAAGAATTCCAAGGCGTTAGAGGCAATAAGGAAGGTTGTCTTGGATGCAAGGTTTTTGAAAACATTGCACCACTATGTCACTTTTAGGTAATGTTAAATTTCTTACCATATAGAGATATCAAACTTGCAGTTATATTCAATGCATATGATCAAAACAAAATCATAGCTTGGATTATTTGAACTCTGAACTCTGTCAATAATTATTTCACTTTATTTTTACCTTGATAGGCATACAAGCCAACTTGAGAGTTTCAATTCAATGTTGCTAAAATATGTTCCAAAAAGATTTGCCTTCCAGTAAGTGATGCTTTCTTATTTTTTATTGGAATTTAATTATAGCCCTACACTTAATTATTGATGACCAATGTAAAAATGTATATATTCTATTTTCAGGAATGAAGCATTTAGGGCACGGACACTGGTGGCTGCTGTTGACCACAACAATAATATCTCAAGACAGCATTCAGTCAGTTTAGGTGGAGCTGGAAAGTATCATAGAGCCTACAGCAAGAGGTCAAAAAACTGGCATGCATATGCACATATCCTAGAGAAAAGGATATCAGACAAATCAAATGTGCTGAAGAAAACTGAAATAACTGCAGAACATCCTAAAAAAATTGCATCAACAATTGCAATGAAGGAAGCACCAAAAACAGCTGATATTGTTCAGACGTCTTTGTCACGTTTTTCAAAGTCTTCTTCAGATGGTTCTGAATGTAGTAATGCAGCTAAAGAAACTGATAAATAAATGTATTATGTGCATTTTGAAAAATACCTGTACCTATGTTATTATACCATATTTACATAAATGTTTTATCAACTACCATCATGTTTAACTTCTTTTAAACCCCATATATACACCATCTGCAGCAGGATATAACTTCCTGATGGTCAGCACCACACAGGATGGGCATACTCGCCTATTACCTTTTCCTAGTTTTTTGAATCGCCACAAGATATATTGTCTATAAGCTGCTTTTCGAAAGCTTTGTGTTGAGTAATCTGGATCGTCTGCTCGTATATCGCACCTGGCTCGCATGGCCATAATTAGAACATTTCGATCTGTGCATGTGTTCTGGAATGTCACAAAAGAAGTTATACAACGAATTTTTTTGCAACATTTGTTTTCAACTTCAGTGGGCATAGGGCGACAAATGCCACAAGTACACCAAGAAGGTTTAGTTGGAATTTCTGTTGGTATGATGCCCCCAAACTCCACTAAATTTTTTGCGTAGTCCAGGCTACCTTTGCCGATGCTTAGCAATTCCAAAAGAACTGTGTCTTTTTTATTTTGGCTCAATGTTGCAATGAACTCCTAAAATAAAACCCATAAAATGTTTGAGTTTACAGTCCTATTTTTTAGGCTGGAGCATTGGTCACAGGTTATTTGCATATGTACATAGAATTAAACTCTAGCATTATTCCTTTGATGAACAAAATCATCTCTGGGTTTAGAAAACTACATTAATAAGGTAGTGTGGTTTGCAATGTAACCCATCTATTGGCAGAGCTTTGCCACTGATGAGTAAAATCATCTGGCATTAGACAATTAAAAAAAGTATAATATATAGGGCCCACTGGAGCACATTGCCAGTTAGTGAATTAAACAGCAAATGGGTCAGATAAAAGCACGACAAATATTTTAAAGTATGGGCATAAACTGTCATTGAGATCTGATTTTATGTGCTCTATTTAGTCCATTATATTAAATGTAACCCAATATTATTTGATACTGTATCTCACTAATACTGTACATAATAAAAATCGAATAAATAATATTTCTATAACAATACTACAGCAAGTTCATACCACAGTTACTGCTCAAAAGTTTGAATACAATTGTGAAATGTAGTTTCATGTTTTGATAAAGTGATACCATAGCTTTTTTTGGTTAGTGATTCTTCAATTGTTAAAAATTCTTACTTGCATCTTCTAAGGTCTTTGCACACTTGCAATTAAAACAGTACTAGTAGAACATGCATATAACCTCAGAATGAAGGAAATGGATTGGTGTAGTTGACTAAGCAGATCAGCAGGTGTATTCAAACTTTTGAGCATTGACTGTAAGTCATTACATATAATGTAGGTATCCTCATAGAAAGGTCTGAATGTATATATGAGAGAGGTCAGGTTTTTGGTAAAATGTTTTAATAAAGGGGCAATTCAATGAATCAAAAATATACAAAGAATTGGTATCTAATGGGGAAACCATGCACCATTCAATTGGGTCAGTATATATCCTATGGGGTAACTTCAAACATTGCATTCAAATGGCTTGAAAATTTTTATATCCTAAGGGCAGGGAACCTCAATAGGATGGTGCCCATATTAAATGGATGGCGCATTATAATTGGGTTCAAATTTTCTACACACACCGTTATCTGTTTTTTTGCCTCCTCTGTAGCCAAATTGTGCCGTTCAAACGCGTTTTTTCCAGCAACAGCACAGCCAGGTGCGGCCAAATCCGACGAAACACTGTCCTTGTTTTTACAGGTTGCCTTTTTTGTTCCACACTTACAATTATTGTCGTCGCATCTCAAACCCTCATCACGACAGGGACATCCACGCTTTTTACGACCACTACCGCGACTACATGTATTCTTGCAGGTGCAAAACTAGTTTTATATAAAAGTATAATTATTTTTATTAAATTCATGATAAACTTACAAACTAAAATCCTCGGCGAATTATTTGTAAGTATAAACTGATGGTGGCAGAATGTGTATATACTAACTTCAGTTCGAGGAGATACAGCAATTGACGGCCTTGGCGCATCGTTCGGCTCGAAAATAGGTGAACCATAAAAATTCAAATTGTCTTCAGGATCGTATCTTTCAGGTGACAGATCTTCATCTGTGTCAGACGACATATTTGCAATGGTATATTTGAAAGATGCTAATTCACACGGCCACAGTATTTCAATCCAACAAAACCCACGCGGGATTTTCCCTAGCGCGTGTGTAAACAAAAAGCGCGCAATGCATTGTGGTTGACAATGTTCCTTTAAGTTTGTTTAATGTCTCAAGGGCTTGAACACTATAATTTAACTTCTCACTGAATTCTGCAATTTTCTTTGGATTGGCTCCCGTGATGTGTGGCAAATCCATTATTTCCTTCACAAAAGCTTTAAGTACTTTGGAATTTTTCCCATATTGATCTTTCAAAATTGACTTTGCTCAGTTATACCCCTCTGTAGTAAATGGTAATGATTCGACACGACTTTGACTTTAGGACTCAGAAACCCACACAAATATGTAAACTTGTTGATAGCAGCTATATTTGACTTATCCACCATCTCCGTGAATTGGCCCAAGAATCTGGGCCAGTCCATATGTGACCCATCAAATTGCACGATATTTATCTTTGGTAATCGAACTGACATACCTTTTGTGTCCTCCCCCGTGATAGTTTCAGACGCGCCATGACCCCCCGGATTTTCTTGCTGAGCTTTTGCTTGCATTTGTAGCTTTGTTTCCTCCAGTTTCACTTCGAATTTACGTTTCTCCTCTCGAGCGTAGTTTTCTTCTTCCATCTTTTTACCATCGAGCTATTGCTGGAGTCGATTTACTTTGTCCTCGGCATTGCCTATTTTGGTTTCGATTTCCGCATTCCAGTCGCTAATTTCTGTTAAGTCTTGTTTATCACCGATTTTTCTCGCCTCGACTGTACGTTTGCATTGATCCGTCTCGCTTATTATGGCTTGTAATGCCTTTAAATGTCTTTCGATAGCTCCTTGCTTGCTATCATCAAGTATTTTCCCGGTTCTTTCCGCCGCCAATTTCATTTGAGTTAGCTTTATCTCTAGTTTCGTTTCCTCGCTCGCCATATTAATTCCCGAATTATTGTTGAAATGTATCGTAATATCTCACAAATATCTTCGTCGGTAGGTGCCACGTATTCCGAACTTTCGCCCCTGTGCCAGAATACGAAAACTTGTTTGTATTCTTTTAATTAAACAACATATTTTCCACAAATCGCCATAATATCGCCAACACTGTAGGTTTTCTCTCTATCTCCGCACGTGTTCGTATGTCCCTCTTATCCTTCATGTTCCTAAATGCTCTACGTAATACACATATATACTTATTTTACGCAAATTTCAACAGCATTCATCAAGGTAATGTTTACAATTCCCGTCAGTAACGCTGATAGCGAACATGTCTTTTAGCAAGTGAACTTGGTAAAAAAACGTTTACAGGGACGGATCTCGGTTGAAGCTGTTAAAAATTAAGCATATTTTTGCACTCATTTCAAGCCATCCCAGGAAATAATCCTAAAGTGCAACAAGGACATTCATCAGAACATTGAAGCTGCAATCGTCCACATAATATTTGAGACAAACCCCCCTCCCCTATTTCAATGTTGTTTTCAAGTATAACATTACTTAATTCTAATGTGAAACGCTAAAATTTAACTGCCAATGTGATAGCTGGAGTTTTGGAGGTACAATATACCCTGATAAAAGTATGCTGGCGTTTCAACATTGAAATTAGGGGGAAGGGGGGAGTTATTTAAAAAAGTCTCAATATATTTTGTGGATGATTGTGTGTACAGGACCGAACAAGCGATTGAGGAAGAGTGAAAGGCAGTGTTAATAATATCCAACAGATTCATGTCCTTGTGATATCTAGCCATCTGAGGAATTGTTTTTTAAGTGCTGTAAAGAAATTTATCATAACGTGAAAGGTGAGTAGCAGTTTCTATGCGGCAGAAAATAGTTTGCAAGGACATATTTGAAAGACTTATCTTATTAATATTGTTGCTTTGTTTGCATATATTCTAGGAGGGGTGGTAAATCAAAATCTAGTAAAATCTTGGCCCATTTGGTAAAATTTGAGGGATGGTTTAGTAAAATCTGCTGACGAACATCTGGTCACACTGGCTAGTAGTCTATTATAGTGCCAAAATCTCAACACAATGCTATTAAGTTTGGGAAATTTATATTATTCTTGAGTGTAGTCTATTATGGTTGGTTAGACTATGGAATAAATATTTAAAAATAATTACAACTGAGAGCTGTAAAATTACAAGTGTAAATTTAACATATAATATCATAGTATTTCTTGTCATAAATTTTACAAATGTAGACATAAAACAGGTTTAAATTATCAAAAGCAACTAAACTTGTCTGTTTTCATAGATTAGAAGCCTCTGGGAATTGCCTTTTAGCTCCATTTCCTTTTTTTTGGTGAATGACAACACTTTAGTGCACCAGTTTAAGAATATTGAAATCACTTGAGCTTTTCAAGAATGCTCAGTTTAACCGTAATCATTAGAGATGAGCTGATTAACCGGTTTTGCTGATTAATCGGTTTTGCCGATTAACCAGCTTTTTAATAATCGGTAATTGGCAGATTATTTCAAAATTTTATATTTCTAATAATACAAGAGTAATGAGTTTTGTTTTTGTTGCTTTAATGTTTTTGACCATGCATACCAACTGTTTTTATTGAAACACGAATGTGGGAGACTGGAGGTTTGCCAAAAAGGTGTAAAAACATCAATATTAACTTCAAGTGGCATGTCAGACTATCAATCTTATGCGGAAATAAGCTTGAGAATAATAATAGACAAAAATAGAACCGGTAATTCATCAGCTAGGACTTGGGCACCTTAGCTATTTTTGCTCTTTCAACTTGAGAGAAATAAGTTCTCGTATTTCTTTCAAGAAATGAATTTGTAAAGTTGAAGATGAAAGTATGAAACTAAATAAAACAATCAAATTTATAAAACATTCGTGTTCCAAATTTTAATGTTCCAGTTTTTGTAAACTGTGTGACATATGATACATGGCGTGCCACAAACATACATGTCAAGTTGCCAACACCTTTTTGCATCTTCCTACGTTAATAAGTATGTAATCAGATCAATGCCTCTGAGATTCTGCCAATAAGTAATTGGCCGTTCAAGACTCTGTGTGGGATTTCTCAAGAATAATGTATCAAAAGCACAGTGTGTTTTATCCACTCAAAGTTGTTGTGTCCAGAGGTGGAACTAAACCAAAGCAATTTACCACTACCAATCTTCGAAACCATATATACGAAGCAAATATCCATTGGAATTTCAAGCGCTATCAGCCAAGAACGAAGAAAAGGCACTGAAAAGAACACACAAAGTTGCTGAACAGCATGGCAAGACGTCTGAAAGTGTGAGAAAAGCACTGAAAAGCATTGAAATGATGGTGCTTGACAACCAGCCTTTCCTGATTGTAGAAGACTTGGGATTCCATAGGCTTATGAGACATTTGGCTCCCTCTTATCCCCTGCAAAGCCAGTTTCATTTTAGTGAAAAAGTCAAACCGGATCTATATGAAAGAGCAAAAAAGCGATAGCTGATAAACTCAAGCAGCATCTTGATTAAAACAATCCAAATATTTTATACACAACTGATATACACTGCGACTCATGATATTACTTGTATGATATATTTATGCCGTACATATTCAAAATGAGCATTGCCATTCATTAAACTATTCATTAAAACTTTAGATCTTTATGGTGTTGATATTTGATGTTAGTCACATGACTGAAAAAATATGGTGCTGTTCCATATTTCAGGCGGACCATGCTATTAGTTTTAAAAATATGATAACACGATAAGACGTCGTTTTTAACTTAATTGGAAGTGGGAACGACATTCTTTAACCAAAAACAGCATAGGTAACAACAAGAAAATGTTTTAGCTAGAAAATAAACGAACTTGGTGTCATAGTTGAAGGATTTTTCAAAGATTAGGTGGAACGGTGGAAAAGAGGGATTCTGGATTCCTAAAATGGATAAGAGTGGGAGATATTAGGCGTTTGAAGGAGAACTGTTCGTAAATTATCATGATCAATGTCTATCAACATTTTGAGAAAGTTTGCTTTGCCATATATCTTCAAAACTAGCAATGATGGATTCCTGGTGAGCAATAATAATTCTAAAAGTACCTCCACTGGTGTCGTGGAATAAATGTTTGGCACTGGACTGAGGCAAAAAAATGCTTGACAGCACAACAGAAGTTTGTCCTTTTGACGGGCAGACGAAATCAGCTTGATAAAGCTTGGAAAATGTATGCATGGGTTAGATTATTGATATTCAATGATGGTATGTGATCAGCGAGGCTAAGGAGTCAACAAAAAAGTGGCAAAGTAAACAAGTTCTGCTGGTAACAGCGGAAATAGGGATCAGAGGTCTCTTTTGTACATTTAGGCACATATAAAGACATGTTGGTTGCTAATAATAAAGATCTAAATGATCGTTCTACCACTTCTTTGGCAGGTACCTAAAACCTTTCATCAGAAGTTCCTTTTCCAGCATTAGGGAATTATCATGTTGATCTCGACTTGTCTGTCTTATCTTTCTCGACTTGTACTCTCAAGCATTTTTTTCCTCAATCCAGTTCCAAACGTTTATTCCACGACACCAGTGGAGGTACTTTTAGAATTGTTATTGCTTACCAGAAATCCATCATTGCTAGTTTTGAAGATATATGGCAAAGCAAACTTTCTCAAAGTGTTGATAGACGTTTATCATGATAATTTACGAACAGTTCTCTTTCAAACGCCTAATACGTTCCATTCTTTTCCATTTTAGAAGTCCAGAATCCCTCTTTTCCACCGTTCCACGTAATCTTTGAAAAATCCTTCAACTATGACACCAAGTTCGTTTATTTTCTAGCTAAAACATTCTCTTGTTGTTAACTATGCTGTTTTTGGTTAAAGAATGTCGTTTCCACTTCCAATTAAGTTAAAAATGACTTCCTGTCGTGTTATCATATTTTTAAAACTAATAGCGTGGTCCACCCTAAATATGGAACAACGCCATATTTTTTCAGTCATGTGACTAACATCAAATATCAACATCGTAAGTAAAGATCTTCTCACAACTTTGTTTTGATGTTCGTAAGTTTTAATGAATAGCAATGCTCATTTTGAATACGTACGGCATAAATATCTCATAAAAGTAATATTGTGAGTCGCACTGTATGGCCTTGGAAACACACAAACCATTTCAATATCAGTCTGTCGTCAGCTCACTGGGTCTCAGATACGGTTCCTGCCATGCAATCATCTGTCCTGCACTCGAGTCTCTTCTGGAAGCCACACTGGTCTTGCCATCGCTAGCAAATTCAATGGAATCTTGTTACAGCGGAGTGTTTCCCATTTCAACCATTCGGCATTGGCTTGTGATCGACTGTCAAAGATCCAAGAAGATTTTAATCTACAATCAGTGACATTGAAATTAGGGACACTTACATCAAAAAGACATTTTTTATTATATTTATGGAAAATTCACCTGTAAACCCCCTCCCCCCGCTTCAATGTTGCTATTTTGGCCCGAAAAATCATTGGCTTCATCATACAAAACAATAGCAGTTGCTACTAAAATTATTTCCCATTTCAGCAACATTGAAAAGGGGGAAGGGGGGTAGGTTGTGCGTTTTGGGCAATCGTTCCAATAATTATGTCAAGTGTAATTTACTGCGTACCCTAAATTTTAAACGTCTGTAACTTAAAAACTAAGCAAGATATCTTTATTAAATTTTCAACGTGCGTTCTGTGGTAATTGAAGTATTATTAGATTGATGAAATTCCAAAATTAATTCTATTGCGTCACAAAAGTTTCATATCAATTTAACAAAGATGGCTCGGATTCATGACCTAACGCCGGATCAGCGAGCTTTAGTTCTTTTACTGAGGCACGAATTTAGTTATTCATATTGGGAAATTGCGCTAAAAACAAAGATGTCTAAGACAAGTGTTTTCAGAATCATTAAACATTTTGATTGTAGCAATACTGGAGGTAAAAAGCTAAAGAAAGCTTATCAAGGTCGCCATAAATCACTGACAGAACGAGATGAGCACAAACTTAAAAGAGCAATCATGCAACTCCGCCAAAAGAAGTCTTAATTTTACTGTTATGGAAGTTGTGCAGCGTAGCGGTATTTCACCAACAATTGTGACTTACAGAACATTTCTACGATACGTGAAACGTCTAGGGTATGGATTTTTCCAAAGTCGAAAGAAAGGGGTTCTCACAAAAAAGGATTTAAAGATTCGCCGTAGGTTTGCACGAAACATGAAAAGCAAACCCGAAGATTATTGGACGTCAGATGTTTCTTTCGTTTACAAAAGTAATCCAATGAGTGACGTACTTAAACCAAAAAATCGTGTTTGGCGAAAGAGAGGAGAAGGGTTGTCGTTAACCACAAAAGGTAGCAAAGACCTTGCTGGTGGTAAACGATTACATTTGCTCGTGGCTATAGCGCACGGGAAAGGTGTTATCTGTGCGGAACCATATGTGAAAATGGATGGACCTTATTTTGCACGTTTTATACGCCATCATTTTCCCATTCTGTTTGACATTACAAGGACAAATGGTAATGCAAATCTAAAATTATTTGTAATGGACAATGATCCTTCCCAAACGTCAGCCATTGCAAGGAAAGCCTTAAATAATATCGGAGCAAAAATGCAAGTTATTCCAGCTAGGTCGACGGATTTAAATCCAATTAAAAATCTGTTTCATATTGCCCGAAAAAAAATGGAAGCAGAAATCCTAGAGAAAAACATTACACATCAGTCATGGGACGAATTTGTTGATAGAGTTAAATTTAATATTTGGTCGGTCTCGCGAGAATGTGTCGATAAAACAATTGGCAGCATGTCAAGGAGAATTAAAGATATTGCTAAACTTAAGGGAAAACGGACAAAATACTAGTGTCGATTGCATTCTTGTGATACTTGATAGTTTGAGTTGCTCTGTATATTGATTAATGAATCTAATGCCATACGTAAATATTGCAGATTGCCTCAAAAATATATTCGTGTCGAGCCACCATAGTGCTTTACAATTTGTATCAAATAAATGTACACATATATACCCAAAAAAATGTGTTTTATCAAAATAATCATTTTAGGTTTCCGTCTAAATTTAATGCCCCCTTATATTCATGACAAGTAACCATGTACTTATATGAAAATAACAGACTTTTTTTACAAGTAACCACAAGTAACCACATTATTAAATAATTATATGCTATATCTTCTTTATATATATGGTAACTCGTGGTTACTTGTGGTTACTTGTGTTGAATTACGATATTTTAACTTAAATAATGGTTATTTGTCAACTATTACCGAATGCACAAATTGTATGTAATAATACAGATTTGTGTTTGTCCAAAATGTTTATGCATTGCATAACATTTGTAATCTTGTTTATGGTTACTTGTGTGGAGACGTGTGGCTACTTGTGCTATTTATACTTCCGCTTGACAATTACTCATCAAAAATACAAAATTCATGTTTTGTTAATAAAATATCAAACCTATCGTGCAGTTTTTTATATTTCTAACTCGTTCAAACGTATTTCATGCTTGAAAATATTTAGACCAGGCAATCGCAGTCCTCGAGGATAAGGCAAGCGAAGCATGCTGCGCACGGTTTGATCTCTCGTTGCTCATCTTGTGGAATCTGCCTGTTAAAATTAAACATTTTCCATCTGACAGCCATCATCTCCGTCTCTCTTTCGTCTACAACGCCGCCCTTCACGTAAACGAGTTGATGTTTACTTGTGCTGAAAATTGGCGTATAACTGTCGAACACAATATCATTGGCAAAGTGACACTTGGGCGCAGGTAAATGAACCAACTGACCTTCAAGCATCAAAAGTAAATCATGCCAGGCGATTATCTGCGGCGACCAACAGAAATCGTTTAAGAAGACGACCTCAGCTTTCTCGGCTCCTACCCATGCGAAGCTTGTAGATGCAGGGTTGGTGAAAGTATTAAAAATCTTGTTGAGCGGATTGAGCAAAAATGTTTCGCCACAATTCGCCAGGCCCGTGAGCATCACATTTCGGAACTTCCCACGGCCTTTGACTAACAGCTCTTTGACACAGCCAGCAAAATTGTCAACGGCAATGTTATTTGCTAGCAGTTGTAACGCACAGTTGTGCCAATCGCGGATAGTGTTGCAAGTGCATTCTTGCTGATAAGTGTCGTTGAGCAGTTTTATTCGAGTTTTACTAAGTCTTTCTTGCGTTTTTTGTGCCGATTCCATCTCCCACGCAGTGGCAATGACCTCGTTAACCACCTTTTTACCTCGGTTGACAATGAACTCAGCCAAATCTGTTTTCCCTTGTCTTTGCTGGTTAGAAAAGGCTAAAAGTTCTGTTCGATTTTGCAAATGTTTACTTAGAACTATTTCAGCTACTTGGTATGCACTCAAGCGCTTTCGCTTTTTTCCACGTTTCTTTGAATCGGTTTCGTCGGGACATTCATCACTTTCATCTACGTTGTCAGTGCTAGCTTGTTCTGCAAACTGTAGTTTACTGTCACGTTTAACTCTGCGATTACGATTTGCTATATGAGCTTGCGATGTGGACGGTCCTTCGCTGTTCTTTAGATCGGGATGTCCTTCACTTTCAACACAGTGCTGGTCCTCTTTCGTGACATACTTCCAAGCCGTGTAATAATTTGTGTGAACGCTCGAGAAATGCACTGAGATGCCATACTTTTCACTAAGATATTTCTTAGCACGTAGCCACCGCTGATTTCTGTCGAGCTTTAAACACATGTGATAGTGCACCCCAGACTTTTTGTGCGATTCTTGTGAACAACACCAGTGAAGAACGCTTGCAGATCCACTTTTGAATGCATTCATAACGGCTTCGACAAAGGAATTCCTCGTGGGAATTTTTTATGTATTGGCTTGGCTATAGGTTATTAAATACACCTTTCGAATTTCCCTTCTTCCTAATTCACATTCTTCCGAATCAGACGAAGAACTGCCACTGTTGTAGCTTTCAAGTAGATCCATGTGCAATTGACAGAAAAGCAGTCTTGTGTATTTTAAAGCTATCAATGTAATTAATGAAATTTACAAATTCAACTAACGCTATCAGTAAATAATCAATCTTCGCTGTAACCTGATACATTATATTTAGGTAATGTCTGTCTTCATAGCATCACTTGCTGAATTAACAACCACGCAACATAATGACAGTACAGCGCACACGCTTTAAGCTACTAAATATACATTATATGTATCTTGAAAACCATCATCAAAAATACTTTTAGGTTACAACTTCATAAAGATGAACTTTGTAGGATGTAGAATGATATTTTAAGAAGTGCCACCGCAATTTAGAAGGCATCATTGCCCAGCAAACTAATACTGAGAAATTTTTAAGTCATAAAAATATTGATAAATTACTCAGACAATCAGTGACATTGAAATTAGGGACACTTACATCAAAAAGACATTTTTTATTATATTTATGGAAAATTTACCTGTAAACCCCCTCCCCCCGCTTCAATGTTGCTATTTTGGCCCGAAAAATCATTGGCTTCATCATACAAAACAATAGCAGTTGCTACTAAAATTATTTCCCATTTGAGCAACATTGAAAAGGGGGAAGGGGGGTAGGTTGTGCGTTTTGGGCAATCGTTCCAATAATTATGTCACTGATTGTACCTACAAAGAATACAAGATGTTCCTATCTAATGGAATTCTCAGCTTTTATCTCTTTCAGCGATTGCTCGAGATGAAAAAATGCTATTGTATTGTATGCTACCGATCATGACATTTAAATACCCACAGCCAACGAATGGAAACCAAAGGAAATTGTTATTCTAGCAGTTGCAGTCTTACAGATTTTTTAAGCAAAGATGGTGAAAAACTTGCGGGCATTCGCACAATGAAGCAAGAATTCCGCGATGCTGTAAAATCTCATTTTGAGAATGTGCTTACACATAAAAACTATAACGTGGCAACTACTATTGATCCTTGTTTCAAGACCGCCTTCACTGCAGAAAAAGGGTGTGCATTTTCACGGCCTGTTGAAGAAATCATCACTTGTACAGATCCTACTGAAGCATCGGCATCTACAAAGAACTGAGTTGACCTTTGGGATTGCTTTGATGAATTGGTAGCTTCATCGACAATGCCTGCCAGTATTCAGATGCCATCTGATAATCCCAAGGAGAAAGCAGTTAGCAATTTTGTGGCAATGCCAATTGGTGCTAAAAAAGAATGCCCATTCAAGTGGTGGGTTGCACAGCAATCAGCTTTTCCAACCATCCATCAAGTCGCCAAAAGATTTCTTAGTGCACCTTGTTCAAGCGTTTACTCAGAATGCATCTTTAGTGAAGCTGGCAACATATTAAACGACAAAAGAAGTTGCCTCAACCCATCAAAGTCAGAAAGCCTTCTGTTTCTTCAACATAACTTGCCAAGACTGGACTTCGGGTACTAGAATTCAAGAGTAGCACAGTACACTACTACACTTTCACTTTGACATTTTCTAATAAGTACATATATATTGACATTTATTTTCTATTGAAAATGCTTTAATTGACTAGTTCTTTTTAATATAAACTTATTAAATTAGAAAACTAGTCAGGTTTGTTGATTGATAACATGATTTCAACTTTATCAATATATAGTTGGTAAACCTTGTAAAATTAGGTTTTTGGGTGTTAGTCATATTCTACACAATATTTGAATATTTCATTTTTAATTATTATCGACGTTTTAGTGATATATTAGGACAACGTTTAGCAACAATCACGGTACAATTTCCAGTTGACTGTTTGACCACTGCGTTATCAAATTACGTCCCGTTAATATTTGTGGGCTTGAAACAAGTAACACTCACATGCATTCAAAATTGTGTGAAGTTTGCATTAAGGCTTAACAATCATTTTTAGAAATGTTGGTGTACATTGGCTATAGCAAGTTAATTTCAAAAGAACTGAACTAATTTGATTGATTTGCTATATTATCTTTGGGCCAACAAATGCAAAGAAAAACATGATTAATATATATGTCAAATTTAACTTGTACCTTGAGCGAGTTATTCAATTATATACTGTATGCGAAAATAATTGGCTTGGGTCGATTAGTCGGCCAATTATACGTCCGGAATATAATATATACCCAGAACACTTTGGCAAAAGTATTCATATCATACTCTTTTGCCTATGGTCTGTCTCTCTTGAGGCCTAGATACAGGTTCTTTTAAGGATGCATTAGTGAAGCAGGAGGCTATTTCAAATTGTAGCTCTGGTATTTAGTATTTAGTAATAGGAACCATATAGGTGTCTAACAAAATAAAGCAATATTTTGTGACAACAGTCTCTTTGTTCATAGTGGGGCAGCCTCCATGTAATATGAAATATGATATAGCATGCAGGTGAGGCCTGAGTGACTAAATGTAAATCTACAAGACAGCAAAGGTAAAAAAACAATGTCTAGTAATGGAAATACTCAAATAAGTAACAAGAACCTTATTGCTATCATGTAGAACAGACAATATTCTGTAACAAGAGTCCCTATCTTTTGTAATGAGGCAGTAACTATAATATGAAGTATAGTATAGCATGAAAGCCAGGTCTGAGTGACTTACTAAAAACAATATTCAGATAGCTAATAGGGGACCATGTTGGGTGTCATGCAAACATAAACAATATTTACTAACAGTCCGTTTGTTCCTAATGAGGCAGTAAATGTAGAATATGATATACCACGCCTGCTAGTAGTCCAGAAAGCCAAAAAAAAAAATAAACAAAAAAAATGTGTATGTGAGTTTAATTAGAAATAAATTATTAATCATGAACACACACAAGTATAATAAACTAAAGCTTGTGTGCATATAGATTACACCCTCAAGAATTGCCACACCACTATTAAATGGAAAACTTTTTGAATTGCGAACCGTATGCTATTTATGCATCTTTAGTTTCATAAAATAAAAAATCTACACTCCCACGAATATTAGACTGCCATCAATGACGTAAACGTGATGACGTCATTGAATTTTGACCAATGTACAAAAAATCCTAAATCCACCCCTGTTATAGTCCACTGGTATTTCCTGGACCTTTGCCTTCCCCTGCATTGTAATTACTACCAATGCATTCAGCCTCGAGTTCAGCGTAGTCCTGCAAAAATTTGTGACAGATTTTTGACAATTCGTTTGGAACATACATGATAACCACTGAATGCTTGCCTGTACATACATGCCATACTCATTTTTCATTCTTAGAGAGAAATGTCAGTATTTGAGCAATTTAGTACATTCTCTTGGAACAATTAGCATTTAATAAATATCTAAGATGGCATGTCTGACTCGTACTCAGATGCCTGACTCATCTCTCTTTAATGGACTAAATCCAGTGCCATTGCAGCTGCAGCCTACTATATTTGCAAATGAATTGTACATTATTCGATTGTGGTATAAAAAGTCAAGGTGATGGCTTTGCAACATCACAGAAACATTAGGAAAGTCAGTTGAACTTTGCAGAAAATCTTTGAAGTGCAACATCTGTACAAAATCGTTTACTGGAGAGCAGTACCTTAACATTCATGGGTGCCTTAAACATGAAATTAAATCTGCTGCTGTAGCTGGTGACACTCGTAGCAGTTTAAAGCAAAGACCATCTGAGGTGTTGCAGGCAGGTTTGTCAGAGAATATTAACAATCGTCAATCTGAATCGAGCCAAGATTTCAATATGTAGGGCCAGACAGGACATGGCCATCTTTAGCCACAACAACAGGAAAAGCGAAGAGGAAAAGCTAAAGGAAACTCATATACTCTGGACTCAAAAACTCTTAACCATTTGGATCAAAATCGAAACCAACAGCAAGGTGGGCAAATTTTTAGCACTTGCAAACAGTGGCAGATCTAGCGTAAGTCAAAATAAATTACCACAGCTCATTCTAGGATATATTTACATTTTAAAATACCTTCAAAGCAACTTCATTGGTTAGATTTTATTCTTTTGAAATTCGTAACCGATGACATTGTTATAAAGTTATTTTGAATTTAAAATTGAGCTGCTATAATTTATTTTGACTTACCCTGGATCTGCCACTGGTTGCAAATGAAAGGGGAGTTAGCAAATCCCTAGTGATAAAATGGAACAGAGAAAGAGACTGATTACAAGAACAACTAGTCCTCAACAAAGACACGAGAAACACAGGCTCAGTCATAGCTGCTAGACAAAAGCAAAGAATGACTGATGACAGATCAAAATAAATGGAAAAGTACGTTCAGGCATCAAAACTTCTGTTATCAGAATTTAAACTGCATTGAGCAACAGGCAGAAACGTTTTCAAACTTTAGGTTACAATAATGAAATTGAAATTTGCTACTGTAAAGAGGCAGAAGAAAGGCTTTAACGGCAGTCAAAACTGGTTTCAGTGATTTAAGAAAAGACACAGTATTGTGCTGAGACATCGCACCAACAAAAGGAAGGAATTTGCACATGATGACAGGAATACTATACGGACGTTTCACAGGAATTTGAGAAAATTTTTGAAAACCCAAAGGAGAAGAAACAGGTATTCTATTTTTAATTTTTTTACCAACTATTTTGATATGTAACTTGAACTGCTCTACTGCGCTGCAAGCAACAAAACGTTAGCAATTAAATTTCTTTTATATATCATGTCTTGTCTCAAAGTAATTTGCTGGGCTTTAATTTTTATTTTGAAGTGGGTCTTCTATTTTTCCAAAATATGGAAGATGGGCTGCTGAAAAACAGATATAACATTGATCAGGTGCCCCCTTCCATTTGTAACTGGACAAGAAACAACTTAATGATACATTGGGTAGCAAGCAGGTGTGGGTGTCACAGCCATCATCTCGCCTGGATAAAAGGCAAGCTACCCTACAATTTTGCATATGTGCCAAAGGTGAACAAAATGTCAAGCATGCAGAAATAAATACATCAATGTACAATGTTTCCTGAAAATCATGTGGATGAGATCCGGCAAATTGATGCAGGATGTGGAAAAATGACGAAAGTAAAAATAGTGGCAGGAATGGAAAAGTGGTTGGAGGAAGAGCAAAATTTGGGAGAGTGGCATGACAAACTCTCAGCCAAAGACAAAAGGATCCTTATGACAAAGTGGGCAGCAGAGGTATGGAGGGAGCTAAGTAAAAATAAAGAAATTTTTAAAAGGCTGTTTTTTAACAACTGACGATTTAAATGATTGAACTACAACACAAATATCGCCATGTCAAAAACTGTGAGCAGGCATTTGTCGTCTTAATACTGCGATGACAGTTTCACTGCTTATAATATTATATTCAACTATTATTGCGTGACAATCCTTTTCAAATCTTTGCAGGTATCTGAGACCTAGCTTAATCATTTAATATCTAATATTTGTGAACAATAACCATCGTATTGTAGATAGTGGTGTTATTCACTGCACAATTAGTGATCAGAAAGCAGGAGTCCCCAAGGCTGCCCCAAGGATAATTGAACACCGCTTGTATAAAAATTATGATAAAGATGTTTTTATTCACCACTTTAACAAAATATATTGGGACTTAGTAAACAATACATTAAATGTGGAGATGGCTTTCAAGCTTTGGAATGATTTATTTACTTCTGTAGCAGACCAACATGCCCCTATTAAACAGACTCGCTGGAAAGGTTTTCAAGCTCCCTGGATTATTTCGGATTTAAATCAAACAATGCGTGCTCAGTGCACTTAAGTCATGGCTCCAGCTCATTTTAGCAAAATATGACATAAATGGCAATTACTCATCATATATTAAAGCAACCTTCACCAAACTTGCTATAATAATAGTTAGGCCTAGTGTTAACAAACTGCTACATTTTGTTGCTATGGAAACGGTCACGTGACCATAACATCCTTGATATTGTGTTACTTATCTTTGCGGACTTGGGAGATGGGTCTGGGAATAATGTTAGCATTACAAATTGTATGCTTTAGAAAGCACGTATATTCAAGTTTATCAGTCTAACTGGAATGAGTGTCCTAAATGTATAGTTTAGGGCAAAGAAAGAATTGTTTTAAAAATTCATGTATTTTTTCATTTCTACCTCAATTTTTTTTATGTTTTCGGCACAAAGGACACCCATTCCGGTTAGTTCCCCAAAAATGGGTAGGAAACGAACTTATTTTCATAGTCACTGAGAGCTTGTATTGATACAGGGTAGTCTCCTGAAGCAATTTTTTTCTGACTTTTGACAGCTTTATGGCTGTATGGCAATTATTTCACTCATTTTTCCCAGCTGAGGTGACATAACACACTTCTTGTGCCATCTAGCAACAACTGTGTTACTGAATAAACATTTTCCCCCAAAAAAAGGACCGCATGCAGGGCTAAATTCACTACGATAAAAGAATTAATTTAGCTTTTAAGTCATTAGTTTTTCCACCATTTTGAATTTTCTTGTTTCCATGGAAACAGTTAGTCAAGCAAAAAATCTTGGCGGAAACGGCAAAATTTTATCGATTTTGAGTTTAAAGTTTGTTTTTTAAAGTTAAAATATAATCTTTTCAACTTCTTTTGTTTCATGTGAGAAAAATATACAAGAAAACATTCAAGTTTTGTCATGTATAAATGTAAACAAGGAAGACAATAAATTGCTTTTGTATATCTGCAAAAATTAATCAAAACGTTAAATATGATTCATTTATCGTGTAGATGACTCTTTTAACTCCACTCTACTTTTGTCTTAAGTAAAAACTGTTCTACTATGTGACCTAGTTCACTAGTTGCTTGTAGCTAACACTTGTTAGTATCCACGCGAAATCTACGTGAAATCCACACAGAATTCACGAAACTTCGGAACCCACGTTGCAGGGGGTAAAATTCGTTCTTAAAGCCAGGACTTAAAGTGCTACTGCAGCGAAATTTTCAACCCCTTTTTTATTGGCTTAATTTAAAGATCTTTCGTCTCTGATACGTTTACCGCAAACAGAATTAAAATTGGCCTTTTCCAGCCAGTACTATAGGCTTCCAAAGTTGTAATTTTTGGCACTTCCTGTGCGAACTTTTTGGCTGCCATGTTGAAGCTGTGTGACGTCATAAGTTGAACACAACACAATAATGTTATGTAGAACTAATAGTGAAAAGCGCTATCGCGGAGGAAAACGTTGTGTTGCTAGCGGTCCGCACTTAGTTGCGCCAATACTAGCAAAATCGAAGGGATATCTATGCATCTGTTTCCTCACAATGAAACAGATCATCAAAGGCGACAAAAGTGGGTTAATTTTGTGCGCAAACATAGACTGGGTTTTCATGCTTCTGCGACCTCGTACCTTTGTTCAGTCCACTTCGACGATTCATGCTATGATGTGAATCTTGCTTTGGCTAAAACGCTAAATATGAAGAGGAGATTGAGAGAAGATGCTGTCCCAACAATTGATGTAGCCAGAATAGTTCCAACAGCTGAGGAACAGCCAACCGATCGAACACAAAGACAGGTATATACTAAAATTTGCATGCGAAGGTTGTCGCCCATGCGAAGGGTTAATTTTAATACTATGCGATGGTGAACGCTGGCGATAAACATATCTACATTTTCTTATTTCAAAGATAATTCGTCGCAGTAAAAGGTTGTCTCCTGTTAATTTGCCACTGACCTCTTCGGATTCGCCAAAAGCAGTTGAGGAAGAAAGTCAAGAGAGTCCAACAAGCCATGTTGTTGACCATTCAGTATACGACGTATCATACGACAGTGACACTGAGAGCGAATTTACAAAGCACCTCTCGTAGTTCGTGCACTTCGTGTGATGGTTTAAAAAAGAGAATCAAGGGGCTTCAGAAGACAATCAGCTGGTATGAAAAGACCAAAGCGACCTTGCAAAAGAAAATACACATGCTAGAAGCAGGAACAACAAGCACATCTGTTCCAAGTACACCAACTTTTAGTACGGCAGTTTTAGATAGCGATGAAGACAGCGAGGAAGAGATTCATTCTGAAAATGAATCTTTAATGGACTATTCTTCTCTGGAGGAATCCAGTCAATCTGCTGCAGAAATGGACGAAGATACTACAAGAAATACTGTCAGGTACGCCTGGTATGTTAATTTTGTGTTAAAAAAGTTTATCTGTGTATGTTTATAGACCTAAAGTTGACAGTTAATATCCATAATTCATTCAGGCTGCAGAATGATTTGGCTTCTTACAATTTGTTATTTTCCCAATAAGTCTATAACCGTGTTTTTCTATTCGCTGACACTTATTTTTAATTTTTACAGTGTTGATGAAGGAACCAGCCCATACCATGAACCAATGTTCATGGTATTTTACAGCCCTCTCATTGAGTTGTTTGGATGATTCTGCTTCAGTTGCAAGGCTGAAAATCCAAAGGTTCAGGTGAAACGAATTGGGTCTATGGCTAGTGTTGTCCAGGCTTGCAGTAAATGCCTCACAGAAAACTTCACATGGAGAAGCCAACCTATGGTTATGGGAAGACATGCTGCTGGAAATATAATGACAAGCTTTGGTATCTTGATGTCTGGAATCAATATCAGTCAAGCAATGTTGATGTTCAGACACATAAACCTTGCCTCAATTAGTGTACGATCTTACCATGCACATCAAAGTACCTTCTTATTCCCAGCTATATTGAAACATTGGGAAGTTTACCAGTCTAGTTTGATCGAGGAAGTAAAGAAGAGAGATGAAGACTCCCAGACTTGGTCAGGAGATGGGCACTTTGATTCCATGGGTCATAGTGCTAAGTATGGCGTTTATACAATGTGGAGCAATACCACATCGAAGTTGGTCCATTTTGAATTACTTCCGGTATAACATGTTTCTTATTAGTTATTTGGTTTAGACACATCAATCTACAGTGTACTAGTTATTCTTGGACTGAAGGTTTAATATTTTAATATACCTGCACAGGAATTTCAAATTATGGTAGAGATTTTCTGATGTTTGACAACAAACAAAAGACAATTTCACATAAGAAATTTCAATATAATTATAAACATTTAAATTTGTTTGTAGGCAAATGAAGTTGGCAGCGGCAATGCAATGGAACTAGAGTGTGCTAAAAGATCATTTAAATTCCTACAAGAATCTGGTCTGGTCGTAAAAATAAATCGAAAGGAAGCGAAAGCATTGTTCAACTCAATGGCCGGAACCGGAACCAACTAAGCACTTCCGTTCTGTATGCCAATTCCCAGAATTAGCGATATGCTACATATGTATGCTACTGCCATGTGCAAAATGGCGGAGCGGACAGAAGATATTACTAACATAGTCAGACATGTTGTATCTTCTTTGGGAAATTTGTCAAGCTATGGTCGTAGCGAAAACCGAGAAGAGAACAGGAGCAATTCTGCAACTAATAACAAAGAATCAAACGAATCAAGCACATTTGAAGATGAACTCTCGCGAAGATTCAATCTCCCACGCGTGCAAGCGTCGAGCACTGTGAGACCTCTTCCTAGAAGTGGATCTGGTCGTTCTGTGCCTTACTCCACCAAGGCTAAAAAAGCAAAAGAGAAAGCCAAAGATATAAGAGCAACTGCAGAGCTGGTTATTAAAGATGTTTGCCTTTTACCAAACCCTGAATGGGACTGTGTTCCAAGATGGCACATGAAAGAAGACTTAGTGAAACAGAATCTTTTTATTGATGCCTGGACATTGGACAAAGCCAGGACAGAAAGTCAACTGAGGAAAGAAATGAGTAAGCTGTATCCTAGTCTTAATATCAAACCAAATGAGTAAGTATCTGTAGTTTATTGATTAATGGGTGCATGATTGCTGTAACTGCTTTCACAGGTGATACTTGTATAATACAATTGCAAATTTTGCATTGCAGTTTTGAATTTGTGAAAGCTGTTGGTAACACAATTGCTAAAGTTCAACTTCCAAAAGACCAGGAAATAAATGGCAGAATTGTTAAGCATGTATCTGGAACAGGGCCATTATATATACGTGCTCTTAAATGGATAGATGATGACAGTGATGAGGTGCTATAAATTGTATTCTTTCTATATTATGTAATCAGACAATGATGAATCATTGTTACATAATTTTTGTTCAAACAATAGATAAATATGTTAACATGTGGTATGCAAGCATGAAAACATGTAAGAATTTGCCAATGCACTGGTAGCGGGTAGTTTCTGAGCAATAACAAAGCCAGCCCGACAATTTGGTCATGCTATGTAAATTTAAATCATTATCATAACTCATTTCCTTAGAAATTGATTCCTGTTTAGTCTATAAACACAGAAAAATTTGCATAGCATGACCAAATTTTTGGGCTGGTTCACCTCTGTTTCTGAGTGCTTTCCCAACTATCTGACAGGGACCGCAGAGCAAAAACGTCGTGGCACACTAGAATTTTCTAGTTAAGCGCACTGGCACGAATGACACCATGCTTAATTGCAACACCTAGGGTGCGCCAGGCTTTACACATATGAATATTAATTCGACAGTGATGTACATATGTACCATGTTACAGTAATGCTGGCTAACGCTTAGGCATGAAGATTAGATACAGGGCATATAAAAAATCTGCAAACCCTTTGAAATCAGACTTATGATTTGGACAGTTCAGTATAATAATTGCGTGACCCCCGCAGATGTTTAACATATTTTAAGAGTAATTTTAAGACCATGAGTCTTAAGACCAAGGTAATTTTAAGACCTATATATATATACGTGTGCGCGTGCGCATGTGTGTGTGTGTATATGTATATACAGTTTTTTTGAAACACCCTTTAGACAGTTTATTTATAAAATTTAAATTAGTTTTAGTTGAACATTTGTTGCAAAGCATTTAAAACTATCAAAAATCCGACAAGACCATCAGAATCACCCGACTCTTTTGCTATTTGCACAACTGCATTCAGCGTTGCTACATCTTCTTCCGTGATAAAAATAGGGGACTCTGGTACCTGAACATTGTAATTAGATTGCAATTCGGGCACAGGACCATCCTTATCCATTCCATAGTCACTCCAGTTTACATGTGTACCACTTTGCACACTATTCACGCCACTATAACCAGAACCCCTACTATTTACCATACCTTGTATCCACAATTGCTCAGGAGTAAAATTACTCTATGTGCTCAGAGTGTGAATTCCAATGATAACCTTAATTTGTCCAATGCTTCATTTACTAGCGGAATATACACAAGATGCAGAGCAAACAAGTGCATTTCGTTTGTTGTGTCCATAACGGGTACCTCAAGTTGAGAGAATATATTTACAAAACGACTGCAGACAATACTGTTGACTCCCCACCAGAGTCTCTCAATCCGTTGGTTATGAACAATAGTCCCAGTAATTATGCTCCCGCGGTTAACTCCTCTTGCTTGGAGCATAAACCTTGCTACTTCTATATTTTCTAATCCCATGTCAGTGCGTACACGGGATGGAAGACTGTATTGATTGACAGCTTCCTAAAAGTTAGCCAAAACTGTACTCGCTCTATTGTTTGTAGATGCCCGTAAAAACACTATTAACGTTAAAAAGCCATCTATCGCGCCGTGTATTACGATGCGGTAGGGCTGTATCAGCTTGTGGTTTCTGTCCAAATGCCTAAAGATTCATGAGGGCAATTAATTGTTACTTTTCACAAATTTTACGTATTCGAGAAAAAAAATCAGACTTCGATGCGGATACAGTTTTTTTAGGTCTGTCCACAAGATATACATTAAAACATTTCTTCCATTTTTCACCCCCCCCCCCTATAAACAGTCTGAGTGACATTTGATGTCACACCCTATGTAAAACTGCATTGCCTAACATTGCCTTACTTACCATAGTGCATTTGGACATGGTACTGAATACCGCCTTCAAACAATGCTTCTGGAAGCTCGAAGAGTCGTCACGACTGGATCAACTCTTCTTAATGACTCTAGCAAACGACGTCTCTGGACTCTTACTCCTCTTCTATGCAGGGACCCCTGTACCAATCTAAAACCAATTCTAGTGGTGATATCCAGAATATTACGTACGAGCTGATCTAATGATCTGTCATCTATATTCGAATAGCATGTTTCACTGTTTTGCAATCCAGATGACTGTCTTCTTCGACGCAAGGTTCTTTCTGATATGCCAAGATTACGGGCTATATGAGCCCAGGTAAATCCAGCTCTATTATGTAGTGCTTCTAAAATATTGTCAGAAACATCTAGCCTGGGACGACCAACGCCTGAGCTAACCACCCTTACGCCTGTATGAATAGTTACATTCTGTTCTTCTTCTAAAAATGAATTGAATGACAGCCTCTCACAACGTTGTCGTTGTATTGAAACCAGTGATAGAAGGATGTGTAAGTCTGAAATCAGTTGTTCTTCCAACGGAGCTGATTCTTGTATCCTTAACGTCAATACGTCGCGACATAAACTCAGCAGAATCAAAAGATAAATACTCATTATTAATGGACGAAACTAGAAGTTCCTGCAGACCCAAAAAATTCCTCAATCTCAAAGTCGCTTAACTCGTTTCTCACCTACATTTTTCGAAATTGTAATAGTGTGTTTGCATTTACGTCACAGTTACGTCAAGACATTTTGGTGTCCGCCATGTTGGAGGTCCAAAACAACGTGGTGTAATATAATATACTATTATACTTCTATACTTTTTCATTTTTTTCGCATTATGCCACTATTTTGCTTAGTTTTTAATTGTCCGAACAAAAAATCTAAGCAAAAGGATCTTACTTTTTGTCGGGTGCCTAAAATTATAAAGAATCAAGGTGAAGAAACGGAGATTTTTGTCAGCTAAACATAGACGAAGGTGGCTGACCGCCATATAAAGCGTGATAAGCCGTGACAACCTTATGGACAAAGTCCTCGAATACAATCGTGTATGCGGGGGGCATTTTCATTCTGGTAAAGCAGCTCATCTGTGGGATAAGTGGAACGTCGATTGGGTACCATCGTAAGCAAAGCCAGGAGAAAGCAAGACAGCAACTGAATGTAGAAAGCGCATGGTCGAGAAAGATGGTGAAATAAATTGTTGCTGAATGTGAAGCCTAAAAGACAACCCAAACGCAATGAATCTGGGCTTTAATAACTTATGTTCATGAGGATGCCATATATTCATTGTTTACATTGTTGATAACTAATATTCACATGTTATGAGAGTTATATACATTAAGCAAAGGCTATATAACTTGTATCACAGTCTAGGATATAAATGATATTACAGTACAATAATAATAAACAATGCACACTTTGAATGATTTGCACCAATATGAACATACAATATTTTTACCCATGGGTTTTAAGTAGCCTTCTGCAAGACATATTTTTGGTGGTCAAGACTAAGAGCCTCCTTGTGATGACTACTGGGCAACAGCATATTGTGTTGTGAAGGGTGAATGACAAAAACTAGATTTTAGTTAAGTATGGGTATTGATTTAGGCAGTTAGGCATCCGAAAAGGGGTGTACACAACATTTTGTTGCCCAGTGGTCACCACGAGGAGGTTCTCAGTGTTGACCACCAATTCTTGCATGAAATCAATAAAAAACTTCACCTAGATATATTTTCATAGGTGAGGTTTACACATTGAAAACTAGCTCTACTAGTATTTGATGATTTACTGCTATAGGATGAATCATGAATATAATATACACTGTGACTGGAAATACAATGTAATATTAATATATATTAATATAACGTGCCAGATATATTCTACCATGCTATATTATGCTTCAATATGATATTCCCACATATGCCAAAATTAATTACCAATATGTAATAATCAGATGTGCAAATGAAAATCTTTGGCCGTGTTTCAAACTGATCTCATGTAAGAATACATTCCGTACTCAACTCCTCGTCCGAAATAAGAAAAGAATGAACACCAATACAATATATTTATCAATACAATGCTTCTTTACAATACATTCAAGTGATTTTGCATGATTTGATAAAGGAATCTTATAAATAACTCTCTATTCTAAAGCGTTTTGTGACGACTGTTCCGTATGAGCAGCCGCCATGTTGGTTCTTTGGACCTCCAACGTGGCGGATGATAAGTCTGTGACGTCACCTGTAAACACACTATAGGATACAGCCACAGGAGTTCAGAACGGAAGTTGGAATGGCCGGAAGTGATTCGCCCGGTTTGTTCCGGCCATTGAGTTGAACAACGCTCCCGCTTCCTTTCGATTTATTTTTACGACCTTTTGATTTATTTATGCAAACTTTGATATGATCCTGTTATGGGTGTCGTTCAATTGTCTTATTTGTATGTTGATATAAAATACGCAGTTTTAATATAATACATACAACATTCAATTCAAATTTTAGTATTTCATTTTGTTATCACACGGTATCAAACTAAATGTGGATGGTTCACTATTTGTGTGAGTACTTGGATTAATTCAAACAAACTTCGAATAGTTTTTTGTACTTGATATAATTTTGTCTGTAACGGAACGTCATAGATATCTTTATTAGTGACCGACATAAGGGATATGCAAAGTGGATAAGGACAAAACAGAAAGGCACCAAGCATTTCAATGACATCTGGCATGTAAATAAGAGTATCAACAAGCAACTAAGAAAAGCAAGCAAAGAAAAAGGATGTGAAGTAATTAATGATTGGTTGAGGGCTGTTCGTAGGCATTTGTACTGGAGTGCACAAATCACCATTCCCGGCTTTGAAGCTCTCATTGTGGCTAAATGGAAATCGACTGTTCGACACATGGCTGGCAAACACGAGGATCACCCAGATCCATTATTTATGTCATGTGCCCATGGTGAGCTGGAAGAACGAAAATGGATTCCTATAGGTAAATGTCGTCACAAAAAATCTTTATGTCCTGACAAAAAATCAATTGGAATGTGAAAATTTTGTAGGTTTTGTATGAAAAATTACCCACTTCCGAGTGTAAGGAAAATGCAGTGACAAATTGGAAATATCAGCTAATGGGTCATTCCAAAAAAAAAAGATCCATAGCCTACCCACAGAGGAAATTTCTGTCATCCAAAGGGGGATCATTTAAAGAATGTCTTAATTTTGTATAGGATGTCTAGAGAAGGGGTAATACACCCATATTACTAATGTCCTCCATGGGGGGATCTTTTCTCGAACAACCGAATTACCTCCAAACTTAAAAAATTATTTAGAAATGAAATCACTTGATAGTAAGTAATTAACTGATTAACATGAACAATACCTTACCAGGAACTGTAGCCTATGACCATTTCTGCTCTGTTTTGCTAAAGAAAGGAATATTAAAGGATATTGCCAAACTGTCACCTGATGGTCAGACCAGTTGCCTTGAAGGGTTTCACTCCACTCTGAATCATTGGCGTCCAAAAATGACCCACTTTTCATGGCTGGGAACTTTCTGCAGGTAAGCATTGGCTTTATCATATAAAGGATATCAGAACACTTTCACTTGACACATTGTTCAAATTTCTAACATATAATCAATTTAATTTACAGGCATGTTATTGCCATACTTCATTTCAATGAGAATGTGCATTGGCAGTCGAAAAAATCAAAGAATGGCCATATCAGCTACAATATCCACTTTCCAAAATACAAACTTGGGGAAGAAGTTGTTCGAGAAGTATCAGTTCAACCTACTTATGGTAATTTTTTTTGTTCTTCCTGCATGTATGTTGTGTATACATAACTGTTGAAAATTGCTCCTATTCCCATCCAATTTTATATCCTAATTAACAACTATCAAACTATTTTTCATGTTTGCCACATTATATGTTAACAACATATTTTTTTATTGTAGAATATGTCAGTGCTGTTAAGAACCTT
The DNA here is from genome assembly GCA_963855995.1 of Muricea muricata. Lineage (NCBI taxonomy): Eukaryota > Metazoa > Cnidaria > Anthozoa > Malacalcyonacea > Plexauridae > Muricea > Muricea muricata. The sequence continues at coordinate 66,020,870 of OY979716.1, forward strand.
CTATTTTCAACCCCTGTGAAAGAACCCAGCTAGCACACAACGTGCACACAATGTTGGTAGAAGGTTGTAGGAATGTTAAGTTTAACTTAACTTTGTGACGACGTTCATACCACTTTGGTTTTTGATGCGGTACCCCAATAACGTGTGGTCAACGTTGGCGTTCAATGTTTGGTCGAACGTTGTATCAATGCCAGTTTCTAACGTGGTGGCAAGGTCTCTCCACGCACGTCAAAATAACGTTGAATGCCAACGTCGTTTTGACGTTGCAAAGTAACATTTTAAGTCATGGGCAGTTTTTATATCTTATAATTACGCGACGAGTGTGATTCAGAAGAAGTTAATGAGCTACATATATACTTTGCAAACTCATGCCACGAACCGGCGTACGCGATATCTTATCACTATATTGATCTACCTGTATATTCAAATAATGTTTAGTTAATATTGCGAACTTAAACTGTATGTAGCCGACGCTGGCTTTTACTTTAATCTACCTTACGGTATACTTACACAGCAATTAATCGTACATATTTGTATTCTAGCGTATGCGAATAATAAAAGCACGCGGATAGCTTGTAGTTCAAACGGCATAATTTTAATATGCGCCAGAATTTGAATCAAACATAAAAAAATAGGTACGCTATGCGTACATGTATCTGCGAAGTGTGAAGCAGGTAAAAGCTATATAAATGTCATGCATTCAAAGTAAAAAGTACTCAAATAATATTTAAACAAGATAGACATTAATCCAAATATAATTTGAACATTTTGACAATTCACAAGCAGACAAGTTTAAACTTTGATGACAAGAAATGTATTATATTGGCATAGACGCACAGTATCAGTATCACAGTATTGTATATGATAATTAGCCACGTCAGGACATTAGAAAATCATCGCTTTACAGCTTATCTGTACAAACACTAACTGTTTTTACAAAATTATTATTGCAAAATTATTAGCTTTGAATGTTTTGTCAATAGCATTATATACTTTTAAAAATTTGAACAATATTTATATATTACAAAACTATCTGTCATGTCATGCATTGAAAATAAAAAGTACAGCTCAAATAATATTTAAACAAGAGCACATTCAAATATAATTTCAACATTGTCAATTCACAAGCAGACAAGTTTAAACTTTGATCGATGACAAGAAATATATTATATATATTGGGGTATTATTGGCATAGACACACAGTATCAGTATCACAATATTTTACAGGATAATCACCCATGTAAGGCCGTCAGAAAATCATCGCTTTACAGCTTATCTGTACCAACACTAACTGTTTCTACAAAATCATTATTGCAAAATTATTAGCTTTGAATGTTTTGTCAATAGCATTATATACTTTTTAAAATTTCAACAATAATTATATATTATAATTGGGTTAGCGGTTAGGGCAAGGGATTTGATTGGACCCGTTCAATTTTGGCCCATGCACTTTGTATGGTTCTGTAATAACATGAAATATAAACGAATTCTTCACTACTGTTGTGGAAGCACTGTCTGACCTTGTGGCATGTAGCTTCGCATTCACAAGCACGAGGTAAGTTTGGATTTCTATTTTATTCGCTTTTAGGGGAAAAAGGCTAAGTAAAATCTTGAAATTTGCCAAGTGTGGCATTGATTACGTTTTAGGTTGCCATTTTTACAAACGTTCCGCAAAACATAATATTAGTGTGCTTGAAGTCTTGAACGAAAAGTTGGTTGAGCGACAAAGCACCCTTAACTATTTTATTTATATATTTGGAAATCAAACACTAATTTAAATATAATTTTATTGTCCTTGCAAAAGATATTTTGACTTTTAAAGATAGGATTAATGCACAGTGCTAGCAAACTGTGTTATCCTTCGATACCAGTGTTTAACTGTTGATAAGATTTAATACAATTCTTTCTTTCTAGTGGATAGATCTTATAGACGGCACTACAGTATGTCTCAGAATTCAGAGCGAGCTTCAGGGTCAAGGTACGTGGCTATCATCTTACTATTGAATGGAATAATTATTCCTTCAATATACTGTAGGTTAGGTTGTGTTAGTTGTATCAGAAAAATTGACTAACGATTTCGTATTCAATTCTAGCAGCATGAATTCTCAGTCATCTCGAAGTACGCAGCGTAAGTCAAGTTTTAAACAATTTGCCTTTTGCAAGCTAGGAAAAAACATGTACGAATACTTTTACCTGTAGCGCTCTGACCGTTAGCAGAATTGGGTATCTGACAGTTGGATATCTGGATTTTCAAAAATTATAGTTACCACTGAGTAATTTTAAAAAACGTAGTGACTATTTGACCGGCAGCCGGTCATGTTTCAAAATGTGCTAAATGACCGGCAGTTCATAAACTTTAAATTGTTTTGTTTGTATGAAATTTTAGCGAGGCCTGCGTTAGCTCAGAAGGTTAGGTGCACGCCTTCTACGACGTAGTACGCGGGTTCGATTCTGCTCTTAGACACTTAAAACTTTTTAATTTTTTTCTTCGATACTTCCCATTTTATTAATTTGTAGGGTTAGGATTAGGGTTTGGGGTTAGGGAACAATTTTAAAAATGGTTTTAGGTAAAAAGCGAACTGCCGGTCATTTAGTACATTTTGAAACGTGACCGGCTGCCGGTCAAATAGTCACGGGGTTTAAAAAATACGAAACAATGGACACTCCATAACTTTATACAGTCATCATCAAGCATGTAGAAAGTTTTGTAAGGATAGACATACATACGGTTTGCTTTTTCTTATGTAGCATCATCTACTTTGGATGGCTACGTTCATCAAGTTAGTCCAATCAAAACAGCATCGACCTCCAAAACAAAGTATTTTGATATGAAAGTCCAGACTTCGGATAAGAATGCTGTTCGAGTGGTATGCTTCTCCCCTGAAAAGCGAGTGAACTTGCAGCAATGTCAAACCAAGCAAACAGCAGTATCTATTACAGAAGTTCGAAGAAATGAAAAAAGGCTTTGTTCATTTGATGAATACACAATGTTCAAAAAGTTACAGCAACAGATGTAGACTTTGACTTCAATGTTGATGTCAGTAACAGACTTCGTACAGTAACTCAGGTTTTGGCAGCAGATCTTTATGAAACTGTTGATATCAACGTAAAAGTCATGATCAAGGAAGAAGAGAGACAAACAATAATCCATGGAAGTCACACGAAGTACAAGGTAGACGCAGTCGTGGCGGACGAAACCGACTGCATTAAACTTGCATTGTGGGAAAATACAATTGACAAAGTTAAAGCGGGAAAGAGTTATAAAATAGAAAATTGTAAAGTTCGAATCTTCAATGACTCAAAATTCCTAAATACAAATGAATTTACGAAGATTACCGAGATTGATGACATAGTCAATATCAATCTTTCTACACCAGAGCTGGAAAGTCATTTGGTTATTGGACGGTGTGTGAGTGTTGAAATCAAGAGGAGCACTTGTTGCATTTCATGCAATACTGTCCTTAAAAGTGCAGAAATTGCTAATAATACAAGAGTTAAATGCCCAAAGTGCCAATTAACAATGTTAGTCAGTTCACTCAAGACAAAACTAGTCTGTCAACTACTAATGGATATTGAAGGTAAATTTTCAAGTTATACAGCTTTCAATGATGCTATAGATAGCTTCTGTAGAATCGTCAATTATGAGAAAACAGCAGCAGAAGTTGACGAAGAACAATTGATTCTGAAACTATTAAGTGCAGGGCCACAAAAGCTACTTGTAGATAAGTGTGCAAAAAAAAATTTGCCAATTTTTGGCTTTAGAATAAATAAACAGAGTAACAGGAAATGAAGACATTTAAGGAACTGCTATTTAAAAGTTTACATTTAATTTACGTTCAAGTTAAGGTATGTTAATCCTACTTCCTATGTTTAAATTGTTGGCATTAAAATGGTCAAAATTATCATTGTTTTTCTTAATATGAAGCTTCTCATTGTGTCCATAGTATTAAATAAAGAGATGTTGAAGCAATTTTTTTGCTCCAGTATGAAGCAATTGGTTTTTTATATTAATTAAAGTTCCACTTCTTACAATATCCTGATTTCAGCCTTTTCCCTCTTGTTCCCCTGAAAGCTTCTTGAACAGTTTTAAATGATGGAATATTCTGTTGTTGATGAACCATGTAGTTTTCGTGGAGTTCAGTTTCTAGGGTCAAATAAGACGATTTACTGAAGGCCATCGCTGAGTGACAATGCTGAGACACAAAGTACAATTCAGTTGCAGTTCCACATATAATCAATGCATTAAGTGCATAGTTTACCAAACACAAAAATTTGATCCATTCACATATATATAATGGGAGAGAGTCAATATGTGATAACATAAACATACTGTAATCATATGGTCCATTAGAAGGTACCATGGTTATGTTTTGCCAATGTTAGACCAATTCAAACACAATATGTCTACTGCAAATACCCATTTCTTCTTTTTAAATGTAAAAACCATTGAGTTAGGATGAAGGTTATTCTTGAATAAGAGAGGTGTTCTCACAAACCATTATTATTGTAGTATGCAGTATTTCGTCTAACTTTTCATCTGCAAACAAAAATATTGGTGTTAGAAATCAAAAGACAGAACAGTTTAGTTAAATAAGATGTAGTACTGTTGCAAGGCCAAGACCATGAAAAAGTTTACCTACCTGGGTATTGTATTTTAGGCATGAATGGGAGGCAATGTTAAATTAATAGATAGCCAACATGTACAGCGTACATGTTATGTCAAAGTGTAACAATATTTTTTTGCTATTGCAAGCCTTACTAATGTGATCGTTATTACTGCACGTGGTTTACTCAAAACAATTAAGCAATGCACATACTGCTTTATGATCTGAGAAATAAGTTTCTAAAATGTGTGAACTAGCTTGCGACTCTGGTAAATTTGTATAAATATGATCTATTAATGTTTGGTTATCTGTTGTGACATTAGAAACTAACTGTCTATAGTTATTATCATTGATAAAAAAGTTATATAAAGGCCTTCTATTCATTTCATCAAACCAATTGATATTAAAATCACCTACGAAAATGTTAAATTGAGAACTCAAGGAGATCAGAAGCCGAGATAAAGCTTCTAACAAGCATTGCAGTTGAATCTTGGGCGATCTATATATTCCAACAATGGTAACATGTGGCAAAATCATTACTTTCATGATAGTTATCTCAATGCCATTTACATTCCGACAACATGGATATCCTGGCAAGAATTCAACTCGACTAAATACTGCCATACCTCCAAAAGGTCTTGATGTCAAAGATAGCCTGTCATTTCTGAACAAAGTGTAACCATCTATATCATACATAATATCATTATCTGTGCTACTAAATCGAGTTTCTGAAAAAATATTAATGTCGGTATTTGTAAAATTTAAATCATGCCGAACATCATCGATATGTTTATGTAATGACCGTGCATTTAGATAACATAATTTAAAGGACACCTGATTTGTCTTATAAATAGGAGTAACACTAAGTTCCAGTTTACGTTCATTCCTTAACAATTCCATTTCTTTTACTACATGTGGATTGACAGCTATTTTTTCTTCACAAAGGTCAGTGATATATAGACCTTCTATTGTTGTTACTCTGCTTAAACCAACATAATGTATGTGGGGAATTGCTCTTTTAGTCTTGAAATTCACAACAATTTTTTGTTCAGTGTCACCTTGTGAACAATGTATTGTCTTAGCTGCAGCAGGTCTAAGAGGAAACTGCTTTCTAACAACTTGTGCAGTTTGGTTTCTGCCAACACCAAACTGAGTAGTGATTGGTTTTATTGGAGTCCATGTTGAATCAATATCATGTACATAAAGATTTCTATTTTCATGCCTGGTCTTTTCTCCAACATCTGGATGATCGAATTGTACCATATTATGCCCGAAGGTTTATCTTTATGATTCAATTTTATCCTTTTAATGATATTACCAGCACCATTAGTCATGCCATCATCAGTACGTACATTAGATGCTATCTCAGTTCTTTCCCCCACACACAAATCGAGATTAGTAGCAATTTGTTTAGTTTTCCTTGGATCATCTGGTATTTGACTCAAAATTTTATCACGAAGTTGAGCAGAGTTAGCTCCAATAACACTGTCTACTGCTTTAATGGAAAACTTTTCACCAGTTGCTGCATTATGCACTCTTTCATTAAATTCATTTACTTTTTGATTTTGTATGAACAAATGAGGCAAATCCATAGGATCGTGAATGCTATTTTCTACTATCAATCGTTCTTTAAGTTTCATAATGTCTTCATTGGTATGTTTCCCTTCTCTAAGTCTATTCAATATTTCAGCAAATATTTTGCTCTCCTTTTGTCTCATTATTTCTTTCAACTCAAACATATTGAAGTTATCTTGCCATTTATTTGGAGCAAGAACAGCATATTCTGAATTTTCAGGGTTCTTAAATATATACCTATCCATTACAGGTTCAAGCTGGAAACGATCACCAATAGCAACTATGCTAACACCACCAAAGTCTTGTTTGCTTCCTTTGATATCTTTTAATCTGTTATTAATTTGAACATTGAACATTGCACTACCAACCATTGAGATCTCATCCAAAAATATTAGTTTTAAACCTCCAAGTTCACATCTTATAGTGTTCAGCCTGCTTGAGTCAAGATGTTTGTAATTTTTTAACGACTGACATGCAGGTATTGCAAGTGCACTATGTACTGTGTTCCCTTTAATGTTGTAAGCTGCTTTGCCAGTTGGTGCAAGCATTAATATTTTAACTTGATGAAAATCATCACCAGCTTTTGTATTATAATACTTTAGTGCTGCCTGATAAAGACACTTAGTTAAATGTGATTTGCCAACTCCAGCTCCTCCACTGAGAAAACAGTAGAATGGATTTTCAGAGGTTTTAATAAGATGTAAAACATGATAAAAGAATTCTTTTTGTTCTCTATTTAGTTTCTGTACCATTGCTCTGTATACATCATCCTGTTCTTCATGTAATATCAGTTGGTCAGTATTTGATGCTGTTGAAGGTATTCCAAGATCACCAGACAGGTCGTAGTTTTCATTGAAATCTGGATGAAGATCTTGTGTACCTTCCAATTCATCTTGAAGCTCAATACTTTGTGTTCCTGGTGCAATTCGATCATAATTATCATCAGTATCATCCATATTGTTCAGCTGGTTCTGTATCTCATTCAGGTCATCAGTACACATAGCATACAATTTCATTTGCTCATCAATTATATTTTTTACTTGTAAATAGTGTTCTTGATAAGACGAATAATTTTTCAACAAATCACTCATTTCATCTCTCCAGGACGTGAACAACATGATTAGTTCCCGATAATGCTTTTCAGAATCTACATTCTTGTTGAAACAGACACTTCGAATTATTCTGGCTTTAGACCTTTTTTTATTTTGCAGCTCAATTTCATTCTCTACATTATCATCATCATTATCATCAACATTGATCTCAAGTGGATAATTGTCAATATCCAGTTCACGACACGGTTTGATGTAAGACTTATTATGTGAGTCATACCATGCAGCCCAATCAGCAAGAGACAAATTTTCCAAATTCACTGGTCGTTTTGTGTAACGGTTTATCAAACCAGATGCATAAATTTCATCAGATTCATCTTCTAAATCTTTAATTTCTTGCAAAGGTTTCAGTAATTTAACCCTTTCTTCTGGGGGTGAAGTACTTATAAACACCACTTGACGAGAAGATTTCCTCATTGGAAGTTGCAGTGCTATGTAGACTGCCTCTTGTGCACTTATTTCAACATTGTTTAAAAATTTATTTCCAATGTCTCTTACTTGCTGTTTAATAGTGGAGTTACCCCTCCTTGCTTCTTCACAAGCTGTCCTTAAGAGATCGCTCATGCCTTTCTGAGCTTTCGATATGTATGACACAATGTACACTGCACATGCATATACATCAAGTACAAATTGAATGTCCATATTTGCACGCCATGCACTGAGACATACTGCATTATAATTATTAATCCTCAGTTCATTAGGTTTTCTTTTCAAGAATATTGTTGGTGCCTTAAGGCTTGACTGAATGGCCAGAAGATAGTTTTGTTCAGTCAACTTAAGATTTACTAACAATTGGTCAAATGTTAGGTCCTCGCCCTCTTTCATATCATTCAGATATTTTTGTACAATCTTCCAAGTTTCTTTACGATGCTCAAGTTCATCAGTATCATCATCCTCATCTAATGGATACAAGATTTTCGTTGACCTCATAGGTGGTTGTGGATAATTAAACCGACAAACACTTTTTGATTTCTTCCGACAAGTGTGAGAATGACGATGAACTTGTCTATTTACAAGGGCAAGTAATTCTGGATTATCATTTGGTTTTTCGCATGTTATTATTTTATCAATAAATGAAACAACATCACCGTCAAAATCTTCACCGAATGTAGGAGCATTTTCTAGCCATATCAACATATGGATATGAGGTGACCCTCTCTGCTGATATTCAACCCTGTAAAACCAGTCTGCAATTTTTCCCAGAGGTACTTCTGTACTTAAAAGAAAGTTTTGTATAAACTGATTTATTTGATAGTCAAAGTGTCCAGCACATGTCACTGGGTCACTTTGAATTAATCTGCTTTTTTCTTCCCAGTTGAGATTTTCAAGTTCATTATCAGTATATTCTTTGCTATCAACAAGTTTACCAAGTATTCTGAGTAGATGAATCCATTGAGTTTCTGCAGAAGAAAAACTACAGAATAATGTAGCAGAACCTAGCTGTCGTATCATTGCAAATATGTCCTTTTTTGCTTTCTCAAAATATGGAGGTGAACCTCTCAAGGCTCTCAGAAATTTAAATCCTTCATTATGGTGAATCATGTTATCTATTGCTCCAGGCTGTTTTAGTTGACCAGCCGTAATTGTACGTCTGTTACCTTGACATTTCCTCAAAGCAACTTGCGATTGTCCAAGTAAAATTTTCATTTGCAATTTCTTAGTTTTGAAGAAAATATTTTCAACACACATTGCCGCTCTTCGGTCTGACCTTCTTAACTCTGACTTGCAAATATCACTATAATGAACACTACTTAATCTGTTTGTATTGTCAGGACGTTTCTGTCCTAGAAATATACCAGGATATGCTAATTCTTCAGAGTATTTGTCTCTAAATATACTTATAGGTCTACTGCTTTCACCTGGTGCAACATTCAAAATATACTGCCGTTCATTATCAGTAACAAAGTCTGGAGCTGTTAACATAGTATCAGTGGCTCCAGCAGGTATTTCTACCTCGTCTTCTTCACTCCAGTCATCTTCATTGTCAGTGTTGTCACTACTAGTCTGTTGGGTCTGACAGTCTGTACTAGAGTCTTTGTTTGCTGCATTAGACTCTACGTTCTCTAAACGCTCTGAACGTTCATCACTATCATCAACTAATGAGATATTTGAGCAACCTTCAAGCCATGAATCATTGAAACTTATGCCTTCCTCTTTATAAAGGTCGCCATTATTCACAAGCCATTTCGCACATTCTGCTACTTTGTGTGGTCTAACATTAAGTGACAATGCTGAACTTTTGTATTGCAATCTTCTTTTAAGGTTTACCTTAATTGTGCTAGTTTCACTTGGCAACCTTGGCAACATACTGACCGTATTAGCAACATCTGCTGGAACATTAACTATGTTGCCATTGATTTTTAATTGTTTACCTCTAGGAGCCTGCATTAATTTTTGAAATGCAATCCTTGGAGCAAGTAATCTACATTCCAATTCATTTAAATCAAAGAATAAAGGCTTTACTGGGAATTTCATTTATTGCCGCACATGGAGGAACCTTGTTATTTTTCAAATGCTTGTTACATGTTTTACACAACCACTCAATATTGTTGACACTTGTTTTATTCAAAAGTTTTTTTTGGACACTCGGATTATTCTTTTTAAGTGCTGTAGCAGGAATGACACTGTGCTTATACCATAATTGGTCACAGCAAGTACAAATATACAGGGGACCTTGTGAAGCAACATCATGAAATTTGGCAATTAAATTTTGTAGTGGTTTACCATGAAAATGTTTTTGTTTTCTATACTCCTTCATATACTGTTTTCTCTTTTGCTTAAACTCAGGACTCTGTATTGGTGTCTGAAAACTCTCACTAACTTGTTTTTGTTGTCTATACTCCTTCATGTACTGTTTTGCTTAAACTCAGGACTCTGTATCGGTGTCTGAAAACTCTCACTAATTTGTTTTTGTTGTCTATACTCCTTCATGTACTGTTTTCTCTTTTGCTTAAACTCAGGACTCTGTATTGGTGTCTGAAAACTCGCTCTAGTTTGTTTTTGTTGTCTATACTCCTTCATGTACTGTTTTCTCTTTTGCTTAAACTCAGGACTCTGTATTGGTGTCTGAAAACTCGCTCTAATTTGTTTTTGTTGTCTATACTCCTTCATGTACTGTTTTCTCTTTTGCTTAAACTCAGGACTCTGTATTGGTGTCTGAAAACTCGCTCTAATTTGTTTTTGTTGTCTATACTCCTTCATGTACTGTTTTCTCTTTTGCTTAAACTCAGGACTCTTTATTGGTGCCTGAAAACTCTTACTAGCTCGTTTTTGTTGTCTGTACTCCTTCATGTACTGTTTATTCTTTTGCTTTGACACGAGAGAGTTTATTTGCGCTTGGATGATCTGACCAGCTCGTTTTTGCCTCATATATTCATTCATGTACTGTTTTTTCTGTTGCTTAAACTGACAGCTTAGTGTTGCCTGCTTGCCAGTTATGTTAACATTTTCTTTGCTGTTACTAATATTTTGGTTAAAACCCATCTTAGTTGTTTGATTTCTATCTACATTTTCTGAAAAATTTAAATGATTCTGATTCAAATTATCAGACTTTGGCAAACATGGTAATGTTGATACATAATGATACTCATCTATATGTCCCAAATAAACTTCAGTTAGCTGCTGTGTTGATGATACTGCTTGCACTATACTGTATTCAGTGAAATGTTCATTTGTCTCAGCAATAACAATCTTTAACTTAAGCTGGTCAGCTACAGCTTGTATGATAATAGCATCACCCCAAGTTCCTTGCATTGACATATTATTAAGGTACTCTAACCAAGACATTTCAGTACTACTTTCAATAAACCTCTCTGGATTATCTCTCATATATGCAATACCAGCTGCTCTAACTTGTAAGTGGTGTTCAGGGTCACCATATAACTGATGTGACACTGCTCGAAAGAAGCAGTCGCCATCACCACCAACATCAAATGGTCTTAACTGAAAATGTCTTAACCTTTGTTCTAACAATACATTATATGATGGACCAGGATTTAATTCAATATCTCCTGACAACATAAGTTTCTTTTGAGATATGTGATATTGCTGATTTGTATATTTGTGCCGGTGGTTGCCAGATTTTAATTGACTTTTTGAACTAAAATTGACAGATGGTTTAAAGTATGCAAATTACTCTATAAAAATATGTTGCATATGCACAAACTGGAAACAACATAATTTATAATTATTAGCTACCATGTTTAAAAAAGATGACTTAGGAGCAGAATTTAAAAAATAATGCTTAAGAAATGATCTATTTTTCTCTTTCTCAAAGCTAATACAATTCTCTTCAAAGGCAATCTAGAAGGTTCACGGTCTCTAATTCGTTTGACATGTGGTTGTTTTGTCAATTGCCTTGCAGACAATCTACACTGATGTGCACAATCATCTGAATTTATACATGTACCAATACTATGACGGGCACGTTTATGTGACATTTTATAATTTATACTTTGATTGTGACTCACAGCAGGTTTTGTTGATGGTTGATACCCATTTTTCTCGAGAGGGTTATTTTGTGTCCTCTCAAGGGATTGATTTGATCTCCGAAGAGACTGATTTGATCTGCGAAGAGACTTATTTGATCTCCGAACAGACTGATTTGATCTCCGAAGAGACTGACATGATCTCCGAAGAGATTGATTTGATCTACGAAGAGATTGTTTTGATCTCCGAAGAGATTGATTTGATCTACGAAGAGATTGTTTTGATCTACGAAGAGATTGATTTGATCTACGAAGAGATTGTTTTGATCTCCGAAGAGATTGACATGATCTCCGAAGAGATTGATTTGATCTCCGAAGAGATGTGATTGCCCTCCGAAGAGGTTCACTTGCCCTCTGAAGAGGTTCACTTGCCCTCCGAAGAGGTTTATTCCGAAGAGAATTATTATTATAATTCACACTGCAGTTACTGCTGAATTTATCAGATGTGAAGTTTAAAACACTTACCAAATTAGGATAAGTCTCCATATAAAACGGCGACAGGAATAGGAAAAAAAAAGTTGAAATTTTAAAGGGAATTTTAAAGTTGTAAAGCGAAATTTTATTATTTGCTTCGACGAACACGAGGAACAAGATCAAGTCAAAACATTGATCGGAAATTATCGACGTCTTTCGGACCGGCGAAAGCTCTCATTGGCTAGAGCTAGAGGCATCAATAAATAACACCATGTGTACATTGATCTGTATTATACAGATCAATGCATGTGTATTGGATATCTCCACTCTGTGATATCATATTTTTATTATTTTAAAAATAATAAAAATATAGTATCACAGAGTAGAGATATCAAATACATTTATACACATGGCATTATTTGGATGAACATTGACCCAAAAAGTACTATTACTCCAATACAAATGCTACAGCTTATCTGTAACAACACTAACTGTTTCTACAAAATTATTATTGAAAAATATTAGCTTTCAATGTTTTGTCAATAGCATTATATACTTTTAAAAATTTCAACAATATTTATATATTACAAAAATATCTTATGTTATAAAAAAAATAAAAAGTACTCAAATAATATTTAAACAAGAGACACATTCAAATATAATTTGAACATTGACAATTCACAAGTTTAAACTTTGATGGCAAGAAATATATTACTGGCACAGATGCACAATATCAGTATTGCACAATAATCGCCCATGCCAGGACATGAGAAAATCATCATTTTACAGCTTGTCTGTACCAACACTAATTGTTTCTACAAAATTATTATTGCAAAACTATTTAAGCTTTGAATGTTTTGTCAATAGCATCATATACTTTCAAAAATTTCAACAATATTTATGTATTATAAAACTATCTGTCATGTCGTCATGCATTGAAAAAAGTACTAAAAGCAGAAAAGTTTAAACTTTGATGAGAAGAAATATATTGGCGCAGTATCAGTATCACAGTACTGTACATGATCACCCATGCTGGGGCATCAGAAAATCATTGCTTTACACCCAACTATGAATCATAGCTTATGGATATCTTATATTGCTAGAAAAGACTGTAGTTTATATAATAAATAGAAAATACAAGGGTGCTTGAAAATACCAGTTTTAACTTCTCGTGTTGAACACTTGAACATGACATTTACAATGATATTTATACAGCTTATCTGTACCAACACTAACTCTTTCTACAAAATTGTTATTGAAAAATTATTAGCTTTGAATGTTTTGTGAATAGCATTATATACTTTTAAAAATCTCAACAATATTTATATATTACAAAACTATCTGTCATGTCATGCATTGAAAATAAAAGTATATACTCAAAAAATATTTGAACAAGAGACACATTGAAACATAATTCGAACATTGGCAATTCACAAGCAGACAATTTTTTGATGACAAGAAATAATATATCATATATATTGACACAGACGCACAGTATCAGTATCAGTATCAGTATCACAGCATTGTACGATAATCACCCATGCCAGGACATCAGAAAATCATCGCTTTACAACCAATTGTAAATCATAATAGCTTGTGGATATTTTATGTTGCTCAAGAAAAGACTGTAGTTCTGATATAATAAACAGAAAATACATGGGTGCTTGAAAATGCCAGATTTGGTTCTCGTGTTGAACACTTAAACACAGTGAACTTGAACATGACATTTACAATGACATTTCAAAACAATAGCAATAGATACTCCGGGCGGAAATCTCAGCTTGGTCAAAAATATTAAAGCCCAAACAACAGCTTTAAATAGAGCCATAACATATTCCTACATTATCAGGCTAGTTCCTACATTATCAGGCTAGTTCGTTATCTAGGTGATGAAATATGAATTGGTCATAAAAAGTTGTTGATAAATTACCTCAAAATCCTTGTTAATGTTCCGTCAAGTGCGGTCGGCGTTTATTCCTCATGACTTCATGCATAAAATTTTCGCCATGTTGGATTGAAAAATCAGTATATCACTCCAGTTGAGCTTTCAGTGAAAATTTAAACATAACGTCATCCAAATGTTACATTTTCGTCCATTGGCTGAATTTAGCTTACGCGTTCAGTGATTGGCTATAAGCTAACATTACAGTTACAGTTACAGTTACGCGCACGACAGCTATATATCTGCATTCGCAGATACAAAAATCGTACGGTGTAAGCGTTTGTAAGCGTAGCTTTAGCCACTTTGCTGGTTTGGCTTTGTAAATTTTTGAACACGTATGTATTTGGAATATTTTCAAACAACAGAACGCCGACCTACATCGAGACCGCGGAGACCTACATTTTGTTAAAGCTGTGGTTAAAGGAATGCCTCAATGCGAAGCAGTGTTGCCTTCTTGGGGTTGAAGGGGTACAATTGTAGCTAAGTTGGGTACGCGGGAGTATGTGTGGACAAAAGTGTGGTTGCAGAAATAAGAACCCCGGAAACTAGGCGCCAAATATGGACATTCTAACCATATATGTAATTTATTGTGTAGTCATATTACTGTTTCTGTTTTAAGCGCGCAATAGAAATCTTATAGTTTACTGTAAACACTTTACACTTCAACTTGGAATCAAAGTATCAGAACGTGGAGGATTTTTCTGAAAGCAAACGACTCAGAAAGCTTACTACAACGTCTTTTAAACGTACGTATACACTTACTGTGGTGTATTTCATTAGAAGATTTATGTTTACTCGTTAGTAACTCAGTATGCTCCTACGCTATATGGCTTTTTGTTCACAATATATTATTATCTTGAATTTCATGCAGAGTTACTTTCACTGTGTCGCGTTGGCATTTTACATTCATTTGTGTCCTTGACGAATTTGTGATACTTGATCGACTTTATTACATCGAATAAAAGGTAAGCGAATCTTTATATTTTTCTCCATTGTTTAGCATTTCTAATCTAAAATGGCGCCCTGCTTATCCTGAGTTCTACTTTAATAGACATCCGTATTTACACTTCAACCACGTATATTCTTTCGAGATAAGCATAGTAACAGACAGTTCTGTATATTGTCAATAAAAATAAATCAAAATGAGGAAAAATAACTTAAGGATGGTTAAAAAATCCTATGGATTGAGATGCTGCCTGACTGACTGATCAATGTATGGAATGATAGCCCATTGAACATTCAAGGCGATTCCAAGCTTAAAACGCATTACCCTGGATATTCTTCTATGTTAAAGCGAACTTAAGATGTATGTAAGCCTTGTGCTTTTGCGGAATTCCGAGCCTGTGTATGTGATATGGCAATTGGCAAATTGCATTTCATATTGACATGTATACAACTGGACTGCTTGCTTCCACACTTTTTGACTAATGTCTGTGACAATGGCATGTGTGCTACATTGAAGAAAAATATCAGTATAAATTGTCCCAGTCAATGGTTTTTTTACAATTTTACAACTGTTTTTTGAACTATTCCAATAGTTACTGTAGATGCTTTTTCAAATAATGAAAGGAGAAAACCCGTGATTGTCCCTAAGTAAATTGACCCTTCCTCCTTTACCCTTTTTTATCATTGAGATGGACTGTTCAAACAATCAGCAGCAATTTGATGACTGTGATGTAAACCAAATAAACCTTACCAAATAATTATCTTATTTTATCATAAATAAGAAGATCACATAGTAGCTGCATCATGAAAACCTGAGTAATATAGAACAGGGGAAAGCAGGCTAGCTGTCTTGAAATCATGAGCTGCTAAAGAAAAATAGAGCAATTACGTTGTAAATATTTAGCAAGATCTATGCCGTACATAAACATTGATCATCTAGAAACCACAGTAAACAGACAACTTCAGAGAAATACAATCTATTTCAATCCATTCACTATGTAAAAATTAAAATTAGGCATGCATTGGATGTAGTATTTGGCTGGATAGTGGCAAATTTGCATTATCTGGCATCCAGCAGGATATTTACTGTTAGTATAAATTTCCAGGTGACTATTGATTTTCCTGTATTCTGATTGCTCAAGCTTCGCTGTCTCTGAAAGATAGTCACTGACCAGTGACTATAGTGAATTTTTGTAAAGTTTAGTAGATTATTATTTGTAAACACCTGGAAATTTATACTAAAACAATTAGTCGACTCAGGCTCAGTGATTACAAGCCTATATTCACTTCGCCTTCGGCTCAGTGAATATAGGCTTGTAATCACCTCGCCTTCGGCGACTAATTGTTAATTATCTGGCCTGATATTGGATAAATTTCACCCTTAAAATTTCCAAAGTTTCTGTGAATTGAAACATAGAAAATGATAAAAATAACATAATCTGAAATAGACATTTTCTGAATTTATTCTGTGGGCATTAAAGTCATGCCTGTACAGGTATATTTGGTTTTTTTTGCAAGTAGCCAAAAAAAATTGCAGTTAGCCCTGCATTATTCAAATTGTTCAATTCGACTTAAGCTTACAAATTGCAATGAGGCAATCAACAATTTTTTTTAGTCATATACATGTTCATATTTGGTATCTGCTAATTTGCTCAAACTCAATTGACCAAAAATTTTTATATATCAAGCATACAAGATTGTCAGTGATCATTCAATATTGGCAAGGGAATTAGTCAAACCAAACAACACTTGTTAGTTTAATGCTTATATTCTTAATATCTGATAAAAACTTGAAAACATCAAAATTACAAAATTATTGCATAAGGAAGTCCATAATGAATTATCAATTTATGACCAATATGTCATGCAAGGTAAAATGGTGTTTACAACTGTTATACTAACATAGTAAAGTATTAAAGTTTCAGTTAGCTTCAGGCATATGTGGGTAGTGCTGCTTACCTAGGGTACCAACATATCACATATCACAGGTATGATGAAAACTGTTACTTTTCAGTGACTTTCATTCCCTGCCAAATTAGGGAAGTGCTTCTTATTATGAAATAATAGCTGTGTTACATAATATTTAATGTTTATATATCTTGAGTGTTTTTATCATTTTGAAAGCTTCAAACACAACTACAACCGATTCTAACTCAGTATTTACTATGTAAAAAACAATGATTAATGCAAGCAGTGTAATCAGGACATCATCTAACATGTTATGATTTACAGGGTAATGCCAATAACCTTTAAAACATGTACTTTTATTAGTACTGCAAATGTGCAGGCTGGATTTTTTTTAAATATCTGGCAAATCCGGTATCCGGCCAGGTAGTAGAAATCACTATCCAGTGCACCAAAAAATTTGAAATTACAATTTAAAGGGGGGTTAGAGTCTGTAATTTAAACAAACGCTTTGTTTACATTTGGAAATTCTATACTTGTAATATATGATTTGCTAAATGAATATCTGACACTTTTCTGGTTTGTTATGCTTGTAAATGAATGAAAGCCAGAGTTTCAATTCAAAAGAAGTTCGAAAAATGTGAAATTTGGACAATGTTTATATTTGGTGGCCCACCTTTGTTATGAGCAGAACCGATGGCAGAACGGACTGTAACCCCTCTTTAAAGGTATTCTTTGAGGCATATTTTTTCAACACTCTCCCACTTCCAAAATGACAGCATTAAAATACTTCAAAACTCAAAAAAGTCATTTTATGTCTTTCGGTTTATAAAGACATATTTGGGTTGCAAAAGCAAAATTTTATTCAATTTGTTAATTTTATATAATCTATTAATTCAAGATAGATTCATGGTTTCAAACAGGACAGTTAGGTCAAAAATAAGTTCCTTCCAACTTAATTATATTTTACACACTTTTGGTGACACACTTTTTGAGGCACAGCAAAAACCTAGTTGTATACATGCCAATAGCGACATAATGGTATAGCATAGTAAGTAAAATATAATGTAGTTAATGCTGTTTCAAGTTTAACTTGTTGCTTGTTCTCCAAAAATTCAGCGTTCTAAATTTTGGCAAAATTATATTTGTTGCAGTTGGCATAATGAAAGCGAACCGGGCACAGTACAGGAGAAACTGGGCTGCTGCAAATAGAGCTTTAAGACCTGATAATGCTGCTACACCTAGCAATAATGATGATGATGATGAATTCATTGAACTTTCTTTAAATTTGGTGTCTCCACCAAGCGAGAGTGATTCTGAATCAGACTTTGAACAACATGAGCCTAGTCCTAAACGTGTCTGTCAAAGCACTCAACCAGCTTCGCCATTGAATGGTGATTGTTTTCAGGGCTTTGAGCGGTATTCTACGAAAGGACTTGTATGAACACTTTCTTGTTTTAAGTGTTGCCAGTTCAATTTTAATAAGCCCCGCACTAGCTTCCTTGCATAGAGACTATGCTGAGCAATTGATGAAATATTTTGTTGAACAAGGAAAGATGTTGTACGGTGATGAGTTTCTTGTGTATAATGTGCATAGCATGCTCCATTTGGCAGATGTGGTTCACAAGTTTGGAAGTCTGGATGCATGCAGTTCCTTTCCTTTCGAAAACTACATGCAGCAGTTAAAAAAGCTCGTTAGATCTGGGAATAATCCCATTTCTCAAATTGCTAAACGATTGAGTGAAGTTTCTGGCAGCATCGGACAGGCTTATGAGGCTCCTATAAGTTTCAAAGTTCCAGATAATGCCTTTGTGTTAAGTGATTCCTGTTGTGGTGAAGTTGTTGAGGTGGCTGGTAATTCTGCTGATAGTGATGAAGTATTTCTGTGTCGTATCAACCAAAAAACCAAACCTTTGTTTTCAATTCCCTGCGACTCTCGTCTTGTTGGCATCCACAAGGCAAACAGCCGATGGTCAACCATGAAAGTACTTTCCTTGTCAAAACTTAAGAAAAAAGCGATGAAGATTGATCTGGGCTCTGGAAAAACCTTGTTTATGGCTATATTGCATCATCAATAATAGGTAATTGTTCCAGCATCTAGCTCTAAAGTTCAATACGTGTGACACTGAGGAAGATTAACCTACCCCATACGTTATCTCCAAAATCATCTTAACTTTTTCATATAACCTACTATTTAGTTCCATTCCCACTAAGTTCTTTGTCTAGGATCATTGAAAAACCAGATGTGCAACTTATAACTGTGAACATAAACCTCATCATACTCATGACTTAATAAACAGTAATTCATTATTAAGGATATCCATCGGCTATTCTCTAGCGTTTGCTTCACTTCAAGAGAGCATTATAAAGCCTAAATAGCATATTTGCCATTGCAGGACACCTATAGTCTTGCCAGTTTTTTCTTGATTGTTTTTAACACTTATGTATGTTTATATATTTTAGATGTCTTACGCTGTAGTAGAATTTATCGAGGAATCATCCGTTGAAGTGGTTTCACAAGAATGGATTGAAATATTTGAAAAGGTAAGATCCGATTGGCTAATTAGGCTGTATGAAAGTTTTTGTTTTACAGTCTCCATTGTAGTTGGATCTCACCTCCGTGGTTTAATAGTATTTGTATTAAATTGAGTGTGTAATCTACTTAAAGGACTTCTATTGTTATTGGCCGCGATCGAATGTGCAGTCAAAGGCAAAGAAGATGGAAAAACCTGACAAACAAAATTGGAAGAAATATCCCATTAGAGTTTTTGCATATGCAGGTATATATTTTACATATAGGGTGGGCACACTTACGTCAGGAGTGTTTGTTATGCTCTATTAACGTACAGAATTGTAAAAAGTAAAACGATTCTGTGATTGTAGACATTAATGCTGTGGTGCTGGTAAAAAGAATGCTACACTTTTACGTTACTAATTTTCAAAACTGTTTGTGATGCGTAGATACATGGGATAGAGCACTGTGTCTTGCAAAGAGGGCCTGTGCTACTTCCAACCTTGACACCGACCTGGAAACCAATTCTGGTTCGCCAAACACGCGAGCGTGTGGAAAACCTAGCATGGAAGAATTTCCAGATTATTCTGAAACAGAAAGTAAGGCGATAAATTTTTTGAGATGTTACTTTTAAAAGGACATTTGAATAACACTAAGCTCTGCAGAAACCAGATAATATTATTCAACTCATCATTCCATTAGATTATGAAAGTGACGAATCAATGAAAAGAAGTAAAAAGAGAGCACGTAGTAATAAATCTGGGAAAGAACGATCATCCCCGGTGTTGGCACCTTTACTCCCTGCAGCACCAACATTTAGCAGCTCCTTGAAAAGGAATGATATGCTTCCTGGAGGTGCCTTGGTATCAGCCGTAAACAGTATATTGTCATCAAATCCGAAAGGTATGTAATGCCTGCCAGGTTTCTTTGTCACGTTACATTTAGCTGATGTAAATATTTATTTTCTATAATTAGAATTATATGAGCTGTCAGACATGCCAGATGAAGGTATGAATGTACATCATTGAATATTGTTGATTAAAATAGGAGGAATTATTGAAGTAGAGGTTCATGTTAACTGCCGGAGGCTGAGGCCTTAAGAATTTCTCATATCTTGTGCGAATGATCGTTTTATTATTTCTTTGTAAATATGTTGGACTCAGTTTAAACGCTTGTATTGTAAGCAAGAATTATAGAACAATAAGATGGTTTTTGGTAAAAGCCACATGATGATCGACGTTGCAATGTCATATATGTGTTTGGGTAACTACCGAGCGGACATGACAACTTTATATTCAATAAACAATAATTACAATTATTCTGAATAAACTGGTTGTTAAATACATAACCATTTAACCCTATGATTTTATTCTGTATTAGAGGGTAAAATGCTTTCATGATCACTCGTTAAACGCATTGCCTTATGATACTTTTGCTTTATTTCGTAGAGCAATGTAGCCGCCAGCGAACAAATGCTCTGGGTAGCAGTAAACGGTCTCGAGCTGACGGTATGTTAAAAAAGTATGCTTACAAAATGATGCTAAAACATTTTTTGAATATATTAGCTTTTATTAGATCATTTCGAGATAATGGTATGTTCAGAGTTTCTACAAAACTTCAATGTCTTCAAATTTGAAGACAATATTCATGTGTGACACGAAACGGCTATTTAATTGACAACGTAAAACTTTAGTTTTAAAAAAGTTCTTTTTACATTATGTTTTATGACTTTGAAGTATCACATTGACAAATCTATGCTTGTAATTACTTTTGCACCGGTTTGAACAAAATTTTTGACATGCGATTTTAAAATACACTGTTAAAAAGTATGGGTTTTCCAAAAAGGACCTGTCAAAAATGCATGTTAAATATATTGAAACCGTAAAAATAGAAGATTTTGAATTACGTTCTGGCTATATTAAGGACAATTTTCAGTTTAATTATGTCTTAAGATTCCCTATTATACATTTTATGTTTCTTATGTTCGCCGTCTGCATTGTTTTGTGTCGGACATATAAGCTGTCAGCCAAGCCCAAGGAGTATAATGAATTGTGGCAGTAGCAAGCGATCTCGAAGTGATGGTATGTAATGATGGATTAATATGCATGCAGTATAATAGTTACTGTAGTAGTTAATTGCATTTTGGCGCTCAATTTGCAACTACACTATAACATTAGAATGAAATAAACTAAGGCAAGTTTATAAAACAGAGTTCGTGTATATCTTTATCTACAGCAATCAATGTTTTTTATCACTTTAGATCAAATAAACCGTCCTCGAAGAGCAACAGAAATAACCAACAGATTCTCTCAAGGTAGTAATAATAGTAATACAGACATACAGTAGCTAGACTCTTTTTTACTGCATGAGCCTGTTTTCCCATTAGGCCAATTTGTTCGCTGGAGGTAAAGCGCTAACAAGCGTTTGGCAACGTGTTTGGTAGCGCATAGGTTCGCCGCGAAAAAAATGGGGAGCGAATTTTCGAACAAACAAATTTGCCTACTAGAAAATATGCTTAAGAAGTCAATAGCCTAGTTTAATATTGGTCATGAAGCTAATCTCTAAAACATGTCTTTGTTTTTTATTTAGACCCAGTTCAGCCAAGCACACTTGCTACAGATAGTTCAACACCCAATAGACCTTCCCAAGCTAATGGTACGTTAAAAATACCAACATTTTGATAATTGACAAATAAATTAATAAGTATTCTTAAATTGAGTGCGCTTTCCTTTCCTTAGGATTCCAACGCTCTGTCCTGACGAAGTTGGACACAATTATTGAAAAGCACGATGAGGCTTTGTTTATTCTCCGTGCCATTCTGACTGCCGCAAAAGGGACAATAGAGGAGGAAGCTGCTTTGGAAGATATCCTTCCAAACCCAATTAATACGATCGAAGATGTGGAAGACTTTTCTTGTCGGCTTGATGATGAAAGTTTCCGGAAAAAAACGGTATTAAAGCTTCATTACAAAATTGTGCAAATTTTAGATTTTAAAAATCCTGACAGTGTGTGTTGTGTTTCATTTGTCTAGTTGCAGTTTTTGATTGCACTGTGTGGACACAATTGCGCCTTGAGTACCAGACGCATAATGGCAAGAATCGACACCAATAAACTCTGGTCGAATTATAGTTTAAAAGGGAGAAAAGCCAAACAGCCATTTAAAGATCTTGCCATATGCAAGGTAATAATTAGTAAGTGTGTAATTATTTAATTATATATTGTGTATCTATAACTGGAGAGGCAACAGCATATTTTATTTACATTTTATTATGTATATTTTGTTAATTATTTGTTAATTTGCCTTTGTTCTGCCGTGCCTTACGCCTAGAGTTTAAATGAGGCGCGATTGCCTAACCCCATGCATAATTACTTGACTTGATTCTCGGAGATG
Organism: Muricea muricata; assembly: GCA_963855995.1. Lineage (NCBI taxonomy): Eukaryota > Metazoa > Cnidaria > Anthozoa > Malacalcyonacea > Plexauridae > Muricea > Muricea muricata. The sequence goes on from OY979716.1 coordinate 66,043,754, forward strand.
AAAGATTGCAATTTTCACAACGAGCTTTGATTCAACTCCTATTCGCTCATTTCTTCTCCGTATCGTATGAAAATTATAAAGCCTATGCGATAAGAGCGTGTTGAAATTGAATTCGGTTTTTTTAGACACCTGCATTCATTGTCGTTTGTTTTGTGTTATTTAGAAGCCTGTGTCAAAGTCCATAAAGGGTGCAACGAGATAAACGTTGAAGAGAAAATAGCGGAGTTTTTAAAGTATGCACCAAACAAGTCTGGTGGCTCCAGATTCAAGGTAACTGCCGTTTTGGTATTTTAGTTCGCTGCGCAGAAACTTGCTCACGTGGCCAATAGCTTTAGTCATGCAGTGTTCAGCAAAGTACTCAAAATGTTTAAGAATAAAAATAGCCATAGCCTGAGTGAGCCAAGGACATTCTCACTGTCTGCTCATCGCTGACTTCGCTTTGAAAATAACTTTAAACTTTTTTCCTTCGCCACAGCATAACAAAAATAGCAAAAAAGTAAATATTGATAAAAAATCGTACTTTGTTGCACATAAAAAGTAGTTCATAAAAAGATTACTTCACTACAAGTAAATTCGTTGCTGGCTAACACTGGCTATAGTGTGCGAATAAAAATTAACGTCATTGCAATAAAGCTAGTTTTAAGCTCGCTGATGTGATATTTTTCTCGCCGATCTTTTTGATATGGTTCTCATCAAATTGTATATTTCTTTTTCAGGAACGTCAAAAAGATGCTCATGAATGAAATTTAAGAACATCAGTACATCATTCTATCTGTATATACTTATGAGGATTTCTAAACAAATAAACAAGTTCCCATAAACTTTGGTGTCTTATATTTTCAGCTCTGTTCAACGCGCACAAAACCTTTCACGATCTAAACGATGCAAACAAAATTTCGACGTTTCCAGCGAGTAAGACCATTTGTCAGGAAGTTAGAAGTAGCACACTATTCTTGCTAATTTTCTGACCAATGACCTTCATTAAAAACACGAAGTTCGGTTGCATCGTTGCATTGGATGGTCATGCACTTTTCCCCAGCTGTATGTACAATTGAAAGAACACAACCAGTTGGTAATTTTCAATTCTTGTAATAAATTTGATGTAATCATTATTTTTACAGTGGAAGAACAGACACAACAGCAACGTGAACTGGCAGAAACATTGGAAGAGAATACAACCTCACAGCAAACCCAGACTGCACGTAGATGTACCAAATGTAAAGCTCCAATGAAAGGACACCCACGTGGTCCGTCATTTCCCTGTCAGCCCAGCCCTAATACTGTAACGTGAAACGTTCTGTGGACAGTGGTCAGATCTTGCTTGGAGCCAGTCTGAAATGGAGATGTAAGGAAACTCCGCTAGCCTGAGGGATCACCTTGGGCAAGTGATAGTACCCTCTTAGCCCCCCATGCCTGGGTACAGGCTTCATGGCTGCAGTTGGATACATTATGTAATTCTTGATATGTCTTCAAATTATCCAACTTTTAGAAAATAATTATGATGTGCCTGGTATGTATTTTTGATTACATAGTTTGTTGTACATCTATATAGTATAACTTTATTTGTTGATGAAATACCCTAAACACTAGCTAAAGCTGTGCAAACGGTACATTTTTAGACTTGTTTGGTTGTGATATGGCAGGTTTTTGCCCCATAGTAATGATGCAGTAGCCAAATTATATAAATAGAGGTGATGTACTAATTTCTATTGTTAATGAACGTTGTTTCAAAATGTAGTACTCATATTGTATTTAATTTCTACTTTTTATTAATCTTTCTTTTTATTTTGAGGTTCAACCTGATGAAACCAAGATGGAAGAGATAATAATTTAATAGCTAATAGCATTAATAAATAGCTGTAATTGTAATATAATTTTTTTATAAAGTTGGTTTGCAAGAATTATAATAAAATGAATTCTAACACAACAATCATAACATAAATAACTACAAGAATACAAACCTTAAACTTTATAATTAAACCATAAATAATCAGCACCAATAACTCAACAGCTACTACTTGTTCTTAGGAATAGTTTAGTTGTTGAAAATCATACAAGAGCCATAGTGTAATGCAATGTTCTAATTGGAGATGATACAGAAAATTGCACCATGTACCATACTGTAAACTTTGTCAATGTTTAATGGTTAGTATAATGGTGCAACATTTTCTCATTAAGAACCCATTGTGTTCCCATGAAAACTCCATACTGTATTCATACACTGTTATAATAAATTGTTTGTTTGGTTTTCTCTGCATTTGGGTTTAACTAACATAGATTATATAACTAGTTGGTTTTCTCCAAGTACTTTAGGCCTGGTTTTCATATATTGTAGTTCATCGGTGATGTCCTTGTGGTTTTATTCTTGGTGATCAGTGATGGATAAACTCCTGTGTTTCTGAAATCATTTTCTCATTCAGTGATCTCCCACAATACATTGGCAATGGATTACGATGAATTACAACATGAAAACCAGGCCTTAGGATGGGATAGGTATAAACAGAAATATTTCTATAAGTTTTTAAAAAATCAACATCCATAAAAGCGGCTCTATACGATATGATTACTGTTTAGAGATGTAATTTGGACAATACAAGAATGGTCCTGGTGTTACAATTCTATGTACATACAAAAGATAAGTATTGTAAACAACATTCCAATAGCTACATGTCTTGCACATGTCTTCATTAACGTTGCTCAGCTGGAATATAACCTGTTGTGTCGCCTGTTGGATATGTCTTTCTAGTTAAATTGTAAACACAAGCTGGTAAGGGCCTAGTGTTGTCCCATCCTAACAATCCACACAACTATCTAATTAGCCATCTGTAGGCAACAGCTCTCAAATACCTAACAAAATAAAATACATATTCAGTGTCGGATAGATAAAAAATCTGTTAGTAAACAGCATATCACTTGGAATTACAACTTACTGGTTCATGGACTGTGATGAACGTCGTCGATACGAACGGCCATTTCTATCTCTAAGAAGTGGCCCTGCATTTTCTAAGACCACCTGATGGATCATTGGTCTAAAATATAAAATTAAACGAGACTTACCTGGAAGTTGAAGTTTGATTGTGATTCTACCGGAACATCTTTAGCAGCAGAGATTACATGAGATAGCGCATGCGTGAAGCTGGTCAATTTTTTAAAGATTTTTTAAGCCAACATCCCAGTTTTTCATGGGAGGGCTAGCATGTAGAGTGGGCATGTAATCTCTGCTGCTAAAGATGTTCCGGCAGAATCACAATCAAACTTCAACTTCCAGGTAAGTCTCGTTTAATTTTATATTCTACCGGAACATCACAGCAGAGATTCCATGAGATTTCAAAGTAATGTTGGCTTATAAAAGCAACAAAGAGATGTGTATGCTGGAAAAACTTAAAATTTTATTCTTCATTAACCATAACACAACAAAAGCTGACAATTTTACATGTCATTACTCTGAAGTACTTGCCAACACTGTTTTCCCAAATATGCCTTCTTGGTCCTTTGGTTGAATAGGTTTATTATAAAACCGATTAAAAGTACACTCATTCTTGATTCCAAATGTTCTATGATTTGAGTTGGCATAGTTACTGATTTTTCATCATTTGGTGAAAATCTTAAGTTGTTTAATAAAGAATATGTTTCTTGAACATTATTCAAACAACTATCCTTGGTGTCTCCCTCTAAAAAGGAGTCATCCAAGTAACCACTAGAGACCAGCCCCTTGGATCTCAGAGATGAATAAACTGGTTTCATCAATTTTGTGAACAGTCTTGGCGCACAAGCAATGCCTTGTGGCATGCAGGTAAATTTATATAGAATTCCCTTCCAAAGGAATTTTCGGTACTTTTGGTGATCCTCATGTATTGGTGTAGAAAAATATGCATCTTGTAAATCAATAGATGCCATGTAACATGATGGTTTCATAAGCCTTATGCAGTGGTAAATGCTATCCATTTTGAAATGATGGTAAGGAATAAACTGATTTAATTCCTTCAAGTTAAGTATAATGCGAAACGTGTTGTTTTTCTTCTCACAAAGAAACACTGTGGAGACAAATTCTCCCTCCTCACGACAACAAGGAATAATAATGCCTCGTTTCAGGTAATCATTTACCTGGTCATTCATAGCAACGCTATGGCAACCATACAGTAAAGTATGAGGAGTATGCATTTGGAAAGGCTTTAATAGTAAAAAATCAATTTTGCACCCCTGTACCATAGACAATATAAATCTGTCACTTGTGAGTTTTTCCCAGTTCTTATTAAAGTGTTTTATTCTGCCACCATAAGGCTTTCCCCCTGTTTTTAAATAGGTTTTGCTCACCTAATCAAGTGCTACTGCTTGTGGGTTCCTGTCATCTTTTTGGGTGCCATGTTGTTCTGCTGTCTGTATCTTTTTTGGTGGTGGTCTGCCTGAAACTTGTGAAAGCCTTGTTTGCAGGGGGGGTTGTTTCGCCCCCCTTTTCCAAAAAAAGGCTTAGAATCATCTTTCATTCTAGAGCTACTGGTAAGCTGTCTTGCAGCTTTGTTACTCTCTGTAAGAGTTTTCAGGCGTTCACAAAAGTCATCCCCAAACAATTGTTGCCCCACTGGGTGCTTGTTATTGCAAAGAGCTTTGTGGCTTTCATTGAGCTCAAATTTAAACATGTCTCTCCTACAAATGTTCAGGTGATGATTAGCAGCTGCCACCAGAACGGAAGCATTTGATAAAGCTTCCCACAGCTCTTCTTTTGGCGGTAAAGCTACATTCGTATCAATAGCTGCTCCGATTTTGCCAGCCATTGTGGCAAGAGGGATTAAGCCCTTGATTAGTGAATCTTGTAAAGCCTGTAATCTGGCATCCATGCTCCTTGTTTGCTTTTTTGCAATGTCCCATATCTCCGTGTTCACACGAACTGTAGTTAGCATTGTACAGTTTTCTGGCCGATTAATGCCTTCTTTCTCCCTAAAGAGGACTTGCTCATTCAAGCCATTTGCCAAAATGCTGTCTAGTGCTTTGGCTATTTTCCCCGGAATAGCTGGGCCTGTTTTTTCTTCACTACTAACGTCGGACACTAGAGAGTCAACGACACTTAACGAGTTTGAGGTTTGGCCCCCGTCAGCAGGTTTTTGTGCTATCTGGACATCGTTCGAGACGGTTGATGTCTGAGTATCCCCGTGAGTATCGACATCGTTCTCGTTGTCAGAGTCCGCCAAAAGCGAACTTTCATAAGCGTCATTTAGGGTCTTAACGACAGGTGCAATGTTGTTCAACATAGCCATCATAGCATCTATTTTGTTATTTACAGATGCGAGCTCCGTGTCCGTGTCGTTTGATCTACCCACGTGTCTCGGTGAGGTTGCAACCACGCTAGTTTCGGCGCCATTTTCAGAGGTCGCTCGTTTCCTCTTTTCTCCGCGCCTAAGTTGTGAGTAGTCTTCCTCCGTGGGAAGTTGTTGAATATCTTCGTCGGAGAGTGCCTCTTCCGATATTCTAGATGTTTTTGTAGTTGATAATAACATGCGATCAAGCACACCGGGGCCCTGTGGCGAGGCCATGGGCTGAAATTTTGACAAGAAAACTGCCCTGGCAATCAACAAACTTTTGGTCTTGCAGCACAATGACCTGTGTTTTAATCCATTTCAGGGATCAAGTTTCGAGTACTATATGTTTTGATCGAAGATGAATGCGACAAACCAGTCGAATCTTGTAGATTATTTTTCTTCAGAAAACATAAAACCAGCCATACACGACAAGAAAGCGTGTATTGACCAGGTTCACGCATGCGCTATCTCATGGAATCTCTGCTGCGATGTTCTGGTAGAATCACCATGCTGGGTGATACAGCTGATGTGTTCAATGCTGCCGTCAAAAGTCATTTTGTAGAGTGCTGGTGCCATTTCCTTGTAGCAACGATACTCTGTTGCTCCTTCTAGCAATTCGATCTGGCAGCAGTTACAACTGCACCTACGAAAAATTATTTAAACTATTTATTCTTTCATAAACCTCTCGGGAAAATATATTGCATCAGAATACTGGCATGCTGCATAACAGCAAACTATTTTCGTAATAAAATATTTATGTGTATACCATTTATAGTCGAATTCATGAAAACACAGACCTTAGAATGTTCTAACATACACTATTAGTACTTTTATTTGCTAACAACTGATTCAAAATATCCTCGAAAATATAAACATGTGGAGCATGCTAGACATGTGTATATATTTGACTACTCACCACTGGCTAAGAGCTATACTACCATTGCTCCTTTCTTCTAAGGTCGCTGGTAATATTCTGTCAGCATCAGCGGTAGCAATCTCAACATTTTGACCAGGTTCTGTGAGTGGTTCGTCGTCATAAGCATGATTGTACCATCTTACATGCCTTACAGATCCCGAAATGCTTGTATCGCCATCAGAGGTGCTACAAGACACTGTCGGACTTTCTGAAGAATTTGCGCCACTATCATACTCGTTACCCGACATTCCTAAATAATATATCTCAAACAATATATCTTCAAAGTTTTGGTTCAAAAAATTTAGTTTGCGTCCACAAAAAACACGAGAAAGCATTGACAATACTACAAGCGCAATAGAGATTACTATTATCATAGCAGCTTCCGTTCAACTTATGACGTTGCAAGCTCGAATCGAAAAGTTCGCATCGCAACACCAAGTTTGACGGCAAAATTAAGGTACTTCTACTCAATGTACGAAGGTCATATATATATCAAATTGATTCTAAAAAGCTAAATATTTTTCTAAGCCAAAAAAAAATGGGGTCGAAAATTTTGCTGCAGTAGCACTTTAAGTTCACTGAGTGATCGGGATTTTCATCATTCAAAGGTAGTTAAAGCTAAGTCCCCTCGCCATTCGAAAATGTACAAGAAGTTGAGACTTTAGGTCAATAAACTCGTACGTAAATGTAAATCTGATAACTACCAAGATATCTTATCCTGAAAAGCAAAGGAAATCCATGCAAACTGTGGAAAACTCTAAATGATGTTACAGGGCAAAAAAAAAACACTCCTAGTGTAACTTATATTGTTGATGAGAATGTCACATAACTCGTTCTTTACTTCAATTGGTTCGACTCTAACCAAATTGATGCCTATTACTAGTCAACTTGTCTCAGACAGTTATTCAAGAACCTGAGTTTCAGTTTGTTTTTTAGCCTATCGCTGAAAACTGTTCTGAATCTCTTAATTAATTAATTTTAACTATAAAATATCCATCTTTGGAACGAGAAATACAATGGATTTACATTATAAATGGAGTCAATCATCATAGTTACAAAGACTAAGATTAATTTATAGGACAAGTTAAAAAAAAGTCATTAGTACCAAATTTATATATATTTAATAGATCTAGGAATAAAAGATTGTTTATGTCTTTCAGTTTTGGAAGAAACTGTGTATAAATTATTTTGTCTGAGTTCGTATGGATGTTCTGTGGGATCGGGCAGTGGGGAATGGCAAATATGATTTGGTTCTGCTTGAATCCTTCTAATCTTTCGGATGGTTGCTAACTCGCGCCTACTGCTTAGAGATGGGAAGTAGTTTCTATCAAGACCGAGTAATTCTCTTACTTCTTGCCTATATGCGTTCGATTTCTTGTTGTAGAGATAATCTGGGAGTCCAGCCCATACAAGCGATGCATACTCTAATACTGGACGAATTTTTGATGTATAAGTTGCCAATCTAATCTCTGTTGGTAGTTGGGATTTTCTGCACTGCATAAGATGGTATGATCTCTTATTTGCCTTCTGTTTTGGTAGAAGGAGAAGACATTGGTGGTAGATGAATCGTCCGATTATACATGTCTCGCATATTTGTCAGAACTTGATCCAATGTATTATTTCCTCATGTTGGTGCAAGAATGGATTTCTTAAGATTGAAGCGATTACATAGATGAGTAAAGTTGAGTTTATTACAATCTCCGGCAATTACAATAGCACTTATGCAGGTTTTCCCTAAGGCTATTGTGCTCACCACGAACCCTCGTAGTGACAGATGAATTTCATCGCATCAAAGTGAGACTTGGTGGTAAGGACAATAGCATTAGGAAAAACCCGCATAAGTGCTATTGCGGACCATGGTCGGTCATAGAGTAATCTATCTAGATTTCTGGTAAGGTATTCTATCATATCAGTTCCACACTCGGTGTTTTGGCCAGGAGGATAATATACAATAGCAATTATCACTCAACTAAACGGGCGCGAAGTAGAGATGGGCTAAGCAATAACCAAAAGACCTCTTTATCATCCACTTCTGCAGTCGTCAAGCAAATGACAGGTATGCTTTGGTGCACATAGGCTAGGACTCCACCACCCAAAGTAGGTATGTCCCGGCAAAATATAGCATATTAATTGCTGATCATCATTGCCGAATCAGGAATGTATGTTGATAGCCAGGATTCAGTAATCATTACCACAGCAGGATTGTTATTTACAACTACTTCGTACAGCTCGTCGATTTTATTAGTTATATGGCATGCATTTGTTAACAAAAATGACGGAAGACCTAATTTCTTCGGGATTTCATTGCTTGTTTGAATCTGAATACAATTCGATTTTGTGTGACCTCTATGGACCAGGTTGGCACATGACAACATTTTGAGGTTAGGATTAAAAGTAATTCTAATGGGTATCGGGTATCTAATAGTAATATTGGAAATATATCAGCTTGTCTTTCAGCTTGCCCTTCCGAAAACCCTCCTCAGCCTGACCGATTTTAGTGCAATGTTCATCATGTCGCCTGTATGATTTCTTTGATTGTGTTATTTCCCTACATGTTATGCGTGTTGGAATGGGGTGCTGGTTAATAAGTTCTTGCTGTGGTGGATTGTGTTGTATAACATTGCTAAAACAATTCATTGTGCAAACGTTTTTATCCACATTTTGTTTGTATACTAATTGACTCTGACGTATAACTGCTTTATTATGCTTGGTCACCTCTGGCCTTATTTGCACAGAGGTATTTCCTCTTGACTTGACTTACATGATTCTGCTTTTGGGTTTGGTTAATGCTTTCATTTCTATGGCCATTTGCAGACAATTCATTTTCATCTTTCTTAGTTGGACAATAAGTACTATTTATTTTCAATGATAAGCATTCTTTTGTGTCACTACTTGATAAAAATTCTTTTGTCCCGTCTCATACTTATATAACCATTTCTAAGCATGGGTGACTGATTTATTGTTTCCCTAGCTTTGAGCTTGTTTGAAGGGAAGCAATAATATTGTTCTGTTTGGATATTTCAGCGTCTCTGCCCCTCTCTAAAATTGATGTGTCTTCCTCCTCCTGTACTATATTTGCTATACATGTATTGGATTCAATATTTCTCAGCATGATAACCATATCTAGTTTAATACCCTCCAGTTCAGCCAAAAGGCCACATTTACAATCACACTGGAGGTTGCATTGGGATTCCATGCAAGCAGATTCGAACTGACATATATCGGTTCCCAAAATAACCCCAGACAGTGAATTGTAAACAGGTGTACTACCGGTGGATTATCAGCACTATTAGCAGCAAATGTGGTTGGCACGGACCATTATCATTTAGATTATTCACCGGGGAGCATCTATTTCAACTACTGACAAGCTATAAGCAAATTTGTCGAATCAATACTTAATTTGAGTCTTCAAACCAACAAGGTTCTTGTAACTTGAATCAACTTGAGTCTTAAAACCAACAAAGCAATGGGCTTGGACAAAATTAGCACTAGATTAATTAAAGATGCATCCGTCATAATTTGTGATCAACTGACATGCTAATACCTTTGCTCTCTGCAAGCAGCAGTATTTCCACATATTTGGAAAATGGTCAGAGTGACTGCACTTTTTAAAAGTGGAAGTCATTTAGATACTAATAACTATTGTCCAATTACCATGCTGCCTACACTCAGTAAGATACTCAAAGGCAGTACACTCACAAGTTTGTTTTCTGAAAGCAAATAAGCTGCCGAGCCCGAGTCAATTTGGTTTTCGTAAAAAGATATCTACTGCTGTTGCTCTTACAAAATTTATGGATAGCATTTTAAATAACATGAATAATGGTGTCAATTAATGGGGGTGGCTTTCTTGAATTTGTCAAAGTCTTTCGACACAGTGAATGACAGTCATTTAATACTGAAGTTGGAATCAAATGGACTTTCCAGGCATGTTTGTGAATGGCACAAGTCTAATCTTACACAAAGATGCCAAGTTACTGTAGTTGATAATGAACAGTCCTCTGTTAAACCCGTGAATGTAGGAGTCCCACAAGGAAGTATCCTTGGACCACTTTTGTTTATTTAGATAAGAATTTTAATGGTATATAAATACGTGTCTGAGCATACAAGCACATTAGCGTCAAAAATTAAACGATTAAACCACTACAATATTCTAGTAAATGCCCTTAATTATGCAAAACAACTACACCATGATACAAAAATGAAAAAACCATTGAATTAAGCAATTAAAGGACATTGGCAACGAAAATTTTTATTTCTTATATCCATTAAACTTACCTACGGAATACTTAATTTTTAGTTTTTGTGCGTTTGTCGCGTTTAGATCTTGCAAATAATTGTGAAAATGTTCAACAGTCGTCCGCCATTTTGAAAAAATGCGCGTATGCTAATTTATGCTAGCATACATTTGTGACGACATAAGATGGGTTTGGGAAATCAGACAATATTGATTATTATTGACTTCACAGCTGGTAGCATGAACATTTTGTTGAAATGGAAAATAACCGGGAAATTGAATTGGATAATTGTACAACAGCTCTACCACATCGTCTAGCGGCCATATTTTTAAAAATATTTGCAATAAACGTGCGTATTTCATCTGTTAAAACTCTTTCCTGTCATTAGAATGATGACTTTGCCGTGGCATAGCTCGGTTTTTACGCCACGCAAAAGAAAACAAATACCACCATTCGAATTAGCGTTTAGTTAAAGCTGTAACAAAACGTCTGTTTGGCTTTTGTATAGAGTGCAATGCAGCCGATGTACAGCCTTTTATATAGACTATATGAAATGTGATTGTCTGAATAAACATACATTGTAAATAGTTACATTTCATTAAAAATATCTCCGCTTTTTCCATAGTTTGGTCCTTGGCAATTGTACCAGCAGAATTGCTTTGAAAAGCTTTTTTTACAGAGCCATGTTTCACAACTATACGCACTCAATTCGCTGAGAATAGCGTGAGAGTATTGTCAATAGCGTGTTCGTACGGAAATTTCCGACAATATTAAAGTGCTTGTAAATAAGCTTCGATTCTATTCCATGTATTCAATCGAAATTTTCAGAACAAAAGCGCTTGACTATAAGCTTCATTTCTTTACAAACAACCATTGCATGAAAGAATCGGTTTAATTTTGAAATGATACGAGTTAATGAGGGTAAGTTTTAATCAAATTTTGTATATATACGCAAGCATAGCATTTGACAATAATCTCATTGTCAACCCTCCCATTCGAAAACTTGCTCCCAGATAATATATACCTCACGCTGCCGCATAGGAGAATCGAACCAGTGTTGCAATAGCATGTATTACAAATGAAATTTTGTATTGCGGGAATACTTATATACATATTCTGTACATATTCAATCATGAAAAATTAGTTTAATATACAATGTAGGTGACAAATACTGCTTGTAATTTGTACAGCGCAGTTTGCACTTCGTACTCGTACTCCCGCGCCTTCTCGTGGCAACAAAATGAACAATGACGCATTTACACCAACTAAGATTAAAAGGCGCCAAGCATTTTTGCTCTTTCAAACTCGTGGTCGACATCCTCGTCAGATGAGGTTGTAACATCACTTTGATCAGTATAATTGTCGTCGCTTGCATCGTTTGTTTTTGTCGACGGCTCCGGCTCAAATTGATAGGGTAATATCTCTCCTACTTGGTTCTCACGAATTCTGTCCATTACTCTCGTCAAAAACTACAAATCCTTTAGTAAACGCTTCAAACCGCAATATACACTCTACTAAAATATATTGTTGTCATTCAGAAACCCATCCTATGTCGTCACATCCGCCAACTTAGCTCACAGATAATTTTTTGAGAAATTGATTCAAAATGGCACCCAATTTAAATTTTGAAACGCATATAACTCATGAATAGAGGATTTTGATAGCAAATTGTTATCATATCCATTATAAGTTATCGTAACACTTTTAAAATAGCCAATAAAGATTTTCGTTGCCAATGTCCTTTAACAAGCATTTTTCTGCTGTCTGTTCTAGAAAGTTCAAAATCATTTCGTGACATAGCTGTCATTTCAGGACATGTTGTCCTTTTGCAGTTCTCACTGTTCTTTTATGAGTGATCAGGTATTTACAATTTTACATTTTATAGTAAGTAGCTAGGCACTTGTATAGGTGGTTAGTTTGAATAGAATAGATCATGCAATAATAAAGATCATCACAGCTATGATATTTATGTATAGTTTACATTGTACTTAATACAGTAAATAGCTAGCTGTTAGCAAATATGAAGTAGTAATCCAGATACATTCTATGACTTCTGAATGAGGAGTTAAATGAACTATACTAAAACATGAACTAATAACAATCAGAATGTTATTCTCTACTTCAATTGTGATTTCTTTTCTTCTCTGATAACAAAGGAGTGGATGATTAGCTCAATGCCTTTGTACAGTTCTTTCTCGCTGTGCAAAAAATAGCTTGATAAGCTCTTTGCTGTCAAGATCTTTCTTTTTTGTTTTTGACCACTTGCTCTAGCCTGACCAGAAATTCCCAGAACTGATGAATAACGGTTCTGACTTAAACCTCTTTAATGGATGGGATTATTTTGCATAGCATCATATACTTTGCTCCTTCACTATTTAAAATAAGGATAGAACATCACGACTTTATTCTTACCGCACTGGTCTTTAAATCAGTAATCGATCTGGTATCCTCGATCATCACTTGCTTTGAAACATCTCGCATGTTACCAGCTTGGTTTACACTTGCTCTTTAAGACCTTGTTGCATTTTGTCCCTTTTCACTGTGGTCATCAACAATAGGTACGCCCATGTATTCACAAGTATCATCCAGTTTCTTCACAACATCATGATACATAGGCCACAAGCAGGATTTTGCTTCACATTCTTCATGATTCATTCTTTCAGACATCATCTTCATCTTGTTGCAAACATGGATAAAAGTGCCAAATCTTTCATGAGGAAGAGAGTTCACTTTCTGGAACACATTTATCAATTCCCCATACTTTTCATAGATATCAGTTATACCAGATAATATCAGTACAAACTTAACACATTACAAATAGAATTCATGAGCTTCTCTGCATCAGCAGCCTTTTGCCTCTTTTTTGAGTCAACTCATTTCAGTCTTCGAGACACTGCACAATTGCACGATAGTCCGTACGAAAGTTCGTATAAACTTTTTGGATGCTATTTGCGAAACGAGTAATGCTGTATTTAGCAGGGTTTGCGAGCACTTGTCCCAGGGATTCAAATGCATCTGCAAGTTCCTTGTAATTCTTTCCCTAGTTGAAATTCTTGAAAACAGCTGCAACGACATCAGTTACTTTAGTAAGGAATTCGAAATGGTCATCTTTTCGAAAATGAGTGTCTATCAAGCCAGCATTGTGAATGGGATCGTAGTCATAATGAACAGATGCGTCAGTCTTTCAATGTGATAAAAGCAGCTCCATGCAAGAGTTTGCATTGAATGCCATCCCCACCAATAAGTCTTGAAAGACTTAGATAGTGTTATTAAGCAGATATATTACCAGCAGGCTAAACACCAAGGCACTTAAAATGTACATTACGTCATTGAGTGCAGCTATATCAACGTGTGTTAGCCCTCTTATTATTCCTAATAACACCAGATCTAACACACCAATAAGTAACAGTGGTTTCCAGGGAATAAACTGAAAGAATCTTTAAACAACTTGGAACATTCCCGATTGTAACGACTATGATATTGACAACATTCATCAACAACTTCTTCTAACAAACATCGAATTATAGGAGCGACCAAGATGCCCAACAGTGTCAAACAAGAAAATTCTACTATTATGAGCACATAAAAAGAATGCAGCTGCAAACCAGAAAATTTTGTTATTACTTTATAATGGTGTGCTAACACCCGGTAGAAAACATTTATTTTACTTTATTACTCAATTCTGATTCCCTTAAAAATTCAGAGGAACCCCCCCCCCTCTCTACCAATGGTGTGGCCCTGAGCACCAGCATGTGTAGTGGTGAGGTTACCACTCTTGTCAAGCCACAAAGATTAAGGAGCTTTAGATTTGACTATGGCTACAACTACGAGATTCATCATTTTTGCACAAAAAGCACACCATATGCTAAGGCCATCTCGTACTGATGAAAAAAGTTGTAACCATCGCTCATCTGAGATTGAAATTTTGCAGAAATCTTGTAGTCTTCACCACAACTTTTTAATTAACAATTAGATTACGAGCTCCAGAGCTAGTAATCTAATTGTTTTAGTAGAATCGTTCCATACTTCAAACAAAAATATATTCATACTTCAGTAAAATTTATTTAAAACGAAAAAAATTAACATATTAATAACGGATGTATGTCACGAAAATGGCGCCACATTTGTTTCCGCATGCATGTATTCTTTCGTACAATTCATATTTTGCAAACAAGTCAACCGTGAAGGTTAATAATCTTACAAGGTCTCTAAAGTATGGTAATAACAAAATTAACTTCTTGGTCGAGATATAAATGAGCAACAAACTAATCTTTTTCGTTGACCAACAGTTTTGAAGATCAACGATAGCTATAGTTGTTTACAATCGAAACCGAGCAGTTGTTGAACGTGTATGGCTGCAGTTGATTCAAGTAGTTTGGGTGGATATTCTGAATACTTTGGTTTGGTATCGATGATTCTCAAGCAAAAGACTAAATCTCTAATGTACCATGGACAGGATTTACTGATTTTGAAGGGAGCAGGGGCATGTCTTCATTGCTTTCGTTGATGTAACTGCTAAATATGTTCGACATATTTTCCTTCTGACGAAATGATGGCCGAACGGTCTGGTCTGACTTGTGACCCGTAACAGATTTTATGTGCCTTGCTTCGATATTGCTGTCAGAAAGAACGGTAACAAACGTTGCACGAACACAGTGGTTAGTCAGATGGGGCTCGATACCTGCATTTTAACTCATTATTTTCATCATGTTGTTCAGCATCGATTGACCGATGGACGCTTAACAAAACTAAACCTCGTCTATTTCTGGGTTGAATTTGGCAGATTCCGGTCTTGGTCGCTGAAAAAGGCTTTTGAGCTTGGGGTGGAGGTGTTTCAAGTAATTTTCTAGTGTTTTGACTGGGCAACGAAGAGAATCAGGAGTTTCGAACATTTTACCGTCTGACTCGTCTGCACTGTCGTCAAGACCTCCTTGGTGGTTCTTTGTAGCTCATAATACTTTCTGTTTCCTGGAGTTTCACGAAGAACAAGCATTTGTTTTAAGAATTTTCGTTGGTTTTCGTGGCCCCTTTTTCCAAAGTAGAAAGTAATGTAAAACCAAGCCGTTCGGAGTAGTTGAGTCGGATTTTTTGTTTTTGCTTCGCCAAGTTGCCAAGTCTTGAAAAGTTGTTGCATTTGCTTGTTTGTTATGGGTTTTTGTGTATAGTTGGCGCTATTTTACCCTCTTTTATCATGTTAACACAGACAGCATTCAATGTTTTATTTGCTAAACTGAACTCTGGGTCGCCAACAATCGACCAAGGTTTGTTGTGTAGTGGTTGTCTTAGGTAGCGGTCAAGTGCTGCTCGGATAGCTTTCAGTGAAGCAATTTTAAAGCACATCCCATTTTTCTGTTGAACACAGGCATAAAATAACTGTAGGCATTTATTCAGCTCCGTTTTTGACTGCTCCTCTATAGGAGTCGTAAATTTGTCTTGACTTGCAAACCATTCTACAAAATTTAGTTATTTTTGTCATGTAAAATTTTTTGTTTTGATACAATTTGTTGACATCACAGTACAAAACTCAAGCCATTTTTATTAGATTTTTACCTCGGAATATTTTGATACCATATTTTGTGGCCACTTTGGTCTTCTCTGGAATTGTTTTTTTCAAGTAAACAACCAAGTTCATTTTCAGAAACATCAGAAAAGCGAGAATCAGACGCCATTTTTTAAATGTCGTGCTGGTTTCGCTACTCGTTATCTATTGAAGAATAGATAGCGAGTAGAGTAGCCAATCAAATTACAGCATTTGCAATAGAATGCTAGTATGATTCTACTAAATGCTATTAAAAGTTAGTTTTTGAGTTTGCTTTTAAAAATTATATGTAGAAATATTTCGCATATCCTTGGCGTTTATTCAAGCAGTAGCATGAATTATAACGGGGAGTGAGTTGCACATTGTTGCTTACTTAGCTATCAAGGATACATGATGCATCAACAAACATGAGCAAACTACACCGCAAAATTTTAGAGTTAATTTTTGTACTTGTGTGTCATATATAGATCTGTGATTTTTTATGTTCTTAACAATATATTGTTGAATATATAGCCCCAAAACTTTGAAATAGAATTGTATGAAATGAAATAGTAGTTGCAACCTAGTTATTATAAGTAATAGCATGGCTTGAGGGAGATTAGTGATTAAATGGCCCCGTAACCCGAGAGAGGCTTGAGGGAGGTCTAGCACTCAAAATCTTCACTTAAGTAAAATAAAAAGTAACCATTAAATGCTAAATATTTTACTGTGTGCCTAAAATTTTATAGAAGCAGCTGGCTCCAACCAGCCTATAGAACTTGATTTATTGTTACCCAGCGATTGATGCAGGAGGTATGAATGGTTTATGGACCTAAAACAAGGTCTGCAGGTTCCACGAGTCCATGTATCCCTATGCACCAGGAGGAATTGTCAAGAAGCTAAATTGGTTATGGCATTCCACAGCTACAAATATAGACGACGCCTTGCAGACAACCCAACCAGTCATTGAGGAACTGAAGAAGCAGACTCCCCAATACCACACTCGAGCCATGAGAAGAGCTATGTATGATAAGTTTGGATTAGTGATGCCAACAACAAAAAAGTCTGAGAGTTTTGTATAAAGATTTGGTGAATGATTATTCTGCTTCAGCAAACCTCAGTGAGTCTGAAATAGACAGACAAATTGCAATATTGTTTGAGCTTGAAGAGCCTTCTTTGGTGTTTGACCTGCATTACCATTTCAATGGAAAACAAACTAAATTTGACATTTTTTGGGAGAATGCCTAGCAATATCTGGAGGAAGATATTGGTACTGCTGTCGATGATCGAAGATGTTCAACTGTTTTACATGTAGCTAAGGCCATATCTGTTTGCTAAGGCCATATCTGTTCTGCAAGATGCCCAGATGGTATTGCCATACCTTGTGATGAATGGATACGCCAGTTTGTACCTATTAATGCGTTATCTTGTACGGCACTTCGATATACTGGGCGCTTAAAGTCAGACATCAAGTACAGCAACGACAGTGGAGAAAACTGTTGAATTAGTAATTAGTTAGAATGTTATTAGTATATATGTATATTAGCATCCACTGTATATAAGTCGTTGCTTGTTATTAAAGTGGGTTCAGTTTGTTCAATAACACAACATGGTGGCAGTGGTGGGATCTTGTCTTTGAAGGAACAGTGGAAGTGCGGTCGATCAACGACTAAGAGGTGCAACTAACTTCATTGAAAGAGTCCCAGACCCAGAGTCAAGCTGAAACATAAGAGCGATAATGGCCTTGTTTTAAGTGTTACCACCAGAGAAATTTAGCTTCAAGCTGGAAGATTGGTTGAAGTGGATTTGAGCGATTCAGAATGGCTTCAGGTCTTGAGAAAGAAAGTGAAGAGAGCCAAGTTAATATGTTGATCTATTCGATGGGCGGTGAGGCAGGCGATATTGCGCAAACTCTCAGTATCGCAGCAGAAGATCAAAAGAAATACGATGTAGTCAAGAAAAGACTAGAAGATTTCTTTATCATTAGAAGAAATGTGATTTTTGAGCGAGCGAAGTTCAATCTGCAAAGCCAGCAAGAAAATGAAACTGTCGATGTGCTTATCACAGACTTGTCCAATTTTGTAGAACATTGTAACTTTGGTGTTTTCCGTGAAGAACTCATCCGTGATCGCATTGTTGTCGGAATTCGTGATAAAGCTTTGTCTGAAAAACTGCAGCTTGAGGCTGACCTGACTTTGGATAAAGCAGAAAGAAAGAAACAGTCAGAAAGCAGCAAAGTATCCTTCCATGTGATGGAAAACAGTGTGTCAATGTTGTAGGTGTGGGGAAACTTTGCAAAAACCAGCAAGAATCAGTATTCAAAACCAAACTTAAATGATTACGAAAAGAATAGGCGAGACAAAGGGAAGGAGAAATGTGATAGGTGCTTAAGGCCTATGCATCCCCAGAAGAATTGTCCTGCAAGTGTCCTGCAAGTGTCATAAGTGTGGTAAGACTGGTCACTGGCAAAGGGCATGCAAAAGCAAAGCAGTCAGTGAAGTCACAGGTGAGATCTTTCCAAATGATTTTTTCTAGGCAAAATAGTCATAGAAAATATTGAGGCTGAGCCTTTGAAAGTAAATCTCGAAGTAAATGATTTCAAGTGTCAGTTTAAGCTTGATTCAGGTGCAGACGTTACGGTCATTACGAAAAGTGTTTACGATGAATTGTCAGGTAAACAAAATCTTAGGCTTCAATTAACTGATAAAGTATTATTAGGACCATGCAAATATCGCCCTAATTGTTTGGGTAAATTTAATGCTAAGATAACCTCTAAGAACAAATCTATTGTAGAGGGAATTTATGTTATCAAAGATTTAAACAAACCGTTGTTAGGCAAATCAGCATGCGTGTCATTAAATCTACTAAATAAAATCCATGAAGTGGAAAATGTTAAGGCAACAGAAAAAAGCGTTTACAAACAACAAATAACCAATATCCTAAATTATTTGAGGGATTAGGTGAGCTTGAAGGCGAGTATGAGATAAAGTTGAAGGAGTTACCAGAGCCTTTTGCTTTACAGTACTGCTCAGAAATAACCTTACAGAAAACGCGTTCGGAACGCGTTCGGAACGCGTCCGGAACGCGTTCCTAAATGCGTTCCAATTTGCGTTCCACTGTTACTGGAACGCATTCCGGAACGTGTTCCTGTAACACTCGTAATTAGACCGGATATCATCGGAAACTTTCGCGATTTCCCGAGTGTTAATGAGCGTCGCTTTGGCTTCATATCGTGTTTTTACACTGACAGCTATGGGAAAGCTTTCAGAGTATGCGAGAAAGAGAATAATTTCCTTACGATCAAGTGGAACAAAACAAACAAAAATAAAAGAATTACTTGAGCAAGAGGGGATCAAAACATCGCGAAGTGCGATAAGTCTTTTCCTGTCGCGTTATTCAAAAACAGGCGACATAGGCGACGCTCCACGATGTGGTCGAACTGCTAAATTGGCACCAGAAACCATCGCGTTTATTGAAGAGAAAATGCAAGAAAACGACGAACTAACCTCCCGAGAGTTGAAGGACAAATTGTCCAATGAATGTGATGTCCAAATCTCTGAGGCAACCATTCGTAGAGTGAGACGTAAACTCGGTTGGAAGGTAGAAAAAGCTAGATATTGCCAACTTGTGCATGAGCAAAATAAAATCAAAAGGCTGTCGTTCTGTCTCAAAGCATTTACAGAAAAAGACACATTTGAAAATGTAATATTTACGGACGAGACATCTGTCCAGATGGAGCAGCATGCCAGAGTGTGTTTCCATAAGGATGGGACTCAACCAAAACGGAAAGGCCGTCCTAAACATCCATTAAAGGTACTAACCACTATTAATATAATTAACTTTTCATTAGAAAACTAATTAATTATCATAACTGCAATCAAGGTTCTTGGCGTGACATTAGGAAAGTAATAAGCCTATAAATCATGCCTATAAATCATGAAATCATACAGTACTTGCATGAATAAACAAAATCATATGGTACTAGAACAGTTTAATTAGTACAGCTCTCGTATAAAATGCACTGGCATATAAATTCATATATCCTTGCCCGGGGTAAATCAACATGACTTTGTGGCAATGTATAATTATTCTGGTGGATTGATGTGTCTTAGTATGAAATAAGTGAAAGTCGCACACATCTCGGAATTCCAACCAGGTTAAAAAATTTAAGGAACTTAGCTTTGTCCTTTTATCATGCTTTCATGAATCCGGGTGGGTTTGAAGACTAATTATTTGCAACACTGGATTAACACTAATTTGTTTTCAACTTGGACCCTCATAAATCTACTGGACAGTGGACAACTTCAGTTTCTTGGTGTAGAAATGATCTTGGTGTAGTTACTGTATAATAAAAGGACAGCCTCTTAGTGTTACCCCTAGGAACCTAAGAGGTTAGAACTGCTGTCTTGTACTGTATATAATATAGTTTTATTGTTTACTTCATTTTTAGGTTCACGTTTGGGCTGGAATTTCCTGGCGAGGAGCAACCCAAGTATGTATTTTCAGTGGATGCATGGAAAGCATTGGGTACCAGACAATTTTGGAAAGGAATTTGTTGCCATTCATTAGAAAGGTGTATCCTGATGGCCACCGCATGTGGCAAGATAACGACCCAAAACACACCAGCAACTCAACAAAGAAATGGATGCAAGACAATGGTGTTGAACACTGGGTCACACCTCCTGAATCACCAGTTAGTAACCAAACTTTACCATCTTCCACATTTATTCATCACTAGTGGTTGTATTTTATTCCATATTTTGCAGAGTCTGAATTACCAATACGTAATAAGCTTTATGACCTGATCAGGAACAGTTGTAAAAAGTGCTACACTAGCCAGTAGGTCCTCTGCCAGGAATTGAAACTGTGGGCCTGTGATTCTGGTGTAGCACTCTAGCTATATTGATAATTTACCAGTTTTCAAGTATGTTATATTTTATATTGTTGTCTAGGATTTGAATCTAATTGAAAATATTTGGGCTGGATTAAAACATCACCTGAGGAAATATGTGAAACCAATGAACAAAGATGATCTTATCAATGGGATTAAAGCCTACTGGAGAGAACTAAAAAAGGAAACATGCCAGAGATATATACGACATGTCCAAAAAGTAATCCCTGCAGTTATAGCATGTGATGGTGGACCATCTGGGTATTAATTAATAAGGAACAATTAATGTACAGTAGTTGCTGTTATAAAAATGAATTATATAGTATACTAACTTATTGACCTTGTGTTGAGTTTTTACATTTAATTAAACAGCTTTTTGAAAAAAGTTAAACATCAATATTTCACTGTTTTCATTACCTCCAGTCACCATTTATGGCCCTTTCTCGACTAGAGTTTCTTTCTAGACTGCTTTAGCATGGTTTAGACTGCTTTAACTTGGTTTAAACCGGATTACATCCTTTAGACTAGATTAGCATGCTTTGCACTGCTTTAGACTGGTTTAGCCTGCTTTAGCTTTGTTTAGACTTTTTATAATCCTGTCTAACGCATGCTCATTCCGTCAAAAAGCATTGGTAATTACAAAGCATATTTAATCATATAATACCAGTCGTGAAACAATTGGAAATAATTGATTGTCTATTTCAGTTGCAAGAATTCATAGAATGTAAATTTTGCTGGAATTTTAACAGACATACCATGCAAATATGTCCCTCCATCATGCTTATGCATCTTTTCCATGGTTAGCTAATGATCACTAACTTGCAAACTGTTGTGTGTGTGTGGGGGGGGGGGGGGGGGTGCAGGGGGAAAAGTGAATCTGAGAAAATTTTATATTAGATGGGAGATTAGATTTTCATGTCACACAGTCATTAAAGTCATGAAAGCAGTTACAATGCCATAGCCAGCTCAAATCCACCTACTCATAAAATAATAATGTCTTGTAATATGGTACAATGACTTTTTAATAACTTTTTTAATAACTACATTAAGGCTAGGTACAATGTGGAATGTATTACAAGGGAAAATTGTCAAAAACGTGCAAAAAGTAGAAATATTTATAACAATATGTACATAAAATATAGAATAAGAATTAAAAGTCATGATGCTTTAAATCTAAGTTTGCGTATCGCACTGTCAATTGCCTTTCGACATGAAGCCCATGATTTTTTTCTGTCTTCCGTTGGAAATTTTTTTAAATGTACTTTCTTTAATTAAATCCATACGTGGATCACTTTCTAATGCCTTCTTCTCACACGTTCCGGAACAATTACAGTCTACCAGCTCCTCTTTGTCAAAAATCGAAAACACAAGATTTTTGGCATAATTAGAAATTGAGGAGCTTTTCTTGAACATATCGTCATATATGGATGGTGAAATAGCACAGACTGGTGGTGCGACAAATGAGGTGGTTAGCACAGCTGTTTCTTCCGATGTCTCAGCCATGCCAGGCAATGTGCGATTTGCACAAATGGATGCAACCTCAGATATGGTTTGCATCACAGATGGCTCTTCATCTAAACTGTCAAAGCTATCAAAATTGGACTGGTTGATAGAACTCAACACATCACTTGACTTTGGGTATCCTGGTTTGTTTATTGGGTGTTCTATAGCTGAAACAAGCTGCTCAATTCTTTTTTCCAGACTTGTTACCTTTTCCAGCAGCACATCATGGCAGGAACACTTTGGTTGCTCATTCCCATTCTTTTGGACCCCAACATCTTTGGAGTGTGTTCCAAAGTCTGTCTGTGTGCCAACTTCTGTCTCACCGATCTTCTGATATTGAGAGACCAATTTCCGCACTTTTTCTTGCTCGGCTTCATGCAGAAATGACAATGACTCTTTTTTCTTCTCGTTCTCTTTTGTGTTATCATCCTCTGTGCCATCTTCATCAGGCAAAGCTTCTGCCTCTATGGTAATTATCTGAAAACAAGCAAAACAACAATAGATTAATTTATAAAGGTATAATTTTTGGTATACCTTGTAGAGAACACAGCATTACATATACATTTATAGAATACAGCATTTTATCACTTTAAACTTTAACATGTGCCCAGTGTTGATGCTGGATAACAATATGAAAAGCAGTAAAGGTTCCACTCACTATGCCTAAGCGGTACAACAGATTATGTTTTGAGTGAATTTAGGTCTGTCCTGGTAATTCCTCTTTGCTCAGTTGTATCATTTAGGTAGTGAGTGGAACTTTTGCTGCTCTCTCATTTTATTATTTTACCTCATTGAAAAGTAGAATTGTCGGGCATTAGACAACTAAATTGTCAGACATTTTGCTAATTATGTCTATAGATGGATAAACATTGATTACATAATTCAATACAATTTGCCTACCAGCAATGCACAGGAGTTCTACTGAGGTATGGTGGTGAGGACAATAGCCTTAGGGAAAACCCGCATAAGTGATATTTTTCATGCATTCTTGGCAGGCAAAATGTATCAAAATAGGCAGTGTAAAAAGGTTTGCCCGTCTATCTCAGATTACGACTTTGTAACATACTAACATTCACTCGCACACTTTCAACTTTGCAACAGCTTTGTAATGGCAGCATGGGCACGACCATGTGTAATTGGGATAATAAATTTAATATTGGCTATTTAATTATAAACTTGAAGGATTTTTATCGCACTTCGCCTGGCGGAACTTTTAATCAGGAATATTCGGTTAGGTAGATAAATTCAAGTAAGAATACAGTATATCGTGTCTTAAAAGTTGTATATAATAATATTCTCACTTGGATTATTTACCTATTTAATTACAGACAGTATATTAACACCGCATAAATACCATTTGAAAGAATTTGGAATATACATGTACCTTCTTTGGCTTTTTTGCTTTTGATTGTCCAGATTCTTTAGGTTGGGTTCGCTTTATTCCTCCCTTTGGCGACACGGATTTTGCCTTCTTTGTATTCTTTCCTTTGCTGATCGGCTTTTTTCCCGGAGTTGGCGTATTCGGTGGCATATTTTCTTTGTCGATGAATTCATCGTTCTCATCGCCAAACATCTGAATCAAAAACTCCGTCTCTGCTTCTAGTAGAACGCTGGGGTCATCTGTACAAAAGAAAATGCAATGTAGTTGTAAGTAATACTATTCAGCTCTTGCTAGTGTAGGTATGAACGTGGTTGGGGCGAACGTGGTTGGGGCGAACGTGGTTGGGGCGAACGTGATACAGTAAATAAAAACATTAATACGCCAGCGATTCAAATAGTTAAAAGGGCAAACGTTCAAACATGCGGTAAGTTTAGTTTTTATTGATTTACCGTGTAATTTCACCACACTGGCTTCAAACTCCTCCTTCCCGAAATCCACAAGCACAGTTGCTCCTTCTTTGATCATGTCACCTTGTAGTACATGTTTTACTTTTGTCGTCTCCAAAACAGCCGTTGTCTGATCGACATTGAAAAATATCAGCATTCGCTTTGCTGGCTGACGGAGTAATCCACAATAAGACATCCTGTATTTACTAAAATTTCGATTTTCCCAAAAGCTAATTGAACAACCGCCGACGAATAAAGTTGTAGAGTGCGCATCATGATCACACCACGTTTTTTATATAATTGCCTTTCAGCATGAGTCATGAACCAAAATAATTTTATTACACTATTTTACGCATCACATACAGGTGTGAGATAAAAAATATCAGACAAAACATACACAGTCAGCTATTTGCATTTCGCTAATGGTCCTAAAGCGCATATTATTGGCTATGCCTGTTACAGACGCAAGTCCTTTGTAATAAAATTACTCGCTAATTTGAATTTGTTTACAAAAAATGTTACCACTTTAATCCATCAAGACAATAAAAACTTTACCACTTTAATCCATCAAGAGTAAAGACAATACAAAAAGTTACCACTGTTAATCCGGCCATCAAAACAATACACGAAAGGTGCGAAAACAAGCGTGTTAAAACAATGTGCAATACTAAAATTTGTTATTTTATATATAAAGTATCTCCTTCCAGTTTCGTTAAATATGAGTATATGCAATTTCAAAACAAATAGGAACGATAATACAGAAATTAACGCTTGTTTAAAGGGGGGCGTATATTCAAACGCGAAATTTTGTTATTTAAATATACGCCACCCAATGCATAGGGGGGGGGGGCATTAACTTAAATTGATCCTCCAAGCCTAGGTAACAAAAATATCCGTGTGTTGTATAAATTATTAAGTATTTTAATTCTCCTCTTTCCTCTAGCGATTTTTGACCTACAGTACATGTCATAATAAGTCAGTCCCCGACTGCGTTACAAAATCGATACATAATATAAATATATACTATATTGCGTAAAGCCTTCGGTGCGGTTGTAAGTACAGTATGTATCATATCGTATAAACTTGTCTTTCATTACCATTGAGGTTGTAGATTTAGGTTTGTTTAACGCATCATTGGAATAGATCTTTTGGCATTGGCACTATTGTCAATCAATTCAGAGCTACTGTATTTTCAGCTCGTGCATATGCTCAGGCTATGTATGCCTTTGATACATTTGCAGCTAGCAGACCTGTGTGCCTGTATTATAATTATAATTATATATACAGTTTACACAAACACGCAAAACAAAGCTATTTAAACGATTTTTTAAAAGTATTTGAGATTATATGCTGCCGGACAGAGTCGATCTAATACAGTATTCACAGTTGTCAACTCCCAAACCCTGCAGCAGCTTAGGTTTCATTCGGTGTCGGGATTTTCCGATGCAAAAATGCGGTTTTCACCAAAGAAAGGGAACGCGTTCCTAGTTTCGCCTGGAACGCAAATTGGAACGCGTTCGTAACGCGTTCGTAACGCGTTCGGAACGCGTTCCGAACGCGTTCCAAACGCAAATGGAACGAGAACGCAGTGTTAGGTTTCTTTTGAGCAGTACTGTAAATGTGCCAAGAAAAGTACCTTTCCCATTATTAGATAAAACTAAGCAAGAAATTGACAAAATATTACAAAGTGGGGTGATTTCAAAAGTAAATCAACCTACACCATGGTGTGCTCCCATGGTAGTGACACCAAAAGAAAATAGGGACGTGCGAATATGTGTTGATTTGACTAAGTTGAATAAGAGTATATTAAGGGCGCATATCCTCTCCCATCTGTTGATTTCACGTTAGAAAAGTTATCAAGATCTAAAATATTTTCTAAAATAGATGCAAATAGTGCTTTTTGGCAAAGAAAGCTATCAGAATCTTCTCGTTTATTAACAACGTTTATAACCCCGTGGGGTCGATTCTGTTTTAATCGACTTCCTTTTGTTATATCCACAGGGAGTGAACAGTTCCAAAAAATGCATGAATAATATCTTAGAAGGTTTAGAAGGAGTTTAATGTGAAATTGATCATTTATTAGAGCATAGGGAATCACAAGACAACCATGATACTAGGTTACATGCAGTTTTGAAGAGACTCAAAGAGTCTAAACTGACTTTAAACAAGAGTAATGTTTATTCAGTGTTACTACTGTAAATGCATCGGGTCAAGTTATATCAGCTGAGGGGGGTATTCCCTGATCCTGAAAAAGTTAAGGCCATCGTTAACATACCTACACCCAAAAATGTAGCTGAAGTAAGGTCTTTTATGGGCATGGTGAATCAGTTTAACAAATTTACAAGTCACATGGCATCTAAATCAAAGCCACTTCGTGATCTATTATACAAAGATTTAGCATGTTATTGGGGTGATAAACAAAATAAAGCATTCAGTTATTTAAAGAAATGTTTGACTTCCACTCCAATTTTGGCTCTATATGATCCAAAGTTAGAAACCAAGATAAATGCAGATGTGTCTTCCTATGGTATAGGCGGGGTAGTATTACAAAAACAAGAAGATGGGGAGTGGAAACCCGTATCATACATATCAAGGGCACTTACTGATACCGAATCTAGGTATAGCCAAATGGAGAAGGAATGCCTAGCATTTACTTGGGCATGCGAGAGGTCGAGTGATTACATTTTAGGTAAATCATTCATTGGTGAAACCAATCATAAGCCCTTGGTACCCTTGTTGACAACCCACACCTTAGACCAAGTACCACCTCATATCCAAAGGTTCCGAATGAGACTGAGATTCAACCTGCGGAACGTGATCCATGTACCTGGTAAGCAGATGTACACTAGTGACGCATTATCCAGACTCGTACAGAAATCTGCCAACTCGGATCCTGTAATTTTTTAAGTTGAGATGAACACATTTATAGGTACTGTGATTGACTCGTTGCCAGTCTTGGACACGAAGCTTAAAGAAATCATTGAAGCACAAGAGGTTGACAAGGTGTGCAAGAGAATAAAGCAATACTGCTTAGAAGGATGGTCTGATTTTGCCATTTGTCGTGTCATTTGTGGTTAGAATATCAAAATTAAAGCTACATGAAGTATTACTTTAATGTTACGAAGCTTGAAACGATTTTGAAAGTCATCGAAATCATTCGAAGGAGTGGAGAGCAAACCAAGCATTTATTTGCATGCATGATATTAAAATACAGTAATATTGCGAGTGTAAAATTTTACACACTTGAAAAACAGCAATCGATTAGCTTGTCTTAATTCATTTTTGAACACATAACCATCATGTCCTCCATCGGATAACTGTTTACTGCATGCATAGGTTTCTATTTTATTTACAAATATAAACTATTTAGCATGGGTTACATGTGCAGCATTAGAAAGGTGTTATCAGTTGTGTTGTCTAATTTTTTATGTGAATATGCAGTTGCAGTTAGCTGAGCATGGACATCCACAGAATAAACTTCACAAATTCACTGAAAATGATACTGTAACAGACTGAATCATTCTAGCAGAACAAATACTCATAAAAAGAGGGAAAATTCAATTGAAGGAAACACTATGAAAGTAGATATAGCTTTTGTCTTTTTGAATTTTTTGTTGGATCAACAAAAAAAGTTATACTGGATAAATTGCCTTCTTTATATTTTCTGAAATAACATGAATAGTTGTACTGGGTGAATCAAACTGTGCTTTACTCCAAAGTTGGTTTACATATGTATCCAATCAGCTGTCAGTATCTTTCACTATGCAGTGTTGCACATCTGCTGAGTGTAACATTGCATTCCTTGGACTTGCTTGAATGGTGCAATAAGATATGATACTTTATACAAAACTATGATAATTTAAATGTTTTATAAGACAATAAATTTTATTTGAATGACGTATTGTTGTACATGAATGATATGCTTATTTGCTTTTTGCAAGGGAATGGACGCTTGAGTTTGTAGCAGCAAAATGTATTTTTCCACACACCAGACTGATGTGTGATGCTGTGTTCTATTACGCACAGTTTCTTATCATTTAGCCATAGTCATTTTACAACTTTCTACAATGGTGATTGTATTATCCTGTTCTTCACAAAAACTGCTAAAGTTTTTTTTCTAAATCAGTGTAGCTAAGTAGTTTCTTAAACATTGTGAACACTAACAACCTATCAAGGAATGCAAAATAGTGTGCCAGAGGAGTTGTAATTATTGCATCAAGGCCACACCCCCTCCCAGGTCTATTTGTGTGTGTTTCTTTGCATTCACGAAGTTGATTCCTTTCACTCGAAAATTTTCTTTGTCATTGATCACAATGTCTGCTTCAAAAAAATGCAAACTCAGAGGAACGAGAACACATTGCTCGGCCTGCAACTGCTCAAACAGCAAGGCATCGTGCCCGGATCTTAGTTTTTTTCGATTTCCTTCAGTCACGACAAGGTAATGTGTAATGTTATATTACAACTTGTTACGTGTCCATATATAAAGTACAGCCTAACCGCCAGTACAAAATTGAACGTTTATTTCATACCAACGGTAAAAATTGTATAACATAACAAACAATCATTTAGGCTATTTACACAAATTGATTATTAGACATAACACGTAGTACATATAGAACATTCACTTACGTCCTCGTGGGATAATAAACTTATACCCCAATGTCTCCAAGATGACTCCCAAAAAGAAAGGCAGCAAAACTAAAGCACTAAACTCCGAAATGATGAGATTAAGAAAAGCCCATGAATTTGGCGACCGAGTGTTTATATAAGTCTGGTAGACTGGGTATGACACCGTAAAAACTATATTAGATGACGTATCATCACACTCCTCATCCACGGACATGATTATACAGTATGTCCTTGCTATACACTATTACACTGATGAACTAAGTAATAAACTGATCATTTATTAGCGTGCATAAGAAATACCAGGTCCTTAATAGGTCGTACATAGTGCTTCTTCTCTCCGTTTGTTGTCGTGACTAATTCTACCTTTCGAACTTTTCCGTCCTTGCTCTTCATGACTTCTACTACCCTGCCAAAAGGCCATTGGCTGCGAGGAGAATTGTCATTCATTATTACCAGGTCGTTTGGTTGAAGATTCGGTTTGACTTCATTCCACTTTGTTCTGGCTTGCAAAGATTGCAGACATTCGTGTTTCCATCTACTCCAAAATTGATCTGCTAAATATTGAGTGCGACGCCAATATCGTCTTGAGTATAAATCTTGGGGTAGGAATACACCAGGTGGAGGTAAAAGTGGTCTAGTTTTCACCGTGAGGAGTGAATTTGGGCTCAATGGCTGTGTTTGCTTGGGATCGGTTGATATCATGGCGATGGGACGCGAATTAACGATGCCCATAACTTCTCCTATAAGCGTAATGAGTAGCTCGTGTGTCAGTTGATGGCTTCTGAGGCTTAAGAACATCCCATCTAACACTCGTCGGATAGTTCCAATTTGGCGTTCCCAGGCTCCTCCAAAGTGCGAGGTGTGAGGTGGGTTAAACTGCCATTCGCAGTTTTGATCGGTAGCGTAGCGATTGATAGCCTCTTGATCCATTGAGTTCAAGATGTCGTTAAGTTCCAATTTCTCTCCTACAAAATTCGTTTCTCGGTCACATCGCAACAACGTTGAGGGACCTCGAATTGCGAAGAATCGCCTTAACACACGGATAAACGAGTTCATGTCCATAGATTCAAGGACCTCTATGTGGATGGCTCGACAATTGAGGCATGTAAAGACCCCACCTTTAAGAATTCAAGGCTCCGCTCTCAGTTTTCTCGTCTGCACGGTCCATGGGCCACGTTAGTAAATGGAGGTGGAGTTACCAGTCTGTCTGTGGGTAGATCGGACATGAACTGTGTTAGGGGTTTGCCTCTTAGTTTCTTGCATGTGATACACTGGTTTATATAGCTCGATATTCGTTGACTTGCTCCGACGATCCAAATTCCTGCATCACGTATTTTCCCGTGTGCGATTTGCTTGCCTTGATGGTGAACTTTCTCGTGATAATGTCTAATTGTGAGTGTGGTAAGGTGGGAAGATTTAGGGAGAATTGCTGGGTGTTTCTCTACATATTCCATATCTCCGCGACGAAGCCTTCCACCGACCCGCAATATCCCCTGATTATCCAAGAAGGGTTGTAGGCGATACAGACTAGAGTTCTTTATCTGTGTTAAGATCATTTGGCTATGAGTTGTTGAGTTCTCCAAACTTTGTATTTCTCGTCTGTATACTTCCCCCTGAACTGTCTTCATCATAAGACTTTCTGCTTTTCTCAGGTCAGATAAGGATAAATGTTGATCGGGTGTGGCTTGTTGTGTGATTTCCTGGGTGTTCAAAAGAATATGCCGGTTTCTTCGAGTTTTCAAGCTTGTTATTTTCTTAATCAGCGTGGCTAATGCCAATCTTAAAGTTGACCATTTGGAGAATCGTTGAAATCTCTCCGACCCCAATCCTTTAAATATCAGCTTAGTTTGTATGGTGCATGTTGTTATCTCTTACCTAACCTCAGGATCTTCCTTCTTGATTTCAATGCTCGTCAAATCTTGAGCCTTTAAATCGATTTTAAGGAAGTCAGGTCCACTGAACCAGAGTTATTCAGATCTGAAGGTGTTTTAGCCACGGATCGCGATATCCGTGGGGTTATCCTTCGATTCGACAAATCTCCATTGGGTGGGATGGGAGATACTTCTAATAAGTTCGACACGATTGGCCACTTATACATAGAACCGCTTGCTTTCACTTTGAATGTAACTGAGCACCACTCTTGAATCAGTATAGAATATGATCTCTGTGATGTTTAACTAATTCCCGGGTTATCTACTTGACGGCGTTGACGCTCAGAACTGCGGCGCAGAGTTCCATCCTGGGAATCGTTGTTGCTTGCTTTGGGGAAAGTTTTGCTTGTGCGTATAATAGAGAAATTCTGGTATTTCCACACTAACTGATTTTGCGTAGATTACTGTGGTGATGGCTCTTTCGCTGGCGTCTGAGAACGCATGGATCTCGAATTGACTTATCGTACCAAAATCATTTGGGTGATAACATCTAGGTATAGATAGTTCGTTTAACTCTACGAGAGAATTTTTCCACTTTAACCATTTCTTTAGCAGGTCATTGGGTAAGGGATTGTCCCATCCGAGAATCTTGGTTTCGCCTTTCGTGTTCCCTAACTGGATCAATTCACGGAGAAGTAACCTTCCCTGTAAGGTGGTAGGGGTCGCAAAACCGAGAGGGTCGTATATGGAATTCACAATTGCCAGAACCCCTCTGCGTGTGAACAGTTTCTCCAGGAGCACTTGGAAAGTGAAAGCGTCCTTCTCTAGGTTCCACACTATACCCAACGAACGTTGCTGTGGGAGAGGGTCGTGACTGTGATCGAGGTTACGCAGATTCTCTTCTTGATCCTGCTGGGGTAGCAATTTCATTACTGCTGAAGAATTCGATGCAATTTTGTGTAAATGTAGGTTTGCTGTGCGTAGCATATCCCAGTGTTCTTTACCAGACGCACGGTTTCGGCCACGGTGTCACAAGATGTGATTCCGTCATCCACGTAGAAGTCATCATGGACAAACTTGTGCGCTGCGTCGCCGAATTCTTTCTTCCCTTCATCTGCTGTCTTACGTGATCCAAATGTCGCTACTGCGGGGCTTGAGGTGTTTCCAAAGATGTGTACGACCATTTTGTAGTCAATGATTTCGTTTTGCTTATCGTTATCCTTATACCACAGGAAGCACATTAGGTCACGATGTGGAGGGTAAACGTAGAAGGCATGGAACATTTGTTCAATATCGCAGATAACACCGATTGCCTTTCTTCTGAATCTGACTAGGATCCCCAGAAGATTGTTGAGTAAATCAGGACCAGAGAGCTCACGATTCAGGGATTTGCCTTGGAATACTACTGACGAATCGAAAACTTACACGAATTTTGTTGGGTTTACGAGGTTGATAGACACCAAAATGGAGCAGATACCAGATATTGTCCTGCCTGGAGATGTAGTTCGCATCTTTCAGCGGTGGAAGGGCTTCGACAGCTTGAGCGTGACCACGTTGAAAAAGATTCGCCATAAACTTAAAGTAGTCTTCTTCTAGTTGTGGTTTTCTCTGGAACAATCTCATTAGGCTCTTGAATCGATTAAGAACGAATTCCCTATTGTTCAGGAGACTCACATCCTTTGCTTTGATAGGTAAGGGTAGTTCCCAATTTCCGGCTTCATTTTTGTACGCACTCGACTCCATAACTTCGAGAAAACGACGGTCTTCGATGGACAATGAAGGCTCGTTATCACAATCTGTTCTCCGGAACACATTGATCTGGTCCTCCGCCGTTACGAAGGGGTCTTTGATGTTGAAATTATTGGTACAGAGCACCAACTGGTGTTGCATAACTGTGGAGAGGGAGATCTTTGATTGATGCTCGTCGTTAGGATTTCATGTGATTTGGGGGGCTGCATCATGAAACCCAGCTGGTTTTAGCGGGTTGTGACATACAGTTCGGTGAGTTCAGACGTGAATAGGACCCCCAACGCGATCGATGCATTGATAACCACAGATTGTCCAACCAATGGAAAGCTTGTGGGCCCATGGTGAGCCAGGTGATCCGTTGCGAAACGCTCATACTTTCATGATTTCTGGGGCGTTCCGACCAATTAGCAGCTGGATTTCACCGTCTGGATTGATAGGTGGGATGTCGTTGGCTATACTTCTCAGGTGATTATACCGCTTGGCCAACTCGGGGGTGGGAATTTCTCGTTTGTCCTTTGGAATGTTATCGCATTCGATTACGGTTGGTAGTTCTTCACAGGTACAGTTCAATGATCTAATAAGTAATCCTGAAACTCCACGACCAAACTTTACTTCCTTCGACGCGCTACATGTAGAGAGTAAGTATTTCTCCTTAGGACTCTGTATACCGAGCTGATCTATGAGTGACGGACTGATCATAGAGGCATTACTCTGTTCGTCAATCATGGCATAGGTACGTACGATATTATTTGGTCTGCTAGGATGGAATATATCAATTAGAACGATTTTGCTGCAGGAAACGGCCATGTCTGAAATTGCACTGACTTTTGTCTGAGTGGAGGTTACTTTCTCGTCTTCATCATCGTTCGCGTGTTTCTCCTCGCCATCACCTTGATTGCCCGTTTCAGTTTCTCTCCTCTCCTCATTCTTCTTTGTTCTTTCTTTGTGGTGGAGCGTTAGGTGCCGATCACTATTACACTTACTGCATTTGACCTTCGCTTTACATTTGGAGGCAATATGATCTGATAACACACATCGGAAACATAGCTTTGTCTTCTTAATTAATTCAGTCTTCTGGTCTAATGTTAGGTTGAAAAAGGCTGTGCATTCTACGAGGTTATGGCTGTCACTTTTGTAATAATGGCAATATCTTGATGCTTCAGTTTCGGTGACTGATCCTGAAAATACCGTGTTGTGAGAAGTCTTTCTTCTTTCGCGTTTGAAGCCAGCAACTACGTTTGGATGGTTTCTCAGACTCGACTGGGCCTGAATAAACGATGCGACCGCTGGGAATTTTGGGTAAGCAGCGTAACCTTGTACCGAGTGCTCTGCGACATACTTGTTCCACTTGCCACAGATAGATTCAGGGAGATTACTGAAGATTGGACGCAAGGCGTTGGGGTAGTTGAGATATGCGAGACCGGGAAGATAGTCCATTTGCGCTGCTATGTCTGCACAAAGGTCAGAGAAGGCCTGAAGTTTTGCTATATCATCCTTGCCGAATTTGGAGGATTTGCGCAGTTTTGACAAGAAAGCGCTGGTGATGGTTGCTGGGTTACCAAATCTATCTTCCAATTCGGTCCAGAGTTTCTCTAGTAGATATTCTGGATGATTATGCTGTCTTCTACGGTAGCTATCCACCAGCTTTTGTCGTAATCCGGACGTATACATGTGAAGATAGTTGATTTCATTACTAGGTCCCACGCCGCAGTCCTCTAACATTCCTCTGAAGGCCGTTTTCCATGGATGGAAAATGGTGGAATCTCCAGAAAATATATTGGGATGGCACTTTGGCAAACTAAGTCTAGCAAGGGTTGATGCCAATCTGTCGTTTGATGCATCAATGAATCCCATACGACGAATCCTGTCCACTGGTTGCTGGACAGTATGCCGTGGCGATTCCTTTCCTGGTTGCATTGCAGGAGGTAATCTGTCTGCAGGGTGCAGGACAGGACTAATTCGAGGCGACGATAGGCTTTGGTGTGTGTCTCTCTTCCAATGCCAGTTTCTGATGCTGCATATACCAAACAGCGATTTATATCAGCATGATTAGGATCGCAATTATTGCCAGTTGACTTCGATGTAGGGAGATAGGTCTTTTTCTTGCACTTTGAACATTGCAATGAAAATAAAGCACTTTGACCATAGCATTTGGCTTGATCTTCATTGAATAGGATTTTCGCATTTTTACATTTGTGGCTATGTTGAAATGCCTGA
This sequence comes from Muricea muricata, assembly GCA_963855995.1. NCBI lineage: Eukaryota > Metazoa > Cnidaria > Anthozoa > Malacalcyonacea > Plexauridae > Muricea > Muricea muricata. The sequence goes on from OY979716.1 coordinate 66,078,404, forward strand.
TGCACATTTGACAAATGAAAAAAACGATACCCTGGATCTTCAACATAATATGGATCGTGTTGATCTTCACTGCCCTGACCTTCAACCAAATCACTTCTAGAAGACTCAACAGAATCCATGATCTTTTTCTCACTGGCTGTTGGTGGCAGACTTTCTTCAACATTGGGCTGTAAATTGCTATTTACTTCAGGGACAGGACGCTCCAAACTGGCAGACGAACTGCAATCCTCAGACACATTTTGAGATTGAACTGGCTGCCTTTCTCGAATAATAAACTAGGCATTTGTGAAATAATAAAATCCAAAACGGCAATTTTCCCTTGTAAATTTGTTCAAATATTTTCAAAACACAGTCGACTGAATGTAAACACACGTGAAGAACTTTGTATATGATTTATACAATGATCTCCCCCCCCCCTGAAAACCAGTGTTGTTCCCAGTCTACTGCGGAAAAAAGGTTGAACACGGCCCAAGATTATCTCATGAATATTTGGTCGTTTTTGACCAGATTTCTTTCAGATTTTTTAAGAAAACCGTTTCCGTTTCCATAGCAACGGTAATTTAAAAGTCGCACTTTATACAATGGTCTTCACAAAAACATTCATAACTTTAAAACTAATTGGAATTTTACAATTCTGTAAGCAGCATCTTACCAAGGAATCATACCTCTATAAAGTAAGACTAATTTTGACCAATTGACTAAAATTTATGGTAGAAAGTCCCTTAAGTTTGCAAAATATGTTGCTTCATGGTCAGATATGGAGGCATTCTTCAACAAAGATATATCCCTTCCTATCTATCAGATGAGCACCAAAACTTACTCAAAGACATGTCCCCCAAATGATTTTGCTAAGATGAAAGTCAAATTTGCAACACAAATTCTGAGTGATGCTGTTGCAGCTTCAATATGTACATATGTCAGCTTGGGTGGCCTGCCACTGTCTGCCATGGGCACGGCAGAGTTAATTTCCCAATTTGACTCCCTATTTGACAGTGTTAACAGTTCTATACTAAATTCAGCTAAAGATCTTAGACGACCTATCACAGCAAAATCCAACCATGTACAGTTTCTTAACAAAACTATTAGTTTCATAAAAGGCTTGAAAGTTTATGAAGGTGTTAAAGATGTAACAGGGAGGATCAAATGTCTCAAGGGGTTGCTTGTGTCCTTGAATGCAATTCTTTTAATCTGGGAAGTCCTAAAGCAGAACCACAATTTCAAGTTCTTGTTCAAATGAAGATTGAACACAGACCCACTAGAAAACTTTTTTGGCACAATTCGACAGCAGGGAGAATATTGTGATACCCCATCGCCAACTCAGTTCACTAGAGCATTTAGAAAACTACTTTTTAGTTCACTTCTTAATTCCAGTACTGGCAATTGTGCTGAAGATTTGGATTCACTCCTTTCACAGCTTTCAAGCAACTCCAACAATGCTGTTCTGGTCCACCCACCATCTCAACCACAGACACTGAATATTAGTGGTACAGACTACAGAGAGCTGGATATAAGTTCCTCTATTGTTAAAGAAAATGCAGTTGCATATGTTTCAGGATATCTTTTAAAGAAGTGCTTTGATATTCATCAATGTTCATCTTGCAAAGAAATTTTGGCATCAGCAAATTTGGATTCATCCAGCAAATTACTTTGCTATTTCAAAAACTATAAAGATAACAATAGTTCACGATTACAGATGCCTTCACAGTGTTTTCGTGACTACATTTTGCACCTGGAGGACTGTTTTGTAAAACTTTTTTCAGTGTATACAAAATCAACAAAGGTTGGTGATGATCTGCTGAAAATCTTTAAGTCCATGCCTGTAAATTTCCAACACTGCCCACCATTCCCAATGGAGTATATGTTGAAGCTATTCCTGAGAATGTGTATCTACTACACCAAAAAATTTGCAAACAGGAATTTTGCCTCTACATCAAAGAAAAAATGCAGGAAATACATTAAAGTAAGTCGTTTATAAAAGCATCTCCTTCAGGGGTGGATTTAGGGGAGGTGCAAAAATTAGTATTACTATAATTGCAGTAAACGTCCATCATTATAAGTATTCAACATTGAAAAAAGAAATTAAAACACGGTTAAACACCAATCAAAAACACTCGAGTAAGGCTACTCATCGAGAGTTATCATTAAACAAAACTTTAAACTTGCATTATTTTATATTGAAAATCAACATTTGTCGCCACATTTCAACTTTTCAAAAATGTACTAATGGTCAGACTTACGTGAAAATGAGTGAATGACACAAGATGCTTAGCTCATAAAATATGGTATAATTTCAAAGTTTTTTCCTTTTTTCCAAGTCAAACTGGAAATGGTATTTTCGGGGTTATAATTTTCAAAATTTGCCCTAGGGGGCTTCCACCTTGGCTGTTCGACTCACCGGCACCCCCTTAAAAAACGCTACTGGATCCACCCCTGATCTCCTTTTATGACATGGAAGCTGAACATACAGCAGTTGTGAAGACTTAAACTGATCTGTCTATTTCAGAGCATAAAGCATAGAGGCTAGAGCAGGCAGGGAACAATACACTTTCTATATCAGATTGGTACAGTTCAAGAAAACAATTTAAGGACGTTTAAAGGACTTTCACTGCTATTTCTCAGTATCAGAAAATGAAAGTCATGGAGTAAAAAACTGATCTACATTTTCAGTGAATTTCTGAAGTTTATTCTATTGATGTGCTTGATCAGCTAACTCCAACTGCATAGTCACATTTCCAACTAATTAATAATTCATGAGCAAATTAGCGAATGAACTCGCCCTAATTCGTCACATGATTGACGTTGGATACCCAAGGAAACTCGCTAAAAATCATATACCATCACTGTTGTTAGATCAAAAATGGTTTTCATCTAATAACTCAAATCGTAATTACAAATTCATCCTAATTACTCCCTCTTCGCTCATGTTCAAATGATCAAGGTCTGTAATAAATTCTACACGCCTACACATTTCTGTTTTACAATGAACTATAGAAATTAACTTACAAAAGCAGGAAGTAGAATACTTATCTCCATTGTTCACAAAGACAAAAACAAATTACTTTCATAGGTCCCCCGTTAGCGCTTAATAAATTGAACAGCCAATGAAATGTTTTCGTTTGAGATGTTATGTAAGCAACTCATTTCTTGTGTGTCATCAGGGGAACCAAACACTCGAAAACAATAAAATACTTGCGCTTTGCGCTCGTGTTTCATACCGTTTTCCCGTGGATCCCCTAATGAAACACTCAAACTCGTTGTTTACATATAACGTCAAAATTCAGACAAGACAACTTATAACACCTTTATAATACTGCATGTTCATCTGTACATGTAACTCACGTTTATTAATAGTTTACACTGGTATATAAAATAGAAACCTATGCATGCAGTAAATAGTTACCCGATAGAGGACATGACAGTTATGTGTTCAAAAACGAAACAAGACAAGCTAAATCGATTGCTGTTTTTTCAAGAGTGTAAAATTTTACACTTGCAATAGTACTATATTTTAATATCATTCATGCAAATAAATGCTTGGTTTGCTCTCCATTCCTTTGAATGATTTCGATGACTTTCAAAATCGTTTCAAGCTTCATAACATTAAAGTAATACTGTACGTAGCTTTAACTTTGATATTCTAACCACAAATATAAGACAAAACAGACTCCGAATATCTTCATCTTGTAAACTCAAGATTTGAGTTATTTAAATGAACAAGACACAAAATACTGGTGATATTTCGACTTTATTGCAAAGTCATTGTCAAACCAAACTGAATATTTACAAGCTATGCTAAGGTCTTATAAGGGGAGATACAGGAAAGATGGTGTAGGCATATGACTTGAAATGCGAAACTATTTACAGAAGCGATTGTTAAGCATAAGAATTACAGAAAAAGCATCAGTTCCTTTCAGGCTTTAAGACCACTATTAAGAGCTGGACCTTTAACTGTATATGAAGCACTTCCAAAAAGTGTAAGATATTAGAGTTTGTGTGTTGGAGTAATTGCAGTATTTTAGTGTTGTTTGCTATAAACGAAGTGATCAACGAGAAAAACACAAGACAACAACCTTCCCCATAAAACTGCCCAGCTTAAGACTAATATTTCAGAACACAACATGAATGAAAGCACAACTAATCGTTTTTTGGTCAATCTCCTGCTCAGATCGGAGAAAACCAAAGTGAAGAGACGACATGCCAAGAAACTGGAAGCCCTACTTCACATGAAAACCGTAGCCGAAAAACTAGAGTCAAATCCCAACGACATGATAATCAATCTTTCGAATCAAAAACTAACATCCGGACAAGTCGAAGTATGGAAATTAGGATTGCGGCACATACTAGCAACAAGACCAAACAGTTTGGAAATAATGGTGGTATCCGAAGACCTGTTTGATCAATTGGATACACTGAACTGTTGGAAGGAAGGATTTCTTTGTCCAAGATAAAGTTAAGAACAGCTTACGCTCTTTTACTTATAATTGTTTAGACCTTGATTTGAAGGAATATTTTATTGATCGCAAAAAAATAAGAACACTAGCAAGCATGTCTGAAACCCTATGTATCTTGAAGCCTGATAAAGCAAATGGGGCTGTAATTTTAAAGTGCTCAGATTACGTTCTCTCAATTACGAACTCTCTCAATTCCATTTTTAATAATCCATCCAAATTCTCTCGACTAAACAATGATCCTACAAACAGTAGACTGACAACTCTACAACACTATTTGTCTACTTTACGTAATCGCGGAGAAATTTCTGATGAAGATTTCAAATTTATGAGACCACGAGCAGCTAGTTTCGGCCGAGCACATGGTGCACCTAAAACACACAAAGATTTTATTGATCTACCAACTTTTCGACCTATAATAGACACTACAACTACACCTCACTACAATGTCGGAAAATTTCATGCCTCACTTTTAAACCCCCTAACATTAAACCAATTCAACCTGAACGACACATTTGATGCTGTTTCGGCCATAAAGGCAATTCCCCCAGGCATGATGAAGGTTGCTGTTTTGTTTCATTTGATGTAGTGTCGCTTTTTATGAATGTACCCCTAAAACAGACAATCGATTTAGTACTGAAACAAGTTTTCGATGAAAAGCTTATTAATACAACTTTATCTAAGTGCACAGTTAAAAAGCTCATTTCTGATTAATGTAGAAAAACAGCATTTTCGTTTGACAATAAAATTTATGAACAAATAGATGGAGTTTTGATGGGATCTTGTTTAGCACTGGTATTAGCAAATATCACCTTGACCGAATTTGAAAAGCGAATAGTCGAAGACTGAATAGAAGCCGGAACTATCAAATTCTATCGTCGCTATGTGGATGATACTCTCGTTTTAGTCAAACCTTGTGATATGCCTTTGGTCCTAAAGAAATTCAATAGTTTCGATGAAAATCTAAACTTTACCATCAATAAGAATAGGAAAGTGCATTTTTTAGACTTGGAAATCTTAGAATCCGGACTAGACGTTTTTCGCAAAACCCACACATACGGGACAGTATACCAATTTCCATAGTTTCGAACCCTGGTCTTGTAAGACAGCCTGGATCAAATCATTATTATGCAGAACACGTTTTTTCTAAACACAAATTTCTACCATTTCTAAATTCATGGCATGGAATAGTTTTCCAGCTAGTTTCTGGTGTGCTATACTCAGAAAATTGAAGTCTAAACACAATAGCAATAATCCTGCACCATATAGCAACATGTCTTCAGAAAATAATTTTTTCAATATTGAGGACGAAAACATTTCCAAAATATGGGTTAGGATTCCATTTCTAGGCAAGCAAGGTCAGTACTTGGTCAAAAACCTAATCCACAAATTACAACACAATCTTACTAAGCCAGTGAAATTTATCGTTATTTATCAATCGAAAAAGGTCTCTTATTTTCTATCCAAAAAAGACAAAAATTCCTGACTTGGAGCATAATGACCTAGTTTATAAATTTTCTTGTCCAGGTTGCTCGGCAACATACATAGGCCAAACAGTCTGGAATTTGCCAACACGGTTAACTGAGCATGCTAAATTAAATACAAGCGCTGTTTCTGAACATCTAACGTCATGTGAATATGCCAGACACATAACAGACTTACACAATCTTTATGACAACATCAATGACCTCAACCCTGATGAGCCTTTCAGTAATTATGAACTTATAGCAAACAACACTAAATACTGCAATCACTCCAACACACAAACTCCAATATCTTACTCTTTTTGAAAGCGCTTCATATAATGTTTAAACGGCCAGCACTTTATAGTGGTCTTTGTAAAGAACTGCACTCAAATTCATATTAAATTTTGAGTTCTTTTAATGCCACATGATTAGTGCGTTTGACATTGATTATGTAATATTACTTTGATTTTACAGGGAATCTTTACAGGGATAATTAGGGTTTTTTGTGGATAGAAAAACTTAATGATAAAATACGAAAACTTTTGAGAGTTCGGATCTATTACGTTGCCTCTGAACGAAATTATGTAGACTTACACAGGAAATTCGTCCTGTCTTCATATGGCACCCAACGTGGGGCTAACCGAAGGGAAGCTGAAACAATGTGTACAATTTTGAAGCGAAGATTCGACAATATTTACATGATTTACAGTGAGAAATATGGAGGAGAATAAGGACAAAATAGTGAGATTAAAAGCGGTTCGTGCTGGCAATAGAGGTGTATTACTAAGTTATCTAGGGAAGCTGACTATATTTTGAAGGCAGACGATGTTGACAAAGAGAGATTGCAAACAATTAGTGGATTACTAGACAAAAAACTACATTTGATCAAAGATCTGGACTCACAAGTGCTGGTTTTATGCGAACTGGAGTACATATAGAGGAAATTGAGGAGGCTGACGACGTGATATCGTGTACGCTAGACATACAACTGCATATAAAGGATAGAATTACGAAGAAGTCTGTAAGCGAGAATACGAGTAATACCAGCGCGAATACGAGTAATACAGGCGAAAATATGAATACGAGCGTTTTCTAAATGGTGGAAAACTCGAATAATTTGGCTGTCTCGAACAGTGTTTTAAACTCAAACTCGTTTGTCAGTGCCATTTCAACAGAAACGCAGTTGACGCAACTCAATTCTCCTTCTGCATTGGTACAGATGCGACCGAAACTACCGAAGTTGATTTTATCGAAATTCAGGGGTGGCGTCACTGAATGGACCAGCTTTTGAGATTCCTTCAAAGTCGCAATCCATGAAAATCTGCAATTGTCAGAAATTGACAAATTTAATTATTTACATTCTTTACTTGAGGGGACTGCTGCCCGTGCAATTCAAGGTTTAACACTCACGTCCGCCAATTACAAATCAGCAATTGATATCTTACAAGAATGGTTCGGTAAAACCCAAAGAATGATGCATCACTTCACAAATGGACGAACTGTTAAAGATACCTGTTTGCACAAGCGATCGGTCTTCAGTGCTGCGTTATGTATACGACAAGTATACATGTTCAGGGACCAGCATCGTTGGGTGTATCCGTTGAACAATACGGTAGCCTACTTATTCCAGTTATCATGGATAAGCTACCAAGTGATATGAAGCTGCAGATTGCAAGAAAGGCAACTGGGGAGGTGTGGCAGATCGAAGAGTTACTGAAGACCATCAGAATCGAAGTCGAGCCAAGAGAAGCAAGTGATGGAAGCAAACTTCACAAGGAAGCCTCAGGCAGTAACAACAAGAGCTCAAAACCTGCATCAAGAACAACCAACTCTTTAGTTACGAGCGAGGGCAAGATTCACTGTGTTTACTGCAATGGGGAGCACCACTCAGCGTCATGCGAGACTGTAGCTGATTCAAACCAACGAAAAGATCTTTTAAGGAAATCGGGATGGTGCTTTGGGTGTTTGAAGACAAGTCATATGTCGAGAAACTGTGCTTCAACGAGGAATTGCAGGCATTGCGAGTTGGGACTCAAGGCTAACAAAAGGGAGAAGGTCAAGCTCATTACCTTTCGAGATACAAATCACAAGACTGTGACATTGTTAGCTTACATCTTAAGAAACCAGGGTGCGATGATTCAGTTAATGTTAGTGCCTTGAGCTATCCCGCTATTTGTTTGCCTCTACCATCGAAAATCGACTTTGATTGCCTTCACTTGGAAGGCGTAGAACTAGCTGACCATTGGGAAAACCCAAAGGGCACAATTGATGTATTGATCGGGTCAGATCATTATTGGACAATTGTGAGCGGGGAGGTGGTCCACGGAGACAATGATCGTGTTCCTACTGCTATTAATAGCAAACTAGGATGGTTATTGTTGCGTCCAATTGACGGTACGGTTGGTTTAGCTGCCACGCACACAAATTGATTGTCTCGTCAGAAGAGGGTATCAACAATGAAGGGTTGACAGCGACCTTAAAGAAATTTTGGGAAACTGACACAATCAAGATTCACTAACTGCAAGAGAAGAGTGAGAACAAGCCTTTTATGGTTGATGCAAAATTTGATGGAACGTGTTACATAATTGGTCTTCCTTGGACCAAAATTCGCCCGGAATCGCATTACGAGTTGTGTTTTCATTGATTGAAAGCACTACAGCAAAAACTGAAGGACAATCCTCAGTTATTGACCAAATACAATAACATAATCAAGGAACAGTTAGACAACAAGATTATAGAAAGGTTTGATCAACCGGTAGCAGCTATTGATCAACAGGAAATGAACGTTCACTACAATGCCACATCACGGTGTTGTACGAAGGGATAAGGACACAAAGAAATTGAGAGTGGTTTACGATGGATCAGTGAAACTGAAACCTGACGATGTGTCCATAAACGATTGCTTAGATCAAGGTCCCAATTACATACCAAAATTGTTCAATGTCTTAGTGAAATTCAGATCTCATCACGTTGCCTTGACAGCGGATATCGAAAAGGCATTTTTGATGGTCGGTATAAGTGAATCGGCCAGAGACATGCAACGTTTTCTCTGTTTTGATGAGCCAGAGAACTTGAATAGCAAGATATCTTGTTTTCAATTTACAAGATTAGCATTTGGTCTCCAAATTTGGATTCCTTCGATAATTATTACTCAACACCTAAATACGTACAAGAATGCCAGTCCAGAATTAATCAAGTTAGTTGAAGACTCTATGTACCTTGATGATTTAATTTCAGGCGCGGAAAACGACAGGAAGGCATTTGATGTTTATCAAGGTTCTAAGGCAATCATAGCAGAAGGATTTTTCCACCTACGCAAGTGGCATTCAAATTTGTCTGAGTTCATGAAACATATCGGTAGTGTGGAGTCTACAGAAAATGCGGCTATGATACCAAAAAACGAAGCAACCTGCAAATCAATCGTGGAGGAAGATCAATCGTAGAGGAAGATCAAACCTACTCAGAGGAGTCGGTTGGTGTCGACAACAACAAGAAGGAAGACAACGTCGTGAAAGTTCTCAGAGTAAAATGGGATTGTAAATCCGATGAATTGTGTTTTGACTTGTCCAGCGTGATTCATTATGCTAAGACACTTTTGGCAATGCGAAGATCGTTACTTAAAGTAACTGCCGAGATTTTCGATCCATTGGGGTTTTTAAGTCTGTCTGTAATTCGACTAAAGTGTGTTTCAAGTCTTATGGATGGAAAAGACTGGATGGGAGGATGATTTGCTAGGGGATGCTTTTGACGTGTGGACTTTCCCGAATTCCCAGATGTTATTTCGATCAAGAACCAATTGAGACGCAACTAAACGCCTTCAGCAATGTCTTAAATAAGGCATATGGCGCAGTTATTTATACGAGAACAACCTACGAGAACAACCTGTGAGAATGGCAATGTTTAAGTACGAATTGTGGCTTCCAAGACTCGAGTAGCACCTGTAAAGACTCAGACAATCCCTCGACTTGAAGTGCTTGGTGCAACGATCCTTGCACGACTAGTAAATAATGAGAAGAAATCATTTCTGGAGAACATATTTTTTATTGGGTTGATTCACTTACGGTTCTGTGTTGGATCAAACACGACAGAGTTTGGAAACAATATGTCAGTAACCGAGTTGAAGAAATTAAGCTGTTAACAGATCGTGAAGATCGGTGACATTGTCCGAGTTCGGGAAACCCAGCTGACATCCCATCGCAGGGATTGTCTGGTCCAGAATTGGCAGCAAGTAAGCTGTGGTGGAACGGTCCACCCTTTTTGCTATTACCAGAGTCAGAATGGCCTGGTTCCTCAACAATGACTAGTGTTGATGACAAGGCTTTTGAGGAGCTTGTAACGGATCCGCCAAAAGCCTGGTGCACGCACTTACAGCATCCAACAAGTCAAAGGATCGCCCGGACATTTTCAAAATTATTGATTGTGAACGTTTCAGTAATTTGAACAAATTATTAGGAGTCACAGCATATGTGTTGAGGTTTATTCGCAGGTGCAAGAACAAATCTCGAAGCCCTATTGCATCTTCGAAGGTGTCAGTTATGGAATTAACATCAGAAGAAGTGAAGAAAGCAGAATTAATTTGGGTGAAATCAATCCAATTATTGACGTTCGCAAAGGAAATACAGTTCGTGAAGAGTAAACATCGATGTGCACCACCAACCTTGGTCAGTCAATTTAGTTTATTTATCGATGAACAAGGCACATTGAGATCGAAAGGAAGGATTAGCGAGACATTACTTCCATTGTCAACCAAAGCACCTGCAATGCTGCTGGCGAAGCATTGGTTCACTGGGATGGTTATACGAGACACTCACGAAAGAGTGAAGCACAATGTATTCGAAATACGCTTGCAACAATAAGAGAAAGATTCTGGATAGTCCGCAGTAGGGAGGATGTGAAAGAAATTTTACGTCATTGCGTTGTATGCCAAAAGGTAGAGGGACTGCCATACTGTCCACCAAACTTGCCCGATTTACCCAGTTATCGAGTTTCTGAGGATCCACTGTTTTCAAATACTAGTCTGGATTTCGCGGGTCCGCTGTATGTGAAGGGATTGAGAAATGTTCAACACCTAAAACTATGTTCAACCAACGTCTGGGTCCTGCTGTTGAGGTGCGCTGCCACGAGGGCAGTTCATTTAGAACTTGTGAGAGGATTAGATGTTCCAACGTTCCTACTAGCTATTTGGAGATTTGTTAGCCGCAGAGGGCTTCCAGTTGTTTTCATTTCGGACAATGCTAAAACATTCAAAGGCGCTGCAACAGAGCAACAGAAAATTGTTTGATCACATGAGGTACTTCGTTATCTTACTGGTAATCACGTAACTTGGAAATGCATTGTTGATGGAGCTCCCCTGGTGGGGCGCCTTTTGGGAGTGAATGGCCAAAACCATGAAACTCAGTCTCAAAAAGTCTATAGGATGCTCGACCCTAACGTATGATGAACTTGCCACAATTCTGACAGAGATTGAATCGATCATCAACGCCCATCCCATACCTTACTTGTATGATGATCAAGAATCGGTTTCATATACTCACGCCTTCACATTTGCTTTATGGTCGAATGATTACGACAATGCCGAACAGTAGTCACTTCGAAATTGTGAGTACAAACACCACGCTGACTCGTAGAGCCAAACATAAAAAATAACATACTGCGACAACTCACCAAGCAATGGTGCCAAGAGTATCTGCTTAATCTTAGAGAGAATTTGATTAACAAGAAGAAAACTACGGTCATTTCTGAAATCAAGCAGGGGACATTGTACTTCTCAAATCGGATTCTAGAGCACAAAATCTTTGGCAGTTAGCCAAAGTGGAAGAACTTTTAATCAGCCGAGATGGGAACATAAGAGCGGCTATCGTTGTTACCATCAATAACCAAGGGAAACCTTCAAGACTGAAATGAGTGATACAGCATCTAATCCCATTAGAAGTTCGAGCGAATGTGCGAAATTCTCGGAAGGATCCAGTCGTGACTAAGGGAGTGTAAAGAACTGCACTCAAATTCATATTAAATTTTGAGTTCTTTTAATGCCACATGATTAGTGCGTGTGACATTGATTAAGTAACATTACTTTGATCTTACTGGGAAACTTTATGGGGATAATTAGGGTTTTTTGTGGATAGAAAAACTTGTTATTGTAATAAAATATGAAAATGTTTAAGAGTGTGGATCTATTACGTTGCCTCTGAACAAAATTATGTAGATTTACAAAGAAATATTCAATCCGTCTTTATAGTCTTAAAGCCTCGAAGGTACTGATGCTTTCTGTTCTTTACTATTCTGTGATATGGGGCCACATTAAAAGAACCCTCCTTCAGGTGAAATTAGGCTCTCTTCTTTTTCTGTAACAACCGCTGACCAGTAGAATCTCGATTTATGAAAAATGCTTTAAAAATAATTCAAAATTAGTTTAAAATCAAGTTCATCTACAATAATAACACTCATGATGATTTTCATCAAAAAAGGGATTTTTCTGGCAAAAATTAGACCAAATAAAGAACTTCTAGCAATGACTTCACAGAGTTAATTGCAACCGAAAATCCAAGATGGCGGCTTAGACTGGCAGGAAGGTTAGTCATGATATGGTAAGCGCTCAGCACTTTTGATGGAGTCTTCCATATACACATCAAAAACAACATCAATTCGTTTGGCACCTTTGCTTAATGACAGAATTCATTGAAACATCTGGTGTGGTAACTCGCTAAAGGTTGACCCGGTAGCGCAAGCTTTCTGGACGATAGCCACACCCATCAAATATGCTGGCATGACCATCAGCTTATGAATCAAGTGGCTCCGTTAATTTCTCAAATTTGTTAAGTAAAGTAGCCTTGTTGGTTTTCTTGAGATCACCCATTACGCCTGCCAATGCCCAAGGAAATGGACCCAGTGGATACTTGAATACTTCTTTCAAGTCTAAATCTCGCTTTTTCATTATGATCGCAATTTGGCCAAACAAGTTTCGGGTCGCTTTCATTTGAATTGTTTTGTCTTTGCATTTGACTGAAACAATTTGGTGCAGAGAAGAAAACGTTTATAGCTTTAGCTACTTTATTAGATCATAAATTGATACCTGTGATTCGTCGCTTAAACGGTGGAGATAAATGCTGTCAACGCCTCTTTGCCACGCTGCTTTGCTTGTTTCAGGTCTTGGGCAATGGATTGAGCAGCTGCCAGCTCGTTTGATATACGTAAGAAATCGTTATCTGATAGGGGATCTGTGAAGGTGTTCGTCATCACTTCCATCAAAGATTGCACATCTTTTCACATCTTTTTCATCTCTTTTGATTCTACTGAGAGTGAGGTCATGGTGCTTGTGTTGGGTGTTAATCTAACCTAAGTGCCTATAGAAGCAACAATGCAATTTCGCTCTGTATGATGCATTCAATGCCAATCTGTTTATAGCATTTGAATTTGTACTAAATCCCTTTGTCCCACGTTGGTCGGTGTCTCAATGACCTAGTCTGCTTCCACTCTGCCAAATGTATTGTCTTGGTTTAATTGAACAGAAAAGTTCCTTGGACAAATGTGTCATAAATTTTGGGGTGGTTGACTTCAAGGTTTAACATCTCTCTAAGAAATGGGGTCAGGTACCTTGCATAATTGAAATTGTCATACATCCTAGGGCCGATCAACACATTGTCGAGTTTACGTCAGCGCTTTGCTATTTTAAATCATACACGCGTACATTAAATCTACGAGTCGCATTTAGTTTGCATTGCGTTGTTGATTAATCTTCGTCGCTTCCTGTTTTAAATCGTTGCGTCGCACTTGTCTTTGAGTTGATGCGGTTCATTTCGTTGCGTTGAACATTACCAACCATATGATCGGCGGTTAATACAACTAATTTTCTCTAAATTATTACTATTTATTACAATAAATTTTAAATATTTTTCATAATTATTAAACTTTTCACAGTGATTCCAAAATGGCAGAAAATCCTATAAGCCATGTGGTGTCAGTTTTAAAAGGTGCAAATTGAGCAAATAGAACGTTCGCAATCTACAGTATCCACATCTTCATTTGTATCTACATCCTCATCTTCGCAAGTATCTATACCAGCTTTGCCTGTATCCACAGTTTCAAGGCCTTTGCCTGTGTCTGCAATGAAAGTTTTGGTCAAGCCGCACTACGTAATTTTAGGTTTGTAATATTAGTAATTGCATTAAATACATTTAATATATTCTCTACCCCTGACCAGCGCAGGGTAAGTGAATGATTTTTGTGTAAAAGTTGTGTAAAACTTTTAAGGCCAGGAATTTCCACAGGTTAACAGTATGAATAACAGGATTTTGAGCAAGGCCTTATATTCGTTTTCAAATCGCTAAAGCCCTGGGCAAACTAGGAAACATTGTTGCGGAATCATTGTTTCCTGTCGATGTTTTTCATGTTTCCTAACATGGGCAAACTAGAAAACATTTGTTGAGAAACATTTTAGCTTGCACGAATTTTAGAGTATTGTTTACATTTGCACTATAATCTTAAAATCAGGGGGTGCAGAACAGGGACACAGAGTATAAACATACAGAGGATTATCCTAATTGAAAGACAATAGAAAATTACCTAAGATGATTTTTCGATTTGCTGCCATGTTTTTAGCTGTAACTGCAAATGCACAGTTTACTTTACTTACACTGCGCATGTGCAGTTATTACTGGCTAAGAACAAGGTGGCCACACATGTACACGCCATTTGCACACGCATTTGCACACGCAATCACACAAACGCCTTACACTTTTGTAGCGAAGATAATCCTCTGTATGTATTTACTCTATGACAGGGAACACTGGGGCACAGTGCCCCCCCCCCTCCTTTTTGAAAATAAGAAAATGTACCCTTTCTTGGTGGGAAGTCTGCCCTTTTTGACACTCAGTAGTCAATAATTTTATACTTTGTTGCAATGTTAAATACACATTTGTTGTATTAAATATTCAGTAATGACCTTGTAAAATGATATTATTTAAAAAATACCATTGCGACAAAATAATGAATAAAAATTATCATGATTTTTATGAAGTTATCCGCATAGACATCTGTTCATAGCATCCATTCTATTTCTCTCATACACGCATAGTTAAACTATATAAAGGCTTGCAAAACTGGGGGGTTCAGAAACAAGGAATGTAGATACAGCCTGTTGTGGCAGGTGCCCTTTTTAGGCAATGCCCCCCCCCCCACTCTTCAGATGCTTTCGCAGCCTTTGCTTAAAACATTCTAACATACCCAATCGGGAAAACAATGTTTCTCATGCTGGAAACATTTTAAAACATGTGGGCAAACTAGGAAACATTGTTTCCGCAACAAAAATTTTTCTGAATTTCTTGGGAAACATTTTTGGTTCCAGAAGCAAATTTTGTTTCGGCAACGTTTCCTGAGGTGGGCAAACAGGGAAACATTAGTAGGCAACATGTTTCTGCAAACAATGTTTTTTAGTTTGCCCATGTTGGGAAATATGACGAAACATCGACAGGAAACAATGATTCCACAACAATGTTTCCTAGTTTGCCCAGGGCTTTAGCCAGTAGTTACTAAAACAATTTGAAAACAGATATAAGGCCTTGCTCAAAATCCTGTTATTCAAACTGTTAGCCTGTGGAAATTCCTGGCCTTAAAAGTTTTACATAACATTTATACAAAAATCATTCACTAACCCTGCATTGGTCAGGGGTAGAGAATATATTAAATGTATTTATAGCAATTACTAATTCATTGCAGACGCAGGCAAAGGCCTTGAAACTGTGGATACAGGCAAAGCTGGTATAGATACCTGCGAAGATGAAAATGTAGATACAAACGAAGATGTGGATACTGTAGATTGTGAATGTTCTATTTGCTCAATTGCACCTTTTAAAACTGACACCACATGGCTTATAGGATTTTTCGCCATTTTGGAACCACTGTGAAAAGTTTAATAATTATGAAAAATATTTAAAATTTATTGTAATAAATAGTAATAATTTAGAGAAAATTAGTTGTATTAACCGCTGATCATACGGTTGGTAATGTTTAATGCAACAAAATGAACCGCATCGACTCAAAGACAAGTGCGACGCAATGATTTAAAACGGGAAGGGGCGAAGATTAATAAACGACGCAACGCAAACTAAATGAGACTTGTAGATTTAATGTACGCATGTACAATTTAAAACAGCAACACACTGACGTAAACTCCAACTCCACGATGTGTTGATCGGCCCTAGGACAATTAAAACAAATTTTATCCCCTCCCTGACTCCATAGAATCAAGATGTTGTGCAATCCTGCATCCTTGAAACGTTTCCTGATGATGCCAAAGTACATCATCAGCATATGAAACATGCCCAGCATCAAAATACAATCTTTGTACTGAGTTAGCATTTTCCACTTGATTTCTACTGCCTTTGCATATATGGCTTGGTCAAAGATGCAAACAATAGCTGATAGCTTCAACTTGTCTTTTATTGGAAGACATCTGTTCAGAATTTCAAAAATTGTGCTCATGTCACTTGCGGGAGAATCCAAGCATTTCAGATATCCAACAGAACACTTATTGGGTGTGATATTGTCTCTTATCTTGATGTTGAAGCCTGTCCAACTTGGCATTGCTTGTGGAATAGAGCTTTTATGGGAGAGGATCCAAGCTGTGTTGATTCTTGATTGCTCATCCAATAAAAATCTGCAGTCCTCATTGCCAGGGAACGTCAAATTTTTTGGGCCAATTCTCTTGCCAGATAAATAATCAGTTCTCCATTGTTCGGTGTTTACTTTGAAAGATCTTCTACAGCGCTTTCTTTTTGGATGCGCAAAATCGCTTACAATTTCTGCAAAATATCCTGGCTGGATGATTATTCCATTTACTCTGTGGGACATTCCATATCCTTAAAAAAATAGAACTATTTCAACAAAACCACCACAAATGATTACTTGAATCAAAAGTAATACCATGCTATCAAAACCTAAATTTACCAAATGGAGTTTCTTCTTGTCGGTCATTTTTGATCCAGGCGGGAAGGCAACAGTCCCTTCATTTTGCTCATCCATCACTTGGTACGCATTTTCAGTGGACAGTTCTTCTACAAGAGAGCGGCTAATACCATGTCCTAACCTGCTGCTCATGTCGATAAGCTCAGTGGAGTTGGTTAGCAACTTGATAGTGTAAGGAACATGATACTCTTTGGCGTTTTTATTTTCCCACGGGATGCAACATAGACAATATCTTGGCCAAATGATGATTTCAAACGACAAATACGAGGGCTAGGCTAAGTGTGGATTTAGTAACTTATCCAGGAAAAGTGACAAGTCGTGATTTAATCATACTTTTTCTTCGCCCAAATCAATTGCTTTGGGGGCCAAGGCATTACATCTTCCATTGCTGATTTATTCTTGGATCAAATGGGCAGCTCTAAGCACAGTCTTTTCATCTTCTTTCATTTTTGAAATCTTCTCTGCCTCAATCTTTAAATGGCAGTACTTTGACATCATGTCTGGAATTGACAATGTGTCAGGGTAGACTAGTGAGCAGATTTTCGATCTTTCACTTCAAGTTTCTTTTAGCAGAATTTATATACTTTCTTATTATCTACTTCCTCCAAACCCCTCAAGTTGTCTTTGAGTGCCTTAGTATAGTGTACTCAATTACATCAGGGGAGTCATACAAGTCAAAAAATATCTTTCACCACATTAAATGGCTCATCTTCATTTGATTAGCCGAATTTATATTACGGACGAGAAACTCGTCTAAGACGGGAAACCCGTCTGTGAAAACCTGTCTGAATATGAATTTAGGGACGGATAAATTTCGACGGATAAGTAGGATTCGAATAAGGGAGGTTACTAAGCAAATTAGAATGGCGGTTTTCCTGCAAAATATTATCTTAGGCAGAAAACGAAAGGCCCAAAACGACTTACAATATTTCAGACGATAGTCAAAAGCTCGTAGACTACTAATGATCAAAGAAGAAAATGGATTTGGTAATATATTAGGTGCGTGTATTTGTGGTTGCACAAAAGAACGAAGACCTAAAGGACAGAGTGAGCGAAGGTCTTGTCACTGGTGGACAAATGGACAGATAAACAGTTTAAGAAAAGATTCAGAGTTAATGGAGACACGTTCAACTATTTACTGCAAGAATTACAAGAGTCTATTAAAAGAGAGACGACCCGGTTTAAGGAGCCAGTTGCTCCAGAAATTCAATTAGCACTCACACTTTATCGATTAGCCCATGGCTGTTCATTCGCGACAATTGGTGATTTGTTTGGAATAGCTACCTCAACAGCGTGTAAAGCCTTCAATGAAGTTGTTCGAGTCATAGTTCTGATTTTTTATGATGAATATGTGACCTTAACATCAACTGAGGAAAGGAGTGGAAAAATGAGCTGAAGTCCTTTCTTAATGACCGGGGTTTTCCATGCATAGCTGCTTGGGATGGCTTTCATGTGTACATTTGCAGCAATCTTAAAAATTTTTACAGCTTCAAAAAAAGATACTCGGTAACAAATATGGGTTTGATCGCAGCTAACAAGAGGTTCCTTTGGGCGGGTGTGGGAGCCCCAGGTTCTATACATGATGCCACTCTTTTGAAATCTTCTCCAATTTTTAACGAAATTGAATCTGGATATGTATTACCCAATTGTCAAATAAATTTACCAGGTTACGGAAATATTCCACTTGCAACAGTAGGAGATAGTGCTTTTCCAGCACGTTCATGGTTGATGAAAGCTTTTGATGATACCACAAAAAACCAAAAAGATTAATTTTAACAGGCACTTAAGAGCTGCGTGAGTGGTTTCAGAGCATGCATACGGAATGTTAAAGGGAAAGTGGCACATTATATATAAAAAAACGGAATGTCGCAGAAGGAATGTTACTGCGATAATCATGGCATGTATCACATTACATAATATCTGCATTAACGCTGGCAGCTGGAGATTCAAAAGTTGGAATTAATACGCAAAGCTACAAAGAGATCGGAAGATAAAACTCTGAGTAATAAAGTGCGTGGCATAGTTAAAGAATGGTTGTGGTCTTTAAAATCAAAGTAACTGCTGAGCATATATTGTGCATACTGTAACAATCTAATCTAAATTGTTGTTTAAATTGCTTTGCTATAGCTTCTCAAAGTTAGACAAAAAATAGAATGTTGGTTTCAGGTTTCACAGCCTTATTTTACATGGGTAGGTACATAGACCGGAAAAACATTTTATTTTTAAAAAATTTAATCTCAAATATACAATAAATAAATTAAAATTCATTACTAACTCTCAGTTTTATTGCTTTCACATGAAGTTTTCACCTGCGTACATATAAAACTATATCCATGTGCAAATCTTTCTTCAGCCACAGCTGCCAAGCATTTCAGGATAATGAAATATATTTTTACTCAACTGTTCTTTGTGTAAAGTACTAGGAAACAGCAATAAGATGTTTATAGTCGGTCATATTTTTAACAGGTCGGTCGAAAACCTGAAACCAACTAGTATTTTTAATTGACCTTATTGAAAAATGATTTATGCTATTATTTACAATTCATAAGTATGTAGTCTTACAGAACAAATAGCAACTTTTGAACAGTGTGGTTTGATAAGCACTTGCTTGAAAAGGCCAGCTATGGTATATAATGTATAATAAAACATATTTAGCGAATAGCAAAATTAAGTTTAGAATTTTTTTATTTCTTCCTCCTACAAAAAAGGGTACAAATTTTTAGCCCTCCTCCCCTTTGAAATAATACCACTCAATGAACATGAAAAGGTCTTACTGAAACATAAATAAACACCCATAATAAAGTATTAAACCAAACCAACTTAAAATACATTAACCCATTAAGCTGCAAAGCTTCCTCTTTGAAGAGCAAAATTATCTAGTGATGATCAAGTAAGAAAATAAGTAAGGCACACTAGGGTGCATTGCAGCTCACTGATTTAACTCAACAAACCTTCAGTAATTAGAACATCAAAGTTTTAAAACAAGTTAAAGTTTATAGAGGGAATATGAATCATTGTCCCAGGGAATAGATGTAGCAGTTTGATTTGATGTGTTGATTGAACCATTTGAGCCAGGTTGCTGATTCCCTGCTAGGTTACAATTACCATAACTTAAAGGAGTACTGGAGGAATGGGCCATCTGAACATGATTTTGGACTTGTGCTGGATATGGAGTTGATGATCCTCTTGTAAGTAATTGAGCCAAAAGCATTTCATGTCTTCAGTTTGCCTCTGCTTGTTCCCTTTGTGTGCATAAAATAGCTCATCCCTCTTTCTTTCTGCATCTAATAAAATCTTTAATCGCTCATCTCTATTTTTTTCCTGCTCTCTAGAACTTGATTCAATACTCTTTGCTACTTGCATCATTGCTTCACTTTGTGATCTTGGTTTCAAAAATAATTTCTTAGGATGCACTCTAATTTTTGTCTTTTTTGTAGGGCTCTTTTTCTCACTTTTATCTGTGCTCTTTCTGCCTTGGTCTACCTCATTTGTGTTTGTGGTAGTGTCAGACTCAATAGCACTCTGCCCTAATTGAGATATGATGTACTTAGGGTCCTCTTTCTACCTGCTGATTTATGGCTCTTGTTGCTTGAACTAGCATCACTAAAACAATTGCTTTCGTCACTTGATTCAGGATTAGAGTGATTTTCTGAATCCGTGGAATCACGTGTGGTATCTATATCTCTTGCTTTACTAGAAACTGATGTCATGTCATCAGCGGCTTCACAAAAATGAGGATTCATGATATCATCCCAGGATGGTACAGCTGTGTCCTTTGCTCCTAGAACACTTCCATTTTTTATCTTGTTATCAATGATCCGCCATTGTTTTTTAAACCATTTAAACTTTGCACGCAGTTTTTCAATGCTAAATGTTTCCTCGCCTTCTTCATAACCCATGCTAATATCAAAGTCCAGTTTAATACGACAAAAAAGCTCTTCGTTTGCAAACTTTTTTAGAGCATAGTTCTCGATCTGGTATAACCATGACCGCTCTGCGTTATCTGTTGAACACAGCACGTTTGCATATGCAGTAACTTCATCTTCGGTCCATACCTTGTTTTTGGTTTGTTTAGATGTTCTATTTCTGGATTTACTTTGATTACTTGCTTTTTCTTGAGGCGCCATTTTGTTTGTCTCTCTTTACCTAGTTCCAGTCCTTAGTCGTGTTTGTGATGAGAAACTCGTCTTATTTACCCGTCTGAATGCGAATTTAAGTTGAGTTTCTCGTCCCGACAAGATTCCCGTCTAACTTTCCCGTCTGTTTAGACAGGGAAGTTAGACAGGAAAGTTGAGACGGGAAACTCGTCTGTTACCGAATTCATATTAGACGAGTTTCCCGTTTAAGACGAGATTGCCGTCTCTAATGTGAATTCGGCTATTGATAGCCCTTTACAACTTTGTAGTTTACTCGTGTATAATCAGGATAACATATTTTATGGTACTTAGCCTCTTTTGCAATTAAGTTGTCCCTAGTAATCGCCACAATTCTCTGGTTGCCTCTGAGTAAACTCGCTTTTCTGATTGAGTCATCAGCTCATAATTCCATACATGAAAGTAACATTTCTTTGATATCTGTTTCTCGGACAAGTTTAGTTTTATTGCAGAATATGCAGTTTGGCAAAAGTTTACCACAATCCCTTCGTTCATATCCTTCACCTTGATTTGCTAATCTGAGAGTACTCCTTGGATTCGTTTGTGCTTGACTTGTTTGTCCGACTTCTTGTCCACAACTAAGTCTCTTTTAAGGTAAACATAGATCTGCATGTTTTGTGATATTTGAGAGGAGGATATTCTCTATCTGTTATGGTGCTTGAAATATCAAGAATTGGCTGGAAATTTCTTCTTTCTGCTGCTTGTAATAAAGTCTTCCATGAAGTTTCAAAGCTCAATTTCACAAGCTTTTGTTCTGATACACTATTGTAGTGTATTATACATTCGTCCATTATCTCAAAATTCACATATGCCGATTACGCTTACTTATTTCCTATTAAATATAACAGATGTGATAATCATAGTTTAAAAATTCTAGAACAACCCCCAATTATAACAAAAGAGCTATTGTACATTCCATGAATGGTGAAGGCAAAGTTTTGACAGAAAAACTAAAACATCATTATAATTTAATAACAATGTATACTTGAGTTTTACTTCAGCCCACGTTTTATTAAATTTAGATCAATCAGATAGCGTGTTTTTTGTGTATTTACGTTTGAGTTGTTCAAGAAGCTGAGACGCAATAAGAAGAAAATTGAGTTATATTAATTGTGAAAAAACCCCCATTAAAATATATAAATAAATGTAAATTAAGCATAGATATAAGAGACATAGATTGCTGACGTACACCTAGTGGAGGTGGGGCCAACAAGCGAAATTCAACATGGCAGAACAAGAGGACAAAAGACTATAGACTCTATTACAAAATCGAAGATTTTTTGCAAATTTTGTCATCCCTGTGTCTTGAAACTCATCTGATCAAGTTTTATGGGAAGGAGAAACATAACGCAAAGATTTTAAGCATATAGTTGAGTGAATCTGATGAAAAGTCGCAAAATCATTCATCGATAAAAGTTCATGTGAAATGCTCTTTTGGTGAGTTCGAGCATTTCATTGCCAGAAATCCTCGCTATGTTGAGTTAAAGCCTCTTGAATGGTTTCCTATATTTATAACAAGCATTCTGAAAACAATAAAGGAATAGTATGAGAAATAATTGTCGTAATCGTATTCGTTCAGAACGTTCAAGTCTATTACTGTATTAGACATTTACACTTGGAATCACATGTTGTGTCCACTCGAGATTGCTTGCAGTGTTTGTCCGCGGACGAATATATTTTCAGTTTTAATTGTTAACTTGAGTGTGATTTCTGGCTTTCAATTCAAGTGATATTATGTATTACTCAGTTAACCGCTATTAAATTTAAGTAATTTTAACACTATAATTATACAAGTGCCTTATTACATTGAGGCAACTTACCTAAGTTGAAAAGAGCATAAGATCATAGGCTTGTGCTCATTAGCTTTCATCATATGTAGTTTTCAACTTGTTTAGCAAGGTAACTCGCCTATATTAATAGGTGCCTGATAGTGACATGGGAGAGAACACTTACCAACACAAATATCAACATAAACATCAATTAACTTTTATTTCAGCAGTTACTGAAACTGCAAGATCAGCACCAATTTAGTTTAAAAATTAGCAAGAACATCTTTAGTTTGAAGACACTATGATTGACTGTTATGGTTCTGTCTTCATAATTTACAGATATGTATTTGAGATGTTAGAATGAAAAAAGTTATTGTACAAGCAATTGTTCTCTTTTTAATCTAATATTATTTTACATTGTTTCTTTATAATTTATGTAAGTGTGGAGAGTTATTTCTTAAACACAAGTTTGGTGATATATTTTCTGAGCTGCATTGTTGTATATTATTATAGGACATAACTATTTTTCACAATATCTTCTCATTAAATTCTAACTATTACGCTTGGATGTACAAAATTAGGTGTCACATTAAAGTAACAATAAAATTCACTGCATTCATGTGGTAATTTTTCAAGTAAATTTTTTTATTGAATTTGCTGGTTAAGGCTATTTCAGATATGCTAGAGCACCTTTATCTCAAATACATATCTGTAAATTATGACAACATGACCATAACTGTCAATCATAGTGTCTCCAAACTAAAAATGTTCTTGCTAATTTTTAAACTAAATTGGTGCTGATCTTCCAGTTTTCAGTAACTGCTGAAATGAGAGTAAATTGATATCAGTCATCACAATGTTCCAACTTTGTGTTGGTAAGTGTTCTCTCCCATGTCACTATCAGGCACCTATTAATGGAGGTGAGTTACCTTGCTAAACAAGTTGAAAAGTACTTATGATGAAAGCTAATGAGCACAAGCCTTTGATCTTATGCGCTTTTCAACTTCGCAAGTCACCTCAATATAATAAGCACCTAATTGTAGTGCTAAAATTACTAATAGCAGTTAACTGAGTAATATATACTATCACTTGAGTTGAAAGCCTGAAATGACACTCAAGCTAACAATTAAAACTGAAAATTTATTCGCCCAAGGACAGTCTGTAGAAGCAGATATATGAAATCGATTAAATAAACGCTGCAAGCAATCTCAGATGGGCACGACATGTGATTCCAAGTCTAAATGTCTAATAGTCTTGAACGTTCTAAACGAATACGACTACGACAATTATTTCTCCTACTATCCCTCTATTGTTTTCAGAGTGCTTGCTACAAATATAGGAAACCATTCAAGAGGCTATATCTCAACATAGCGAGGATTTCTGGCAATGAAACGCTCAAACTCACCAAGAGACCATTTCACATCAACTTTTATCCATGAATAATTTTGCGACTTTTCATCAAATTGACTCAAATATATGCTTAAAATCTTTGTGTTATGTTTCTCCTTCCCATAAAACTTGATGAGGTGAGTTTCGAAACAAAGGGACGGCAAAATTTGCAAAAAATCTTTGATTTTGTAATAGAGTCAATAATCTTTTGCCCTCTTGTTCCGCCACGTTGGATTTCTCTTGTTGAACCCACCTCCGCTATGTCAACAATCTATGTCTCCTATATCTATGGTGCTTGACATGCACAACATCGGATTTTTTTGTCAGCAAGTCAGAACGGCCTCGCCGAAATGCCCAAATTTCAATTTTGACCAGAATAGAATACAGAAATCCTTCAAGTTTTATCGAAGATACTCAAACAATCTTGCCTTTATTTCAAGGTAATATATGTTGTCTTTTACCAGTAGTTGTAGCAGAGCATCCATATTTCTGATATATATGAATGTTCTGGCAATCAAAGCTGATTTTAACGAAATATTTGAACATGCAAAGTTCAAAATTTGTGTGTGTAGTATTAAAGCATGCCTTATCCCCTTATGCCTGATTGCCGAACTAAAAACTGCAGTTAAGATGAAATCTGCTGTTACTTTTTGTGCTGGTATGTAAGAAAAGTCTGTGTATTTTTGAGCAGTAAAGTTGCAAGTTATAAAGCACCATAATTTTGTATTGCGGTCCGTTTAATTTTACCTTGCAATTGACTTGGAAAGAACCATACCATAGTCGCGAAATACCACACATTAAGTGTGGTTTGACTGGGGTTTCAATCTGATTTGAACATTGTTCATGTGAAGAGTACTTATGAGTCAATGATTTGCCAAACATTGTGGGTTTCTCTGGGTGTTCCTGTTGACGGGCTGTGTTAGGTACTACAGTCAAGACACACAGTAATTGATATGTGTTCATTGTGTTGTGGATATTTTGCCCTCCTGGGGCCGGTTGTTCAAAGCCTGTTTAGCGTAAACTGTGGATAAGTCAAAATTAAATAACACTGTTTTATCACTCATTAAACAGTTAACTTAAATATTTTGAAGTAAATATGTAGTTGTAAGCATAATCATTCTATTAAGGTTCAAAACATTTAGTTTAGTTGTTGAATGAATCTATAAACTTGGTTTCTATTTTGAGCTTAACCACCGTTTAAGCTAAATGGGCTTCGAACAACCGGCCCCTGGTAAAATAAAATATTACAAAAATCAGTAGAGTGGCTTTCCCTGAAGCAAAAAGGCAGTTAATGAAATGCGAAGACATTCACATTTCGTGTAAGCCTAATTGTATGACATTACATTAAACAAATGCAGCATGGCCATGCCATGCTACATCGTAAAACTGCAACATACAATGTGCATATTTTTAAACTGTTTTTTTTTAACTTACAGAAAGATGCTCTACTGATTTGAGTTAGAACATATGCTCACTACATGTACTGAGATTTACCCATGTCCAGTAAAATTTTAATTTGCTTATCTTATAATTATATTTTAACATTTTTTAGACCTATGGTATGACAATGAAAGTTTATGAATATTCATCTGGCTGGGTCAATGATGAGAAAGTGAACAATGTTGATGGAATGTCAAAAGGTCTTCTAATATTTTTTATGCTGTGTTGTTTTAAATTGAAATGCTTTGCAGATTGTATGGTGTTTCTCACAAGAAGTGGCTATGTTTATGTTTTAGAAAAAATATATATCTTTTATTGCAAGTGCTAGTTGGTGAACATCATTTCTGTACAGTTTTCTCATCCAAATACATAATTATTTTGTGTGACCACTTTGCATGGAAAATCTCATAGCAATTCCCAAAGCATTTTAATTTAAAAAATGTCAAATAATGATGAACTTATTGTTTTCTGAAAGTAAAAAAGTCTTGTTTGGTAAATTATTTTTCTTTGGTTTTATAAAAACACATGTGAAAGTCTTTAAAAAAATTCAAAACAACAAATCTTGGTAGCAGTTTTGGTAATGTTTTCAGGACTACGTACCTAACCCTTAAATTAATTGTATGTAATTGCTAATTTTTTGAGAACATGTTATGCCATCCATCACAATTAGTGTGTTCTGTGATAGGGACATAAAACAGGGAACATTAAAAATAGTTCCACTTAATGCTAAAAGTGTCATGCAAATAGATCAATTTTCCATTGCAATTAAGCATGTTTTGTAAATGCAGTTTCATTTTGCAGGCAGTTAACATCAAATGAAATATATTCAAGTAACCATTGACTGTGTTTCAAAATAGCAATTTTAAAACTTTTTCTGAAAAAATTGGTTGCTGTAGACCCAAATGCATTTAGAGATTATTTCAATCAGACAAATTTATTTTTTACAATGAATTTTTGGTTCAAATCTTTTTCGAAATACTCTAAAACAATTAAAGTTTGTCATTATTTGAATTTGTAATGTTTTACTGATTAAACAAATATGAAGATTGAGGTTGTTTTATCAAAAACAATTATAATTCTTTACTTACTAAATGTTTCCATGAAATGTACTGTAATTTTTTTATTGCTAAGTTTTTATCAATGGAAAATATATATCTACCTGAACATCAAAATTGTGATATAATTTTTTATTAATTCAATCAAGAAACATTTTAAAAACATTTATTTTGTTTCCTGGTTTACCATCTCAATTTTCTTTTGTTTAAGTTGACTTTGAGTGTTTATTTGAAAGTTTAGAAAGTTCATCTGAAAATCACATATCGGAGCAAAATTTAAATATTATTTGCCTCAAATTCAGAACCCATTGAACTACACCACCCTAAAATTTAGAAATACTTTGTGATTTTTGAAATGAACTTTTTACCTTCAAGATGAACTGCTTGAGGGGAAATTATTGCAAAGTGGAACTAATATTTGGAATCAAGATGAACTGAAGCAGTAGAACTATACCTGATCAGAGTTCTTCATATTCAACAGACTTGAAATAGTTATAAGCCAAGTTAAGCAATATTGATCAATTTTAGAATTTAAATTGTACAGATTTCTTAACATGCCAAATTTAGTTAGTTGAATGTTGGTCGGGTCTTTCCTATTCACAAATAAAATAGTCTGGTATAAGATCAAACAAAATAGATTGAATGGTCTTCTTATACTTACAAGAGATTTTCTTAACCTTCGATTTTTTCCCTGAACTGTTTCCATTGTCTGGTTGTTAGTCCGTATTCCCTAATCGATTATCGTTCAGTTTCATTGGACACCTTTGGAGACTACGCAAAAAACTCAGAATATATAAATTTTTAATCACCTTTCACATATCTGCTTGTTGGCACTGCTATAAACCTGCAGTTTTTTAGAAATTTACACTTGAATTTCATCAATTCGCACTCCTTGAAATTCGAAACCCGCCATTTTGTTTCCAAGGAACTTCATGTAAAATATGTTGCAGTAACTAGTCTCAGGCTCTTTCCAGGGGGGGAGGATTACTCACGCAAGTCGAATGAAACGCGATTTATTCACCAAGGAGATTATGAATAACACTAGAGGGGACATCGAGGGTAAAATTTGGGAGCGCGGCGATTGGGGGGCAAATCCAAGTCTCGGATGCTCACTCATTCACGATGTCCCAGGCAAAAAAGTCGTTTTAGACGAAAATAATAAAATATTAAAAACAATTGAAAAAGTACTATTTTGCCCACAAAACCGGCAAAACGACCTCAACAACGATGAGGTAACATTCATACAGATTTCTGTTGTTGCTAAGGAAGCATTAGCTCAGCCAATAAGCGCCTGACACTGCATCCGGGACTTGAATTTGCCCCCCAAAAAACGCGCTCTCTTTTGTTTTCAGTGAAAAGGATTACGATGCCTCCTCTAGTGTTATCTGTATGTTATTCACAATGTTTAACAGTTAATACTTCACACGAACTGATTTAAACACTGATACAACAAAAACACAACTTAAGGCTGTCTCCTAAGTCCCAACAATTTAAAAATATTTAAAAATCATCATCTACGTCCAAATCAAGCTCTTCTTCTTCCTTCTCTTCGTCTGATTGCTCGTCATCAAACTCGGCATTCATACACCCAGCACAGGTACAGACGTCTGTACATCGCATCATGGCTTTCTTGCAGGAACAACGCTGAGTTTCACAACCAGTTTTGCAACCACAATGGATGAATTCCAGTATCGAATCCGGTGCCGGAGGACTAGTCATCCACACGATTTTCAACTCTCCCTCGACTATTCGCCACCCATGACAACCAGGAGGAGGGATATCCATTTTTGCTTCAAGACACTGGCGCCAAATAGCTGCTTGATAGTTCGCCCGACGTATGTGTTGCAGCAAGCTTTCACATGTTGGCGGTAGCATGTCATCGGAACACTTTCCCAATTTGAATAATGTGAACCTACATTTGTTCACATTCTCAGATGTCTTGTCGCCATACATCAAGCAGACAAACTTATTAAGCTGCGCAACAAGATCATCGGAAGGAGAAAAAGTACTCCCAAGTGATACGAATGCATCCATGTATCCGCGATTGCGCTCGAGTGTGTCCCACGTCGTTTTCTTACCTTTCCCATAAAAGGAACTGGTGCTGTCACAACCTAAAAATTATATGCAATATTAGTATAAGAAACTGACATCTAAGAAACTACACCAACATATGCGAGATCATACAAGTAACTGAGCCGGCTAATAAAAAAAATCAGTTCCTTGTATACCCACTCTACCTGAAAAAGCATGGAAACCAGGCAAACACTGAGAGAGTTTTTCGTCCATCGCCTCCACGATAGTCTTGATGGATATCAACCGAAAATAATTTCCCGTTCCTGTCATAAAAAAGATGTCCTTTTCGATTGCACGTTGCATCGCAAGACAAAGAACGAATACGTCTGTGTCAGGACTTTTAATGACGACTGCATCATTCGTAGATGCTGCGTGTTTGGCATGAAACAACAACCGAGTGTCTGCCTCCTCGTGGTTGCACTCGAGCTCCAACATCTCTGTGCGCACCACAAGATCATCCTCAGATCTGCCACGTGAGAAGTGAAAACACTTTTCTTTCGACGTCACGTATAGTGAATCAACGATGCCAAGCTGTGATGATGTGTAAGAACACCAGTGGTCACACAAAAATGCAATCAAGGATTCTTTATTTTTGCCGACACTTAAGTACTTCTTCCACTGCTTTGGGACATTTTGACTCTTGTCGTAAATGTGGACTTTTTGCATCCCTGAATTCTCCGCTCTTCTATTCCGTTCCGGATCCTTTATGCTGTTGGGAAGATAACGATCAGCTACGAAGTCGAGTCTTGTTGCTTTCCAATGACACGACAACTTCAATATACTATTGAAGATAGCATCACATAATTCCCCAAAGGTTTTCCATTTGCCCTTCAGTGCTTGAACAACAGCCATAGCATCAATAATAAGGGCCTTGTTGTCAAATTGCTCCAAGTCACCATCACCGTTGTTACCTTGATAAAAGAAGAAAACTATGTTTTTTTGTCTATGGTTTTATCAGAAAAAATATATTTCATAACAATCGTACATACGTAAAAGTTTAGTTTTACACAAGACTAGACTTGTATTGTTGTTTATCATTCAAAACTACTGTAGAAAGAACTTAATTATACATACATTATCGTGCAACACCTATATATATAAAAAAATGGTGCCATACCACGCAAAACTTGGTTCTCATGCGATGCTCAACTAGCTCCATTGCCAACAATGATCATTAGTGATGTATAAAATTATTTGTCTATCGGAAGGATTTTGTTGATTACCGAAAATATGAGAACATCACCGATGAACTATGGTATATGAAACCAGGCTTAATTATAAACTCAATACGTTACGTTGTTAAACTGACCTTCCAAAATTTCAAACAACTTGGATTTTGCCGTTTTGACAAGACTTCCTGAAGTTGTTGCCAAAGAAAGCGGGTATGTGCCAAGACTGTACGAAAGGACCAGTTCCAGATCGACTTTACGGTGCTTCGCAATCAACAATAAGCGTGCAAATAAGTCCCTGTTCATTTTAAGATTGATTTCTTTTCCTTTGCTGTCCTTTACAATTACTTTTTTGCCAGTGGAAAACGTCGTAACATTATTTCGCGGCAGCTTAGCAAAAATATCCGGACTTTCGCTCAATAGATTCTCACGCACAAACTCCACAAATTGCTTCTCGCCACGTTTTTCTGACTCCAGAAGCCTATCTGCTATAGCATCTTCAAGAACGAATCCACTTGCCAAGCTAACCAATCGCTCCTGCTCGACAGTGAATGGATTAATCATGCTTGATATGGTGCGCATCACATCGTTTACGGACTTTTCATGAAGTAAACATTTCGTCTTGTCCAGATCTTTCCGGCTTCTGTAACGAGATAAAAACATAAAGTGAAACACTTTAATATATTTTCCTTGCCTGTAATACACTACATGTACAAATATACTGTCACATATTCTGAGAGAAATGAAACCTTGGTTTAGTGTTTGCGCCAGCCATATCTTTGCATTTGTTGGTAATTGCAGATCTCTCAGATTGGGAAAGCAACCATCTATGGACCGCTGCACGATTTAGCGAAAATCCAATGAGACCACCTTTAGTTTTCGAGTCGCGGTTTATCGTCTGTTCAATGGTCTGGTCGCATGGTACAGCAGAAAATCCATGCTTACTTTGGCGTTGAATCGCAAAACTACTTGACAGTTCGGAACCGATATCTGTAAAAGTGAAATAAATACTATATATATATATATAGATATAGATATAGATATATATATATATAGATATAGATATAGATATAGATAGATATAGATAGATATATAGATAGATATATAGATATATAGATAGATATATAGATATATAGAGATATAGGTATATAGATATAGGTATTTTGACTATATACGTTTCGCTTTGACTGTACACTAACTCTTCTACGCTCTACTAACAAGCACTGAGCACTTTTACATTACATAAGGTTCAAATAAAAGCGAGCAGTATTTCAACATAATTACTTAGGGACTTGTCAGAAATTACCAGGGGGGGAGGGAAAGGGGGGGGGGAATATTGAACTTAAGGTTGGAAATGAGGTGACCCATCTAAGCAATAGGAACGAAATTTCCTTACTCTCCCCTTGGGCCTAGCATGAAACACCATGACCCTCCCCTCTATCATCAGGTAAATTAATACAAAAGTTCAGTTTAGTTACACACACACATAAAACGTTTACACTATAAAACTCAATACATTTTCATTCTAAAATATGTTTATTTGACATTGTTGTTGTGGTTTTAATATAATATTTGAACTAAACATAATCTGAATATGAATATATTAATACTCAGCAAGTAATTCTAAATGCATACATATCAAACAATTCAAGTTTATACTAAATTTAATTGTTTTATTTATTTTGTTTTCCTAACTCTTTTACTATTCGTCCCTTCTTTTTAAATTTTTACCGTTTGAAAAATATAATAATTAGTTATCATGTATATATAAATACAACTTATGTTTATTCCTTATATATAGCTCTGATGATGTTGCGATGTAGCGACGAAACATTAGCAAATTAAATTTAATATAAACTTGAACTGTTTGATACATATGCATTTAGAATTACTTGCTGGGCTTGCTTGAATTAATATTCATATTCAGATTACGTTTTCCTCCTGGTATTTCAATTGCCACTATTCTGAACTAAACATAGCACTATTTTTTTCTAATCTATTTATACTGTGTACTAACAACTGTATGAGCATTATAATAAATTTGAATGACCCTCCCCTTAAAAGCAGCTCATTTTTTCTTCACCCTCCCTTTTTTAGGATCTTAAAAAGCTATGACCCTTCCCAGGTTTCCACCCTCCCCCCCCCTGTTAATTTCTGACAAGTCCCTTACCAGGGTGTGTGTGATCAAGGGCAGTCATTTCCAACCAATATGCAGTCCCATATCTGGAATAATTTACACGGTCACAGATGAAAAACCATGGAAGCATACATCTAAACGCTGCCAGATGAAGATTCCAGTTAACCTCTCTGGTGGCTCTGATAAACTTGAGCAAAACACCTGTTAAAATAAGTTCAGATTATCAGAAAAAGTTGATGGCCATTCCAGCCTTTAACGAAGTAGTGTGTACAGAGTACAGTTCTTGACACTTTAGAATACAGGCATAAGAAACCTGTACAATGATTATTCATTTGAAACCATCATAAAATTAGAAATTTTAGTTTGTACTATAATATTACCAGTCATTCTTATGTACAGGCTCCAAAATGCAAACGTTCTGGATTTCTGAGATGAGTCTTGGATGAACATTTCATAACTTTCACAAATTGCTTCAATCTCTGGTCTTTCAAGATTGTCCACGAATACCTCTTCCGGAAAAGAATCCATCATGTCCAAAATTAGCATGTGTATGCCTTCTCTTTCATCATCATCAACGGAGTCCAGAAATGCTTCAAATCTAAGACGTTCCATGGCTTCATACACCAATTTATGGCACATAACTGATCTATTATAGTGTTTTCCAGATAAAACACCTTTAATGGATCCAATAGCGACAATACCCGACTCTATGAAAATATCCTAAAAGACACAAGTGCATAAATATATTTACAATTGTTGCTTAGTGTGAAATTTAGTATCAGGCATTACAATGGTAGGGGTTTCCTTATAGAGTACACACTGCAATATTTCCTTACATGAAGTAACTAAAGATTGCAATTAATAAAAAATAGCTGAACTCAATGGAGAAATAAAATTTTTGTTTGCAATTGCCAACTCAAACTGTTTTACAGCTAGATTTGATCTCTTTGATCTTTCTCAGCAGTCAGAAAACACTTTTAAATATAATTTCTATTATTAAACTGCAACTCTTGTACAGTATCAAGACAATACCTTAAGTCCTCCATCTCCAAAAAGCTTAGATATAGCAGACAGAAAGCACATACAGGCATGAAACTCCCCAAGACGAACTACAAACCGGTCGTAGAAGACTTGTTCCTTCCATCGTATATGTTGTATCTTTGAATACAAGCCTTCGTCAAATACAAAAACAGTCTGCTGTAATTGCAATTTATCCAGAATTCTGATACCCGACTTTAGTACTTCATTGAGTGTGGAATATTCAGTAGGTGATGCATCAACAATTGGAAGGTAGCCAACTTTTGACACAGGGGGTATATCTGACTGTCGTAGCATAGTATTGAATCCTGTCCAACCAGGCCAAGGGTCTTCATCATTAGCAGCAAAAATCTTGATCAACGAATAGATAAGGTCTAATTTCTGAGCTGTTGCAATTTGGCTGTTTTTGATGAGAGGTTCCATTGATGTAAGATCTAATGCAGAGCTATCAAATTTAGGTGTTTTCTTTATACCAATGGAATATGGGGTGATTGTACTGGCTGGTACTTCGATAGATCTTTGCTTCTTCTTTATTATTGCACACTCAGATGGACACTCGACATCATAAGGGGTACCAGGAACTGTTTTCTGGATGATGATGCCATTCGTAACATGTGTTTGCTTGTCAGATTCCTCTTGAAAATCAATGTTGTCATACACAAGGTTTATATGTTTGCCAGGAATAAAATCTTTAGGAACAATATTTGATGTGTTGATTGTCAATTGAGCTAGGGCAGAGTCATATGCCACGGTTGAGGATAAAGAAACACAATGTCCCAGTCCATGCAAAATGTTTATTAACCCAGAGCAACCTGATATTTGCCTAACTGCCATCGCTAAAGACAATGCCTTTGGTGTTTGAATCCTTCCTTGACTAAAAGCATTTATCACATCTTGGCAAATGGAGTAAATCTGTGTAGCGCCTTTCTCGTGAACCTGAAGATAACTTGTAAGTACAGGCACATCAGACAATCCCAGCACCCAAGCCATGAAGTTAAAAAGTAGTGGTGACACTAATTTCTTAACACTTGTATCAGACAGATCTGAGGCAACAGGAGGCCAATTTTCATACCACCTAGAAAATATAATTATATTAACCCATCAATTGGGTCTGGTGGGAGCAATTATAGAATACCTGGCCAGTTCAAAACCCTAACACTAACCCTAACCCTATTTGTCCAGGTATTCTATAATTGTACCGTCTGGTGTACTGGAGTGCGTTGCCGGTCAGTGGGTTAAAAACATGAAGAGACTTTATCAGATTTTTTGTTTAACGCATTACGTTGCAGGGCTTCCCTGTTGATGAGTAAAATTTCTGGCGGTAGAAAATGGGAAGAATTACATAGGGCACGCTGAGATGCATTGCTGCTTAATAAGTTAATATATATTGATATCAAAAATATATTTACACACATTATATAGGTATGTTATAGATCTTCTCACACAATTATCAATAATAGCTGACCTTATTTTCTTCTTCTTTTCTAATTCCATTCTTAAGGTCATCGCAACATTGTAAAACTCCTTCAATGTGGCACTTTGGTTTGCTGGTTTTGACTTAGTACGCCTGGTTACATCGGAGTCACTTTTGGTTTCGGTGGTCGAAGATTGTGAAGTATTCGCACACACAACATTCTCAACCACATCAGCTTTCTTTAAGCAATCTGAATACACGATTTCACTCTTGTTTTTTCTTTTGGTGGCATGAAAAACAAGCTGAGGAAACCGTTTTTTCATTCTTTGTTTCAACCGGCTTGTTTTATAATTTGATGCGTCAACATTTTCCACTTCAGCAACAGTGCTAACAAACACATCTTTCACTTTGTTCATGTAAAAAATACCTTCATCCAGAAGGATTTTAGTCTGCACAAACTGTTCACAAAATGTTTCAAAGGATTTTCCATACAGTGGAGATGTACCTTTTGACGACGTTGCTTCTGGATCCTCCTTGTGATGTGTCAGAAATGAAATGTAATTCTTATAACA
This sequence comes from Muricea muricata, assembly GCA_963855995.1. Taxonomy (NCBI): domain Eukaryota; kingdom Metazoa; phylum Cnidaria; class Anthozoa; order Malacalcyonacea; family Plexauridae; genus Muricea; species Muricea muricata. The sequence continues at coordinate 66,113,490 of OY979716.1, forward strand.
TTGTTTGTGATACTTCATTTCCAAGGCGACACAGTCCTTTCCCCGAGTTTGCACTAAAATGCTTTCATCACACTTTAACGTTGCTGCTTTTCGTAGCTGACCACCATCGAGTGTTTCAGTCGAGATAAGCTTGTCCAATTGTCGCTTTCTACTTTTCTACAGAATTGATACAAATACACAATTTTTAAAATTTTGATTTAACGAACGAAATAAAAGCAAAAAAGGATTAACCTACCGAATCGGTGTAATATAAGTCCTTCTTCTTGCAAACTATACAGACAGGAGGTAACACGTGCTTTTTCTTTGATCTAGTAGCACTAGTGGACGCCTCTAAACTTGACCGCAAAACTTTCTTTGGAATAGGATCACTGTTATCACTGTCTCGGTCAACCGATGCCAACTGAGACATGATCTTTTTTTAAGCTTTTTTGTGTCTTGCTTCAGCACGATTTAATAGGGTTTTATTGGTAAATGCTGAGTAGCATTTGCGATGAAACGCCAACTCTTTAAAATTTTCATAGCGATCCCCTTCCTTGATGCTTATAATTTGAGTTGTATTTAAGGCTATGTCCCTCTGACGGCCATCGAGTCGCATCCATTGCTTGCGACATTCCAGAAATCTCTGGAATGAAACCTCGGTAAAATTTGTAAGTGGCCCGACACAGTCTTCGCAATGAATAAAACATGTATTTGCCATGTTTAGTCGGCCATGACGAAAAGTCGAAAACCTCTTAGTTTGTTATAAGTATTATTACATAAAGTTTCTTCGGGTGAGCACCTTTTCAGTGCCTCTTAACATCAAGTTTCCAGGGAAACAAAATGGCGGGTTTCAAGTTTCGAGGAGCGCCAATTGTTGAAATTCAAACGCAAATTTCTGAAAAACTGCAGGTTTATAGAAGTGCCAACAAGCAAAATTTTGAAAGGTGTGTATGCATCTATATATTCTGTGATTTTGACGTAGTCTCCGAAGGTGTCCAACGAAAATTGTTTTCTGAGCGACTTTTCGGTCTTGGGAATACGGACTACACTTAGAATGCCATTGTAAGAGCAGTGATCGCGACAGACCACGCCGTTGTACTGGACAAGATTTGTGAAGAAACTAGAAAGGATAGCAAATCCTAACCTAAGGATCCTAAAGGATAGCGAACCCTGTCCTAAAGGATAGCGAACCCTAACCCTAACACTCATCCAAACAATTACAACGGGCAACTGGAAAGCACAGGCACTGACTTAAAACATTATTATGATATTAGAACGGAGATATATGAAGCAGATGGAGTAGTACTTCGAGGAGACAGAATCGTCCCTCCCACCTCACTGCGAAAGAGAATTATTAACATCGCGCACAAACAAGGTCATCTTGGTACAAGCAAGACGAAGGAAATGATCCGAAACAAGTATTGGTTTCCCTTGATGAACATTCAAATCGAGAATATTGTTCAATCATGCTTCAGTTGTCAGATAGCAACAAATTCAATCCATACCAAACCAGCGAAGATGACAACCATACCACAGCAACCATGGGAAGTCGTTGAACTAGATTTTTGCGGACCGTTTCCCAACGGAGAATACGCCGTGGTACTGACGGACCAATTTTCTCGCTACCCGGAAGTAGAATTCACTCGCTCAATTGCAATCACACCGGTTCGAGAGAGATTGAAGAAAGTATTCGCAACGCATGGTGTCCCAAAAGTAGTACAAATGGACAATGGTCCACCATTGAACTCCCACGAATTTAAGCAACTCGCTAATGAAACAGGATTCATCCATAAACCTGTTACGCCGAACCATCCCAAAGCACAAGGACAGGTGGAGAACTTCAACAAACTGATTAATAAGATTGCCGCGATTGCAAAACAAGACCACATCAACTTCCACGAAGAGACATACGATATGCTTCAAGCTTATAGGAGTACACCACATCCAGCAACTAAAAGCACACCATACGAATTGTTAATGAACCGACAAGTCAGAACGAAAATCGACCATTTTTCCACCGAAACATCACCTAAAGACGACGCTGTGAGACGCAATGACCAGCAATATAAAGAAAAAGCGAAGAGAAACCATGACAAGCGACACCGATCGAAAGAATACAAATTGAAGACCGGTGATGCAGTTATTGTTAAACGAGAAAAGAAGAAGAAATGGGAAACACCATACGAACAATACGTGTACGAGATAACAAAAATCAAAGGAACGATGGTAACAGCGAAAAGAATGAAGGACGGGAAAACGAAATGCAGAGATATATCAAGATTCAAACGGCTAAAAATGGATAAATACCCAGAAGAAGAGCAGTGACGAAACCCAGAAACCCTAGTCCCACCAGCACCTGAAAGACATATCAACCCAGACCAACAAAAACGGTTAGATGGCGATACAGAAAGTGAACCACTACGAGAACCTCTACGAGAACCACCACAAGAACCACCACAAGAACCACGAAGATCAAAGCGGAAAAGAATATCAACGTTTGAGAAACACTTGAAAGAGTACATTGTGTAAGATATGTATAAAACGAACAGAAAGAAACAGTAATTCCATGGGAGATATTTGAGATTAAGTTGATATTAGGGATATTATGACGTTGGGTATAGAATAAGTAGTAAAAATGTCGAACAGCATAAAAAGTAGAACTTAGTAACTGATAGAGGAGGAGATGTAGTAACCTAACACTAATAATAGATATGATTCTAATAACTAGACTAATTATTAAGTAGCATAGCACATGTAAATATGTCAATCATTGTTCACATTGTATTAGGGTTCTGGAAGTAAACAAATATAATAGAGAACCCGGTACAACAGTTTGCATAGCTTTTCTTTCTTGCCAGGTCAGAAGCAGAGATCTAGAAAATTTCTTTTGTCAAGAGAATCATCGCTATCCACCTTCACTTTTCCAATATGGAATACTTCGCTTAGGGCTCAAGTCAACACTTATGGATCATCTTGTAACGCTTGCTCCCAGATCGAACAGTAATTATCCTCAACCTGATGCTCTAATTCTAGATGCCGCTGCAATTGTCAATGTTTTAAAGCCAATCAGCTGCAAGACCTTTAAAGTTTATGCTCAAGATGAATTTATTAAGTACATCAAATCAAAGTTGTTCGATTTTATGAGAATTGACATTGTTTGGGACAGATATTTCCACGATAGTCTCAAAGCAAGTTTCAAGTTTACCGACTAGTTAAATTAGGTTATGTTATTAACTGTGGCATCTTCAAGACAAACAAGATGATCAATTCTATTGTGGACCCTTTTTAACAAATCAGGCATGAATTAATTCAGATGAATAACAATATTTGCTAAGTAATGTGTTGATATGTGTAAAATTAAAATCTTCTCTTCATGTTGTAGAACAACGGGAAGGAACTAATAGTCTCAAGCAAGTTTGAAGTTTACCGACTACTTAAACCTGGTTATTTTATTAACTGTGGCATCTTCAAGACAAACAAGATGATCAATTCTATTTTGGACCCTTTTTATTCAAATCAGGCATGAGTTAATTCAGATGAATAACAATATTTGATAAGTAAAGTGTTCATACATCTGGAATTAAAATCTTCTCTTCATGTTGTTGAAGAACGGTGGAGGGAACTCCATGATAGGTTGGAAAAATTTTTCAAAGTTGCTTTATGCTGGCTGTTGGATCAGAAAACCAGACTTAATTGTATCATTAGTTTTTTTATTTGTGCATGACAATTTTACTATCCTTATCCTCAGTTTTAGTTAATCAGCTTAGTAATGATTATGTGACAAGTGTACCTTGTGAACACGCTAGTGTATGCCTTAGGACAATGTAGTTACAGCATCTGTAGAGTGAGGGCAGGAATATTTGTAGAGGATATTTATGGTAAAAGACAAGACGTTTAATGAGCTACTGGGAAAACACCTAAGTTATGATTTATTGCTTATGTTGTAAGCAAATTATTTCTAAGGCTTATGTTTAATCTAGGTTATGTATCTACTTTGTTTAGTCAAACCTCGTTTGTGTTGCATGTTTACGTTAGTTGGAGTTATTGTGTATTGGTTATTCTAAAATATGTATAAACTGTCTCAAGCCTGTTATCATGAGTTTTATTGCCATTGACATTTGTAATTTGGTTCACATTCATGAAAGTTTCTTTTCCTATGTGCATTCGAAACACTTTCATTTCTTATTTGAGCTCAGAGATTTTAACTATAGTCCTAACACTGTCTTTTAAATTTGGTCCACTCTAATGGCAGTTTGCAAGGCTTACACTGGCTAAATGAAGAATGTCATTATGATCCACACCAAGAGATAGGCAACTCAGCCACATATATCTTTATTTAATTAATTGAAGAAAGATAAAGTTGTATATTTTGTGTTTAAAAATTTCAAGCTTCAGAAGAAAAATTTGACAGCACTGAAAACTGAGTGACCAACACATGAACCAATTGGATTTTAATTTAATGACCTGTTCAATAAATAGGTAGTTACTTTAACAAATACAGGTATTTAACAGCTGGATGCTAGAAAAAAAGTTGCCCCGCTGTTGGTTTAAGTTATGTATGTGGGTGGAGCCTTCCTTATACTGACAACATCCTTTTCAGGTGGCAAGAAAGAGAAAAACTTTGCTTTGAATCTAACTTCCTGTCCATAAGACATCTTCAGTCATCTCTTTTCCAATGTAGTCAAACCTGGGATCGTATAGTTTTGATTCATTTGTTTATTTTTGCTAAATGACTATTTGATCTAAGATTAAGTAGAAAAAGGGTTTATGAGTATAAATTATAAAGTAATATTATAAATGTACATACCAAATGTTCATGAGAATCTTCAAAGTTCTATATATACTTACTTCTTTGACGGGTTACGAGACAGACTACATTAATAACAGGTATAGGTTAGCAGAATAAACAAATTAATTTCACTGGGTTAGCTTTTCCAGTAGGTCCTTTTGACCGCAACTCTAATCATGCAATATATATATGTCAACTTGTAAATTGATATAAACGTCTTATCTAATTAAACATTAACAGGCTCGTAATTGTTACTTGAGTCTCTCACGAAACACTTATAAAGTGCCCCTGCAATGAAATTTCGATGCAAGGTTCTCTGTATTTTTTTAGTAATAGTTGTTTTCAGTTTATAAGAGGTAAAAACACTTTAGAATTAATACAAACTGTTTTGCACTTTGCTATAATCTTAATTTGTCAATTTGTCACTTTGATAGCCCTCCAAGATGCTGGTCTGTTCAATGGGTGATGCATTTTGTACTGCTTTTATTAAAGAGGGTTTGCTGAGGTTTTCCACTAATTTTCCATGTTCTGCTAAGTTTGGAAAATGAACACTGGGTATATTATTATATGTTATATATTTAGCAGTTATGTTACACCCAAGGAAAATAAATGTGATAACATTTATTCTTTCACTACAACAAATCTTTTGTCATCCAAGCACATAATAATACTCTACAGCCATGTACAGTGAATAATTTGTTTAGCAAGTTCATATGCATATTCAACACATGATGGAAAATGCTTCAAACTTTGCTTAATTTTGCGAACACCTTCTTAATCTTAATGTCTAAACCAGAGAGAGACAGTAACATGTGACTATGAGTGAATGTCGGTACTGTCCTGATAAATAACAATTAATTAGCCCCTTTGCCCTTTGAAGAACGTTTAAGCTTGAAGAAGTTACTTTTAAACCCTACTTTTCCCAATGTGCCACAAATCAAAGTAGTGCTGGATCACTGATTTTCCAAGCTCTTTGCACTTCTTTAGACATTCTTCTTGCATCTATTCTGTTATGGCACCATATTGATCAGATATAAAACTTTTAAATACCATTCCTGAACTAAGTAGAAAAGCCAGTGCTTTCTGATGCTCAAACTCCATATTTGTACCACTCACTGCTTCATTAGCCTAAAATGTGAACAATGCATAATGTGTTGGCTAATATTTAATTAATGAATGCACATGCCAATTGTTACTAGCTGCTGTTATGGGCTAAATTTCTTTTTACATGTAATTATTTTTTTCTATTTTAGTCTCCACAAGTGCATAACTGGAAACTAAGACTAATAATATGCGAATAGATTTTATCCAAAAAATATTTACAAAAAACGTTTAATTTCTCTGTTTATGATATGGTGTGAATATAATTGTGTTGTTATAAAAAAATTACACAAAGACAGTAAAGACACCTGAGATTAGGACAAAAGCTAGTAAAAAGGTTTATACATTGGGTAAAAAGGCTGTAGAAAGTTTACAGGTAACTTCTCATATTCAAGGTGAGGTAACTCTGGGTGCATGCTAATCCCTTTTATTTTTGATGCTTCTGTGATGGTGTGTGTGGCTGATTATTACAGGAAAAAAAACTGCAGGGCATTGCAATATATTTCATTTTTTACAACAAAAAAATAACAAAATAACTTTAAAGATAGGTTACAGTCGCATCTGCGCATGTGCTAGCTTTGTTTACGTTTTTTGTTTTGATCAACTTTAATTGTATAAAATGAAGTATTTCAGTTCGTCGGCATAACAATGCAATATAATTTTACCAACAAGGAGCGAAGGAGTGCAGCAACAGTGAAGCGTTTCTGTTTTTGTCCAAAGCCATTTTTTTATTCTAAACCAATCTTCGGCGAACCGAAATACCAAATGTGCGAGTTTGAATCATTTTTGTATTTAAATTGGATTTTAATGCCTTAATGGTTTTGGAAGTGTTCATTTGTTCTTTATGATGAAGAGTTTTATTGCAGGACCCTCAACAATCCACATTGCCAGGCAGACAGAGTTGTGTTGTCGAACGTTATGGCAGTCTTTCGAGAGACGTTGTTCGTTGGACGATTTTGAGGCAAGCACTATTGAGAATGCTGCTGCTGTCTCAAACTTGCACAATATTACAATGTGCTTTTGTCGTGGCCACTGCCTTCGGGGGAGAGAAACAGCTTTTGTTTCAGCGCGTGCCATGAAGGGGATTTCGAGCAATACATGAAGATACAGACAGCGGTGATACAGATCATACAGTAAGATCATTTTGGGATCGTTTTATAGATCTTTACATAACTATGTTTTTGAACTTTATGGAAGCATGTAAAGGTGTTAACAATTGCATGTTGACAAGTTTACCATATTGCATACCTTATTACTAAGAAACTCTACGCTCTCGAGCTCCTGTCCTAGCTGATCAAACAAATTAAATACATCAAATTTGTAGACAGGCTCTATTATATTGTAAAATATGAGAAAGAGGTACAACTGACACTAAAATATAAATTAAATCTCTTATAGTCACCATTACTTATTTGATATTATTAGTATTTATTTAGTATAATCTATAGTAGTGTTCCATTTCTAGGATTCAGATTTTTTCGTGGAAGAAATGTCGGCAAAGAGGGGGAAGAAGACAGTAGACATGGGGTCTGCTGTCTATTTGCTGATTGTTGAGCATCACCAATGGGAAGTGGTGAATTGGGTAGCTGAGCTGATATTCCCTCAACATAACTGTCACTGCCTTCTTCACTGGTTACAGTCAATGTTTCTTCACCAGCAGGACAATGAACAGATCTTATTTAACACATGTGTCACATTACAGTCACAGCAAAATAGAAGCATGACACAACAACTTCCTGTTAAATTACCTATCAGAATGCTATATCTTATTCGTGAGAATTTTTGGAATGCTTATATTGCTGCGACTGTAAACTGTGTCATACAAAGCAAGTTAACCAAGAATAATATTTTTTTCTTTGGGGAACATACACTAAGGTTATTTTTCAAACAAATTAATTCATAGTTTTCACATATTGGTATTCATCAATTAATACAGCAATGTAGTAAGAATGGAAAAGCACCATTCCTCTTACAAATCTTCAATCATTCAAGGAGTGTCCTCTTTCTTTGTTTCATCACTACCCTCGCTACAAGTTAGTGTCTCCTCTTTTTCATACACTAAAGGTCTGAAATAAAAATATAAAAATGTCAGTGACACTGAACATTCAGCATTTGCTATTGAAGTAGTAAAGTATCATAGGCATGTGAGGGGAATTTCCAAACAGGTAGCCATTTGTTTTTCAAAAGGGCGGGAAATTAATCAACTGATTTTTTCAAGTCAAATGGATGGGTGTTCCAGGGACATATGAGGCTTGGATAGTGCTTTGTCCTTACCATGCATATGACAGGCTCTTAAAGCAGGAATCCTAGACATAACTAATTTATCCTATTACTCCTAACATGTAGCTTCGTTTTATTGCCAACGACCCACAGGTTAAAGGTATTTGAATATTTGATACAGTGATACATTATGACATTATGTAGACATCCCTATATAGTATAATACATATATTGATAAAAACAGTTGGTTTGTGAAAAGATAATTGTCGAATTTGAATTTGCCTTCAGATCGAATATATTTCCTATTCCAAAATTGTGTCTATATATTATTTGTCCTGAAATTTATAACTGTTTTATGTCGGACAAACATGCGCGGTTCCATATTTCAAAGCCATAAATACAACACATGAAAAGTCTAACATATAAAAAAGCCTCAATTATTTTATACTGATTTTACACACCACGAGAGTGAAGACGTTAGTAAACCCTCGGGTAAATGTTTGGGCGACAATCGACGTTTAGTTGTTGTGGAGGTGACAGATATAAAAATAAATAATACAACCAGCAAATTCGCGTCTTGAGAGTATAGAACTTTTCAAAAACATTGCTGCAAAGAAATAGAAGACATATTCACTTACTTGGTGATGGTATTAATATGTGGCTTCACTTCCGAGCCATGAAATTGTAGCCTCAACTGATGTCTCGACTGTCTCATGAATATTATTAGTCTGCGTAAGCCAGTGGCTGAATGAAAAGATGCAAACATATCAGAAAACGTTAAAGTTCATTACCATATGAAATTGGCAACTTTCATGTATTGTTAATTAATCAAGTTCTTACCACAAAGCCTGTTTTGTCGCTTTTGGGGCTTCTGTAGCGTCGAACGAATCTAACAATATTTGCACAACATCCGCATCTGTATTCAGAACGTGCTTGTCTTTAAATTCCCGCCATCGAGGAAACAATTCATGTAAGTAAATTCTAGACGATCCTCTTTTGGCATAGTAATCCTTTCTGCATGCAGTTTAAGCACGATTTGCGCTCAAACTCGTAGGATTTGAGCTTGAAGCTTCGCTATCGCTCCTCTTAGATAAAATTTCCGCAATGAATAATAATTGGTTATGGTGCAATACTAGAAGCCTGGGGAGAATGTTATTTTTTGTAGGTGCCGGAAGTAAACAAAGAATGGAAAACTGGTGCATGCGCAGACACGACTGTAACCTATCTTTAATTTGTATGTTGATAATAAGGTGTGTAACTACACAATTGCGTCATTATGAAAAAATTGTTTTGGACAAATTCAACACCTTTGACAAATATCCTAAGTTCACAGTAGATAACTTTGAGAATGGCAAAATTCACTTTTTAGATTTAGAAATTTCAAACTCCAGTATTGTAGCGATGACATCATTCTGATGTGTGTATAAAACAGAAGTGTTTGTTGACATTGTTTACCAGGAAAAGGGCACGATTTCCAGGAAGCACTGGGCTAAGTAGAACATACAGTTTTACGATGTAGTCGAGTGAGCAATAAATACGTTGAGTTTTAAGTCCTCTAATATCATTACATGGTGTCAGGAGTGTAGTCTTGAGCCACACGACCAAGATATTAATTTTAGAAGAAAGGAGTTTTTATAGTAATAAGATTTATAACGATAATAAGCGATGTCAGACGCCAAAACACTGACCGCCATATATGTTCCGCCAGCCAATATACCACCGCCAAAACCACTTGTGCTTGATGACAACCTTGCAGCCAGTTGGAAAACTTGGAAAAAAGCTTGGAATCGTTTCGAAATTGCCACAGGAGTGTATAAACAAGACAGCGTCATTCGCGTGTCAGCACTGTTGAGCATAATAGGTGTGAAGATGGTGTCAAAACGTTGGACACATTTACGTGGGATGAGGACGAGAGCGAAGACAACATAGAGCATGTTCTATGTTGTTCTGAACCCAAGTTATCTATGAACGCTATCGATTTAACAACAGAAAGACATTGAAATACTTATTTCATCAATTTTTTTGAGCAAACTAACAATATTGAAGAAAACCATTTTAAATCCTCTTTCAGTAGGAACAGAATTCAGGGTTGTGCAAAAATAATTTCTCACATTATTTGAAAATACATGACTAGTTAATTGTCCTTCAATGCCCTATCGACATGGTTCAGATACCTCATCCAGTCCAGTCTGGGCCTTGAATAGGTTTTGTGAAAAAATTTAATGCTATTTTGGGTCATATTTGATTTTTGGTAGGTGAAGAAAGCACAGCCTAAGATCCTATCTCCACTGCAATTCAGATGCAGAATGGAGCCATTTAACTGAGACTGGTGTATACAGTCATTGTCTATATGCAATCTTATGCTTAACACATGGTCATGCAGTAATTTATTATACTCGCTTATCTTACTGGCTCTGACTTTTCCATCATAACTTTTGATAACACCAGCTGCAGCAACTTTGTCAGCACGGAGTTTTACATCTGTTATAAGCTTCCCCATTTCCACAGCTACTTCCTGATAATCTCTGTGTACCAGATCGTTTGTACAGACATGAAGGATCACAGTATCATAACCCTGGGATTCTTCACCCCAATGTTTATGTACTTTACTTTGTATTTGGGCAACAGTAGCACCACTGTATGAATAGCAAATGGCGTTTTCTTTTCCCTGCTCTTGCTATTTTGTTTCCGTCTATGTGTCTACCATCAAGTCTCCAATGACAAGGGTTTTCTTCACATCTTGATTTCGTTTATTTCGGTTACCACTATTCCTCTGATTGTGTTGTACATATGCGTTGCACTTTTGTTTCTTTCGACAGTCGCTTATTTGAAGAGCAATGCTGGTTTAATTTCTTTCCATGGCAGGCGCATGAGAATCTTTGTACCCATTTTTGCTGAGCTAACTTCGTCATTAAGAAGCAAGAAACGATTTGTGTTTGAACCTAAGGGCACTGAGTTTGCTTGCACTACATTGCAGTTGGTGGATGCATTTTTCTTTGCTTCAACATCTATCCATTCATTTTGCTTCAGGTCCAAAAAAGCATTTAATTATTTTATTTTCATTTATCAACTCTTCTAAAGTTGTCCTAGCACTTCATTTTCGGCCACCATCTTGGTTTTTTCATCAACTAACGTGTTGCACTTTGCATTGAATTTTTTCATGTGTTTGCATGTTTCAAATTCAACTTTGATTTGTTCAGCTTGGATTTCATTAACCATTGTCATGATATTATCAATTTTGACTTGCAGACTTGGGTAGCAGACGTTTTTGTCTCCATAAACATCAATGACTTCATTACTTGTACTTGCCGTAGTTTGTCCAGCATTACTTGTCCCAAAACAAGGTATTCCGTCCTGTGGAACAGGATTTGCGTCCCATGGGATGGAAATCCTCTCCTGCAGAACAGAATACAGGATTGTTAACTTTCCCGAAATCGGTACTGTAAACTCTACTGTATAGTCTAATGGCTTTTAGCCCAACTTAGCTCTACAGTCAGTGAATGATTTAGTAGTAAGTAGACTAGAAATACAATTTTCACAACATATATCAAATACAATGATAACTTTCTTTAATTCCTGTTGGCACGTTTTAAAAATTTTTTGAAGATGAACAGTTTGGGCTTTAATCATCATCATCACCACAGGCTTTAGCACGTCAATGATTCCACAAAGATCAACCGCAAAATCTTCCCCTCTCACCTATGGTAATAATACAGTATGGCATAATCTATATTTTATAAAATTAGATTAAATTTGTATATTTTTACTTCGTCTGAAGTTCAGTAATTCAAAGCTCAACAAAGTAGGAGAGAGGGTAAGCAAGCATGTTCATGCCTTGACGGTAGATAGGCCAGATACCAGTGACCCCGTCAAAAGACCTCGGAAGGCTCCTGACACCGCAGGCAAATGCATAATCTGTAACAAGGTGGGAAGCATGTTACATAAGATTTCTACCTATCAAGCTGACAAAAATCTAAGACGAATTGCCAGCAAGTTGAATGACTTTAACTGTACTGCAAGGGTGGCTTCTGGTGATCTGGTGGCAATCGATGCCATGTATCACATGAAGTGCTTGACAACCGTAAGGAACAAGGAAAGGTCAGAGGATAAAAAAGAAAAAAGTAGAGCCGTATCGGAAGCAGAAGAGGATGAAGGAATCAAGAGCATTTGTAGAGCTAAAGGAGTACATAACTGATGCAGTAGAAAATGAAACACTTCTTCGTTCTATCGGAACTTCAACAGCTTTATGAAAGTCGTCTGAAGGATTTAGGTTTAGAGAAATCTACCAATCACTTCAGACTAAAGAAACATATACTGGAGGAATTTCCCGATGCACAGGAACAGAATAATGGAAAACACACAGTCATAGCATTCAATGCAGGTCTTAAAGGCTTATTGAAAGATGTATTAAAGGAAAGAGACTTTTCCGATGACACTCTACTTTTAGCGAAAGCCACAAAGGTGGGCAAGATATATTCTTACACACAGGATTTTCTTTCTCTAGTTCATTCCCGCCTGGATGTCAAGAAAATGCAGTGCCTGCAAGTCTGAAGGCCCTGATATCTATGATTTTGAGAAGTATAAATCTAAAAGAACAGGGCCGGAGTCACAGCCCTTTCTATTTGTCAAACGATTTTGTTCAACTCTAAGAAACGATCACAAACTTTCGAACGGCACACCCTATTGTGCGAGCTACCATTACCACTTTACATTGGTTTTAGCCTTCATTCCCTGACAAAGTGCACAACACTGATTGCCAAACTGAATCAGCTAGGTATCTCCATCTCATAAGTGGCTAGAAGTAGCTAGCCACAGCCACGTCCAAGTGTTTTGAGTCGGATGGATTTGTTGCTCTTCCTTGTCTTAAGAGAGGTATCTTGATCATAACCCAAGTTCTACAACTGCAACATCCTCCTTCCATGGTACTGGAATCAGTATCTTTCAGTTTGCCACTGAGACCAATCCTGGCGAGAGTCGACCCCCGATAACCATTCCGCCCCCTCCTGGATCTGCTTCTCTCCCAGAAAGCCATGCTGTTGTCCCACCTACAGAACTTAAAACGACGTCAGTGCCAGCGCGCAAGCTAAGTGATATGGGAGAAAACAAGTCACTCGAAGAGGGTAACATCCAGGAAAAGAAATGGATAGAACATTCCTTGGAACTACTTGACAAAGAAAATCGACCGCTGAAGATGTAATCAACTGGTCGGCATTTCACTCAGCTAATCAGCGCGTCACAAAAGATCCGCATGCAATATCAGCCCTACTGCCCGTTTTTTACGAGAAAGCTGTGACGGTCGCCATGATTAAGCATGGTATGGATGTGCTGAAGCAAGCGATTGACTATCTGAATCCTATCTGATTCCTGTAATAGCCCTTGTCCAACCTTTGTTTGCCCTGGCTAAGATGGTACAGTGGAATGGTCGGAGACCCATGGAGAAGACAAGTACGTTGTTATGTTTGGAAGATTGCACTTAGAGATGGGCCTGTGGAACACCTTGGGAGGTTTTTTTGGAATCTTCTGGCTGGACTGCGGCTCTGGTGGAGATTGTGACCTCTGGGGTTGCAGAATAATTTCTGAAGGCATCCTCATTTGAGCACACTGAGAAAGGAATTTCTCCCTCTGTGTAGAAGTGCTGGAAGAGTTAGTACCTGTCTTTTTCACCCTTGACCATGTCAATTATGCCAGGTGGGTCCCAATACACCTCAGAGACATGAGGTTTCTTCCTAATGCAACCAAGAAGTGATTTGAGACCGAGAAACACTGGGTGTTGTCCAAGACCAATAACAAGTTTTCCACAGTTCCAATTGACCAAGCACACAAACAGGAAAACAAAAATGTCAAGTCTGTTGGTGGTGCAATTGGACTAACAGAGAACCCTGTCGCGTTCAAATTCAGACGTAACTTATGTTGTTCCAGTGATTTTTAAATCAATTATATCGCTTTCTAGGATTATAGCATGACTTTTCTTTTAACGTATAGCCTCGTTAACAACGGCTTACATTTTTTCATTTACAGCGCTAACAATCGCATGATTGTTTGATTACAGAAGGTGGATGCCTTATGGCCCAGAGGCAGCACAGATTATTGCTCATTTTGATGACGAGTATTTTTCAGACAATGGTCCAGACGACACAAAAAATGTTGCAAACCACGATACAGAAAAGGCATCTCAGCGTCGTTTCCACCATCAAGTACATAGTCTTGTCGACGTAATACAGAGTATGGATAACCCTTTTCTTGATGATTTCCCTCATGTTGTAGTACTGGATAGTAGAGATTCCATGGATGTCTCAGCTGCTGAAACAGTGCGGTCTTTCCAAGATACATATGATAAGTATCTGATTCAAGTAGTTGTTGACCAGACAAAGTCTATCCATGAGCCACTCAAGAAAAACAACTTAACTACTTTCAAGATCCCACATCAGAAGACCACCTCTAAGCAACAGGAGGCAATTTCCACCTTACAGAATGTTGCTTTTTTCGCACAACTATATATTGCAATGCAAAGCAGAGAAAGCGACCTGGAGGAGTTCTTTTTGCATGAAATACAATCCTTTCCTCCGTTTATGTCCGAGTTTGGCAAATTGTGTTTTCCAACCGTGAAGTCAGACCTGCAATGTCTTCCAGATGTTCAGCAGCCTCAGACACGTCGACTGCAGAATCCTTGATGGTGCTGTAGTAGTTAGTCCATTGTCTTCCCACTGCAGGTGCTGTCATGTTTAACGATTACGCAGATAAGGTTTTCATAACTTACTCAGCTGCAGTATACGGAGCGAATAGATGTAGTTTCGGATGCCGATGTACCTGGCAGTGTGAAGGAGTCATTGAGGGAAAAATGCAGAGCGGGAACTCAGCGCAAGGTCTCTGGGCAAGCTAAAATACCTGCACACTGCATGCAGTTCCTCAGAGACGCCGCAAACAAGAAAGAGTTGTTTGAGTTTCTGACATCTAAAGTGGCCAGCTTCAGGTTTCAATTAACAACGTTGGTAGTGTAGTCTTTGAACAAACACTGACACTTTAATTGGGTTTTTTGCTAAGTGGCATTCTATTATAGACGTTCTATTATAGGTATTATAGGTTCTATTCTCATCATCTATCAGGAGCACTAAAGTACGGTTACAATTTATTCATATTTTGATACTTATACTTAACGTTTCCAGGGCAAGAAGTGGTTTTAGGAAAGGCAGGACAGCCCATGGCCATCTGCAACCACGAAGAAGCGGACACTCGCATCGTGATCCATCTCTGTCATGCTTTGCTATCAAGCAACAAAGCCCTTGTATGCACCGTTGATACACATGTCGTTGCAATTCTACTGTGGAAGATGACGGACTTCCAAGTTGTGAACTCGGAAGCAGAAGTATGGGTTACCTTTGGGATGGGCAGGAACTTTCGATTCCTTTGCATTAATGCAATCTTTGCGTCCCTTGGTGTCTTGAAGTCCCAGTGCCTTCCTCTATTTCACGCTCTGACCGGATGCGATACGACGTCTGGATTTTATGGTAAAGCTAAGCGGTCTGCCTGGGAAGCCTGGAATCTCATAAGCAATAGTGTGACACCTACGCTCGAGTCTCTTGCGACCCACCCTTTCCAAGAGGTGACAGAGACCTCCATCCACTTTCCCAATGTACAGCATTTCATAAGTGTGCTGTACGACAAGACCAGTCCGCGCACTAATCTAAACCATGACAGCATGGATATTTTCTGTAGACATGCTGGAGCCATTGATCATCTTCCTCCAACCAAGGTACCTAGTCAATTAGACAAGTCTTTTTATTACGGTTGAAATATGACCTTGGTATATAATTCTTTTTTCACTCTATTACGAGCGACAAAGTTTACATGTTCTTCAGTCATTTTTTGTTGCTTATGACTGGTGGTTGTTAGTTGTCTCGATAAATAGTCTGCAGAATTGTTGACTCCTGGCTTGTACAGCACTTTAAATGAATATGGCTGAAGCCGTAAAACCTAGCGTTCAATTCTTGCTGTTGGTTTAGATTTCATACTACCCTATTACTTCCAGAGGTTTACGGTCAGCAATTAAAATGAATTTGTGTCCGTATAAATGAAAATGTTCTACTCTGTAGATGATAGCCAGAGCTTCCTTCTCAGTTTGGGAGTAGTGTTTCTCAACGTCTGTAAGAGCTCTACTTGCATATGCCACCATCTTTTCATTGTCCATTCCATTTGTTTTTTGAGATAAAATCTTGGACATGCCAACCGGACGGGCAAAAACAGTAACCAGTGTTTCTTTCTGTTTGTCAAAATAAGCCATACGAGACTAGAGCATTTGTTAACTGGCGGAAACCATTTTGGCGAGTGCCTGTCCACACAAATAGTGTATTCTTTTTGGTCAGATTACCTTGGTCAGGTTCATATCATGTTCTTTCCTTGTCTTTCCATATACTAAAATATCGTCAGCAATATTCTTTACACCAGTAAGGCCTTGTAATTGTGTCTGTAAAATATATTGGAATATTTCGGCAGCAGCATTTGTATCAAAACAGACCGATATGAGTACTGAACGTAGTTATATACCGACTTTCTGTGTCGAGTTCAAGCTGGTGATAAGCTTGGGATAAGTCTAATTTTGAGAAACATGTTGCACCGTTCAACTATGATACCTTTGACTAATATTATCAAGTTTATAATCATGTGTAAGACAGTTTCTTTAAGTGAAGGCTGACAAGTCCTAGCTCTTGCGCAGTAGTTGCAGATATCAAATTTCCACTGTTTAATGTGTTAGCAATGTAAAAGGTTGCCATGGTAACACGTTTACAAGTCTCGATCGTCTCTTCGAATATCCCGAGGAAATTTGACGGTTTGGTTGAATTGTACGCAAAAGCTTTAACATTGGTTTTCTGTAGTTTGATGCCTTTCATTTTTTAGTATGTATCTTTGTCGATGACATTAATACTCACACCGGTATCTACGGATGCTTTGAATAGGTGTTGGCACAGTTTTACATTCACCTTGGAAGCCTTGTGATTTGAGACTGTATATGAATAGTCATTATCTGTTGAATTGTCCATGTCGCTTTCAACTTTATTTATTAGATTAATCGATGCTTTTTCACACTTTTTCTGGTGTTTCATTGACCGAACCGGTTGGTTTTGCTGCTGCGGTTTTCCTCGGCAAACTTGAACGAAGTAATTTTGTTTTTGACTCTTGCAACATGTTTTGCCATATGCCGGACATTGCCCTGCGCAAGGCCATGCTCTCCCACAATTGATGCTATTTGATTTATTCCTTCAAAATTTGCATCCTTCGATTCAATGTCACGAGCTTAATATGCACTAAGCTCATCCTGTTGACCCTCGATAAGGATTGATTTTAGATCATAGTAGGATCTCATAAGGCTTTCTTGCGAATTCAAGATGACAAACCTGCTGTGATTATCTGTTGCTTGATCTCAAAGTCCAGGTCATTAAACGAACACATTTGCGCCAAGGTCCGTAATGGTGTATGGAATCCTCCTATATGACCCTCATGTAATATGACACCCCACGTGTTAAAAATAGCATTTACTCATACAAACATTGTGTGATTTAGGTATAGATACTATCACACAAAGGCATAACTAGCAAACAACGTTTGGTTTTTTCCCGTTTTTACAATAGAAACTGGAGAAATTGTTGAAATTTATTAGTTTATTACTAACATATTCAAATGAGCAAAAACTGTGGATTATTCTGTTTGATTATTGTTGTCGTGTCTGAGTCTAATATGGTTAAGAATGTGGTTGGGGTACATGTAAAACTGACTCAGGCTATACTGAAAGCTTGATAAAGGATGAAAAAGTTATAAATTTTTTACACTTTTCCATTCGAGAAAAAATTCAAAGAACGTAGGGAATTGTAGGTTCGTTCTTGTAACCGGGCAGATGACTTTAAATGTACGAAAAGTAGCTACATATGCAGCTTGCATTTTGTTGGACATAATGGGCAAACCAACAAAGATCCAAATCCTGTTCCAACTACAGCTAGTAGAGAAAAGGTTTGTTATTTATGTGTATACTGTATGTCTACATATTACTTTTTATTCAGTAATTTAAAGTTCATTTAAAGTGTATATGAAACGAAACATAATTACTTACCATCATCTTTAAGAAGTATTAATAAGATTAAATAGTGAAGGTAATTTGTTTCAAGTAACGTTTAAGACCGATTTTCTAGCCTTCAAAATAGGCTACTTGGCTTTTAAAAGTTGTCCATTTTACCGCGCGGCCACATTCCATCCCCCCTGTTTTGTGACGTAGGAACCTTGACAGAAAGCCCGCGCCATATGTAAATAATATGGCGGCAAGTAATATTGTTAAGAGAAAGCGAGGAGGCGATTATTGTGTTGCTGGCGGCCCTAACAAAGTCAGTTGTAAAAATACTAGCTATAGTGAAGGTATTTCAATGCACTGCTTTCCAAAAGACGAAATTGTCAGGAAAAAATGGACAAATTTTGTTCAAAAACACAGAAAAAACTTCGTGCCATCAAACAAGTCCTGTTTATGTTCGGCGCACTTTGATGAAAACTGTTATGAGAACAGGCCAGTTTCCTTCGTTGATCTTCCAAATATGGAGCAACCACCAAGATTTAAACGATATCTAATCAAGGGATCAGTTCCAACAAAGGATGTTGCGGGGAGAACGCCAGAAATGCCTAAAACACCCAGTGCACGTCAACGTAGACAAGTAAGTACACTAATGTTTTTAATATTCATTTCGTTGTTCATAAAACTTTACGAAGCCTTAAAACATGTATGTGGAGTTAAAGCAAGCAGGAAATTTAGCAAGGGTTCGTTGTCGTATATAAATGACATATGTTGCCACGCCCATGTGGAATTATCTTACAGGAAGGTTTCCTGATTGTGTCGAAATTGTGATTACTCTGGTTTGTTCGTATTCAGATACTTGTGTGTAAGAACTTGTATCGTGCTTATTCACAGATACTGAGAGAATTAACTTCTTCTCAAGTCACGGCATTAAGTAATTCTACCAACTGTCTAAGCTCACCTGATGGATCTACTGGCACTGAAACATGCCCTACTTCTGATGTCACCAATGTAGAAGCTCAAACAACATCTTCTGTTCCCACAAGTACACCTAAACCAGAGCTAACATCCACTCCTCCCAACACAGCCAACAGTTCAAACTTTAATTATGAAACTACCAGCACCTGTGTAGGGTCAATTCCTTCAGTCACTCCTGTAGAATATGCAGCTAACTCCACACCAAAACGAACATGTTATGACTGCAATGGACTGAGGAAGAAATGTTACCTGCTAAGCAGAAAGAATAACCGTTTAAAAAATAGCGTACAATGTTTCAAAGATAAAGTGCAGCAGTTGCAGACTGTGCTGGTATGAATGCCATTAACCCAATTACTAGTTTTAAATATTCAGGTTTACTTATACAGGAGAAGTTTTAAACCTATATACAGCAGGTTTACTGAAAACTAAGTATGTACCTCAATGATAATATATAGCAATTTCTTGGTAAATGTGTAGGCAGCTAGGGTTGAGGTTAGGGGAAAGCTTACAGTAGCCCTATTGTGGTTGCTCATACAAAGATTAAGGGCCTAAAAGGTTATTTTTTGATTAATTTCATGAGTAAAATCATCTATTGTTAGATGCATTATGAAACAACAAAGCAGGGCTTTAGAGTAAAATATCAGATATTAAATGGGTTAAAAGATGCATATATACATTTCTATTTATAACAGAAAGTTTATAAGATGAAAGCAGATTTGGAAGATGGCCAAGACAGTGATAGTGAACAAGAAATTGAGAACAACAATGGTGACAATGGCAGCAATTGTGACACTGATAGTCATGAAGATATTGATGATGAGGCATCTGTTGCTGAAAATCCATCACACTTAATGCACGATCCTGATTGGACTGCTGATGATTGCTGTGGAAATGAACAAAACCATAGTGATGAAGATGATGATGATGATGATAATGATGATGAAGAAACTGAAGAGTACCAAAGCAAGAGATCTCGAAATGAAGTCAGGTACACAACTGTTAATTGCATTTGATATTGTATTGTATTTTATGCATACAGTTTCAAAATAATAGTTAATAAGTTCATGCAGACCAAACAGGTGTAAGTAGGCACTTTACATGTAATTTGCACCCAATGTTTCCACAATATTACATGGAGCAGGAAAACATTGGAGTGAATTTAAGATATTACCAAACTCATTTGCCAATATTTCGTGTTAACTCATTATGAGCCAATGCACCTTACTTTGCTGATGCCACAGGATTTTACTCATATGTGGTAGAGGTTGCTAGGCCCAGTTTACATGACCAAATTTTCTTTGACAATTTTATGCGTTAAATGTTTTTTTCACCATGTAAATTTTTTTCACTATGTGAGCATGTTTTACTTTTGTTAAAATAGGTTTGAAGCACAACAACCTGTCCATGAAGAATCTAAGTTCATTGTTTTTATGAGCATGTTAGTGCAATTGTTTACAATGTTCTGCTTTAAATGTAAAGGAAGCAAACCATCCATAAGTGTCAATCGTAATGGTACAAAGGTGACGGTATGGCAGCACTGTCAAAAGTGTGGAGAAAAAGCTTTTAAATGGGAATCACAACCGATGGTTCTTGGGAAATACCAAGCTGGAAACATTATACTTAGCTTTGCCATTTTAATGGCAGGGGCATCTATAAGCAAGGTCCTACTTGTATTTAAGCACATGGGGCTTTGTGTGTATAATGTTCGCACATATTTTATACACCAACACAAATTCTTGTTGCCTGTGATACTCAAATATTGGGAAGAATATCAAGCTGTGCTGGTAGAAAAGGTCAAAACAATGAAAGACACAATTTGGTGTGGGGATGGAAGATTTGATTCCATGGGCCACAGTGCCAAATACGGATCATACACCATGTTTTGTAGCACTTCACTTAAAATTGTGCATTTTGAAATTCTTCAGGTATTGTTGTTAATATACTTTAGTTAGCTCACTACTAGTGCTGCTGGTCAGGTTTTTATGTTACAGTCTCTAAATCAGGTGACTCAAATTTTGAATGGGTAACCTATGATTTTTGAGGGCTTTTTCCTTATGCAACCAAACTCAACTAGTACCATCGGTAGCACTGAGTGTTTAGGAACTCCAATGAATGACTGCTGCATAATATAAATCTGACAGTGTATATGTACATGTACATTAATTAGTAAATCTATCTGGAATGTTTCTTGTTAGTAAATCAATCTGGAATGTTCCTTGTTCTTTCAGGCAAATGAAACAGGTGGCAGCTCACCTATGGAACTGGAGGGTGCAAAGAGGGCTTTTGATTACTTGGCACGGGTTGGGATTAATATTCATGTATTCATTTCGGACCGCCATAGAGGAATTGCCAAATGGATTCGTGAAAACAAACCAAGCACCTCACATTTCTATGATATTTGGCATGTTGCTAGATCTATCCAAAAGGTCCTTCTGAAATTAAGCAAGGAGAAAGGATGCAAAAAGATAGCAAAATGGATGAAAGCAATTCGTAACCATCTTTACTGGTGTGCTACGTCAACAAAACAAGGCTTTGAAGAATTGATCCTAGCTAAGTGGAAGTCTTTCATGAATCATGTAACAAATGTACATGAAAACCACCCAGATCCACTGTTTAAAAAATGTCTACATGGTGAGATCGACCGTCGCAAGTGGATATACAATGGTACTTAAAAGTAGGTTTAGAAAATCGGCTCGATTTGATGTGTTTTCCATTTTGTTTTTTTTTTTCATTTTCTAGGAACAAAAGCATATCAAAAACTCAATGCTGCCCTGATGAAAACAAAGCTCCTAAATGATATCAAGAAGCTATCGCCCGATGCCCAAACTAGTAGTCTCGAAGGATACCATGCAACCTTAATCATTGGCATCCGAAAATGATTTGTTTTAGTTGGCTGGGGTCGTATTGCAGGTAACAATTAATCTATTGATAATCCTTAAAAAATTACTGTATTGATAATCCTTAATTACTTAACTTATCCATTTTTGAACAGTAATGTTGGAGATGAACAATAAAATAACTTGTTTCATATTAGGCACATAGCAGCACTCCATTTCAATGAAAATGTTCAGAGAAGTGCACATGTTTGCAAGGATGGAAAGAACTCCGTTAGGATAATATATCCGAAGTATAAGATGGGGGAAGAAGTTGTTCGAAAGGTTGCTGTACCTCCTACATATAGTAAGCACAAAACCAAATTATCTATACATTGCTGAATACATTCTGTAAGATTATAATGATTTATGTTTATTTCATGTTGACTCAGCTAGTTGACTGTTAAATCATTTGCACATGCGAATTAGTCACAAATATGAGGACTCGTGAAAATGAGCTTGTTGTGTAAGTGTATATATCTATATATATAGTGGTACCATTAATTTTTTCAGATTATGTTGAAGAAATGAGGGCATTGCTTTTTTCGATGTGTGCAGTAGATATTAAAGCCTTGAAATCTGTGACAGAAAAATATGCTGCCAAAACTCCACCATCACTCACTTCCCAGTTTAGTGACAGAAAAAGCAAAGCTGAAGCAATAAGAGCTAAAGAGCAAAAAATGACAAGAACAGCCACAGAATTATATCCTGCTGGTTAGTATTTTTTAATCTTCTTTATTAGGGTCTAAAGGCAAATGTACAAAAAAATTGATGTACAAAAGAATTGAAAGACTCAAAGATCCATGCAAGGCACCTGCCAAAACGTACAGAAAATTACTGCACGAATTGAAAAACTTAATGTTCTAGTAAACCCCAGAGGTACACGAAACATTGAATCGAAGGTTCGTGAAAGTTTCCGAATGCCATACTATTACTTATAATATAATCACTAACTTATAATAATATAATTATATAATTACAGTTTATACAATTATAAACTTGATAGAATAATTGCTTTTGTGCACAAATGAGCTGTTGCAAATGCCTTCTTGGCAGATGATGGCAGATAAATTATCATGCACAGAGAATGATTCAGTATACATAATTCATAACTGTGCATCTTTACAGTGGAAGACCAAGAAGCCTTACAAAGAGAACTTAAGGCTGAGGCAGCTGCCAAAAACAAAACTGGAAAGAGAAAGTCTCCCCATAGGCGGCCCAATTCAGTGTGTGTTTCATATAGAGATCAGTACGCACACTTCATACATTATATTATATAAATATCCTAAGGCTGGCAACTCTTTTACAGTAATAAACTGACACATGTTAGACTTTCGCTTCAAACAAAAAAATTAACTCAATTTACCGCAAAAAAACTAGATACAAATGATCTTGGATATCTCTTCTACATTTCTAGATAGTTTTTAGACAAAAACAAGATTCCAAAATACGTAAATTTGTTCAATAAAAAGTGTTTTTGATCGAAATTTTCCGTGTAGATAGGCGGGATGCAAAGTGCCCTACAAACGTCATCTTCGGAAATGACTTCGGCTGAGCTGCTATTGGCTGATGAGCACTCGGAAACGCCGAAGAAAAGACGAATTCAATAGCAGCCAATAGGAACTTAGATTTGCTTTGCCGAAGTGATTTCCGAAGATGACGTTTGTAGGGCACTTTGCATCCCGCCTATCTACACGGAAAATTTCGATCAAAAACACTTTTTATTGAACAAATTTACGTATTTTCGAATCTTGTTTTTGTCTAAAAACTATCTAGAAATGTAGAAGAGATATCCAAGATCATTTGTATGTAGTTTTTTGGGGGTCAATTGTGTTAATTTTTTTGTTTGAAGCGAAAGTCTAACATGTGTCAGTTTATTACTGTAAAAGAGTTGCCAGCCTTAGGATATTTATATAATATAATGTATGAAGTGTGCGTACTGAACTCTATATGAAACACACACTGAATTGGGCCGCCTATGGTCTCCCACATGCAAGAAATGTGGCCAACCAAAAAAAGGTCACCCTTGAAGCTCCTGTCCTTTGACTTAGTTAGGTGGTCAATGTTAACCCATGGAGAGGTTGCATTCATTTTTTCACATTATACAGAGTAATGTAAGTAAATATTAAAGTATATCACAATGTATTGCTACTTGAAGGGTTATTATACCATGATCCCAATATTTTCATTTGATTTTAGATATCTGTTCTGACATGGTATTGCTTAACTCTTTAAGTGCATTAATGCATCTGGTTGCACCCTACTTCATTATTTAACACCAGATGATAGTTGAGTTGAGTTTAATTTGTGTTCATGGTTAAGACAAACCAAATAAATCGCAGGCAGCCCAGCTTACAGGTTGTTCAATTTAAAGGATACAACAAGTGTGACAACCTGTAACCTGGGCTGCTATGACTAAATATTGTATTCATATTATGTGTGCTATTTATTATTTATATATATTATAATACTATTATTTATATATAAATACATTTTTCGATGAAACAACTAGCATGTACATGTTTTAGTTATACTTAACTTGTAATTTTAATGTTTAGCGGGAAAGTTTTTAAAACACAATTTCAACAAAATATTCTTATAAATCATTGTGGTTGACGAATTCAACTCCTTGCTTTGGCTGACTGGTAACCTGTTGCTTGGTTATGGGATACAGAAAACCGCTGTCTAATATTCTTGTAAACACATGCTGGCAATGGCCGTGTATTATCCCAGCCCATACTGCCACAAATCCACTGAATTAACCATCGATATGCAATAGCTCGCAATAAACTAAACAAATTCAAAAATACATGTGATACATGGAACGTTTACAAAGCCTTGTCCATGGGCTTGCCTCGAAAATTACGATTGATTCAATTCACGCTCGAATTTGGAGGGCCTGTTTTGCACAGGTGTAAGTTTGTTTTACATGTAGTGCCCATTACATTGGGATATAGTATAAGTCAACTTTAACCTAGGAATATTAAATTGTTTATCAATCTGAAAACAAATTATTTGTGACCTACTCGTTTTCAGACTGACCAGTACGGCGACGGTAACCTTTCCCGTTCCTGTCTTTCAACATAGGCCCAACTTGAGTTAGCACTGTTTGATTAGTCATAGCTGCATAGTCTGCATGTTGCGTCACACATTTAAACTTTTCGATCGATCCGTCAAATAATAGCTTGTTCAAAGCTTCTGGAACCTCGTGACAACATCTACACTCTCTCGGATTTTGGAGGTTTTCGGTACAACATTGGCGACATTTACACCTGCCAGAAGTGATATATAAGTATTAAATATAAGTCCATAGTGTTTAAAAAATGTAATAAGCATTAATTAAAAATAAACATACCACTGATCCAAGGTAATTTCGCCTTTGAATCTGGCACACAGAGCAGACGGTGATAGACCATCTTCGTCGAGTTGAGAGTCGTTGTCTTCATCGCTCGAACTAGCAAGGGGTTCGTTCTCGTAAGGTTTTATTCCACTCACAACTATATCTAATTCACTAGAATCACCGTTTTCACTTTCCGAATTTGACCTTGATTGTGAAGACCTTTCGTGTTCGCTAGATTCGCTTGAGGACATTTTTAATCAATATATTTATAAATAATGCAATTGTTGTTTATTTGGTGCGTCTCAAGCATGTCAAGGTTTCTACGTCATTTTTCGATCCCAGTCTCCAAGGTCAGCAAGTACAAATTTTCAGTTCATCTGTGACCACTCTACGATGCAAAATCGTCCTTTTTTAAAATTTCTCAAATAGTTTTTCCCTTTTTTTATGTTTAAGAAATGGCAAGCATTAAAAAAACGAAAAAAAAATTTCATTTCATACACACTTTAAAGACCTGCGCCATGGTAAGCTGTTTACATGTATGCATGACCCTAAGATGACCTATCGAGTATGACAAAATTTGCATTCGCACAATGTATAATATCTATCTTGGGTTTTTTCAATGGAAGTTCACAATGGGAAATTTTCAGATTTTTTAACATCACATGGTGTGCTATCAACTAATGGCTTCTTGGTCCACTTGCATGGCAACTAGTTGGGCTGTCCTTATCTGATATATTGAGCAAATCTTCTAACAAATACATGGCAGTTGCAATATGCTTGTAGCCTCCATCGCGTCCTCCTTTGCAATGGCATCTAGCCTTTAACACACTCCCACAATTGGCTCCTTTACCCTCAAGGATAAACCAACGCTCATACAATGCCTTTCCCTCACCTGCTTTCTCTCTCATGGCTGATTTAACTTTGCCCCTATGCAAAGGAAGCCTTGAGTTTAACAATGTCTCAGTCAGGAGTGATTCAACATAACTATCATGGAATAGGAGATATACTCCTCAAATGATTGGTACGCCGCCAAGCCTTCTTCAATGTGAATGCTTCATCTGTTCCAGGAATGGTACGGGCCAAATTGGCATCTGGATAGGCAAGCACATAATCTCGTTCTTGTTGACAGAATGTTCTGTCGTAATCCTTCATTTCTTTAAAGACCTTTCTAAAACCTCATTGTAATTCATGTCCATTGAAAGCTTAACAGGGAAAGGTTTTACCAAAAACTCTTTTAAGGGAGCCAGTGAAATCAGCATCCATGGGGCACACATTTATTAGTACTTCCTCCTTTTTTCAATTTTTCTTTTCTTTTTTGGCTCGAAGTGTGACATCCGCTCTGCTTCTTTTACTTTCTTGTGGGAAGAAAAGCTCGGTGTTGGAGCACTTGCAACAGGTGTCGAATTTGATGTATTTTTTCTCACAGGGCTGTTTCTCGTTGTTGAACTGGTCCTTGGCTTGTGCCGTCTTCGCTGCCATTAGACGGAATTTTCATACCACAACTTGGACAAAATTTGAACTTTTGTTCCAGCTGTCCTCCGCATTTAACATTTGTTTTGTGGTTTGCACTTTTGCACCACCATATACGGTTGTAATGGCAAGGCAAAAAAAATCCTAAGAGGATACATTTTAAAAATCGTAGATGTGTAGCCAGGATTAGACATAATAAAAAGGTGAGATGTTCTCTGACTAAAATATATTTATTTGTTTACAAGCTTTCGGCCATCAATAATACAAAAGATTATTGTCCTGCAAATTATATAAAGATTTTTTATATAATGATTTTTATATCAAGATTTTACATCAGGATAATTGGATTCCATTTACACACAACACTCAATTTTTAATGTAATCAATCGCTGACTGTAATCATAACAAAAATCACCATTTACAAAAGCTAAAGCTACAATTATTGGAAATTAGAAATTTAAGTGTTGCTCGAAAAACTGAACTTGGTCGATATTTGAGCTTAATAAACTGGGACATGATGAAAATTTAATCTCTCACACATGGATACTATTGATAAAGAGAATTTATTAAACATTGCAAACAGAGTTAATTCAGCGTTTGTGGAACCTATGCATGAATATAAACCTCTTCAAGACAACCATTCACTGACACAATAATTGGCCCTAACTATGAATTCACAAATATTGTAGAATTCTTGACAAATAACATCTTCAAAAAACTTAATGGCCGGAAACCTTGTGGGCCTGATGGAATCTCCAATTGGATCCTGAAAGATTATGCCGAAATCCTTGCAAAACCTGTCTTTGTCCTAAGTAGCTCATATTGGGAGCAGCAGTTTCCATCATCGTGGAAATATGCAGAATCACTCCACTTCCGAAACAAAAACCAATTACGGATATAAACAAACACCTATGACCAATTTATCTAACATCTTGCATATCTAAAGTTGGTGAAGAAGTTATTGTTTCCAACTACATAGCACCTGCTATCCTGAAGATCATTGATCCTAACCAATATGGAGCCATTCCATCATCATCAATCTCCCAAGCTTTAATCTCTATGACTCATCGATGCTCCAAAGCTACAGACAGTCCAGGTGCTACAATAATAGTCACATATGACTATAGAAAGGCCTTTGACCTTATTGATCATTACATTCTAGTCAAGAAGATTAATGATCTACAAATCCTCCGTACTGTCGCTTGCTGGGTTGTAGACTTTCTAATGAATGGATACCAAAGGGTCAAATTGTCTAATGTTCATTCAGACTGGGAAAGAGTACCATCTGGAGTGGCACAAGGGACAAAACTGGGCCCCTGGTTACTTTATTGATGATAAGCGACTTCTGGTTAGATGACATAGATATGTGGAAATATGTTGATGATACCTCGACATCAGAGATTATTCATAAAGGGACAGATAGTAATATCCAACTTGATTCCTCTAAACTTCAGGTGGTCCTTAAGAAATAGATTCCAGTTAAATACAACCAAGTGTAAACAGTGAATAACATCAAGTGTACTCTGTATCCTGTCACCAATTGTAAATACCTATGTTTCTTATATTATTCTTGTACAGTACATAGTACGCAAACATCCATGCAATTCAGCTCCAGCTGCAATGTAGTTTTTTAAAAAATTCTATTCTATACTAGAATTTGCTAGTGCACCTAAAATATTATTCATTGCTGACATTAAATAAGGCATTGGAAAAACCAAGCGCAATAACTGGTGGTAAGGCAAGAGATTCCACTGTGAGAAGACCATGAAAAAATGTTTTTCTTTATATCATGTTTTGAAAACTACAAAATATCAGGATCAATAATGGCAATGGACATCAATTGCTTATACACATGTCTATTTTAGATTTTAAAGCCGATTGTGACATGCAATCCCTTGCCATTTGACGTTGAAATTATTGGTGAGAAAGAAACAGAAGCAGCAACAATCCTTAGCAATACCACAAGCACATTAATTCATTAATCCAAATATACCCAGACAACGGCTTTCAAAATACCAGCTTGCATTGATGCAACATCAAAACACGATGTCGTCGGTAGTCTTGTATCTCGCTCACGGGTGAACGATGACTTTGCCGTGGTATAGCTCGGCTTTTATGCAACGCAAAAGAAAACGAGAACCACCAATGGAATCAGCATATAAAGATATATTAGAATATCTGGTGGTTCTCATTTTATACAGTGCAATAAAGCCGATTTATGGCCGCTAAGGTAAATGAAATTTGATATATTGTAGTAAAATGTTGTAAATTGCATTGTCAATTAACATACATTGTAAACAGTCACCTTTGATTGGAAATATCTCCGCTTCTTCTGGGGTTTACTTCTTGGCAATTGTACCAGCAGAATCGCCTTGAAAATCTCTTTTTAGTGATCTATATTTTGTAACTATACACACACAATTCGCTGAGAACAAAGACGCATTCCATTGTAGCAAGAAAACCGGAAGTAAAATGTTTTGTGACCCCAAACTATACGAACAATGACCCCTAGACACTCAAACACACCGGCAATCGATTCTACCTGTCAATTTACCCCATATAGCATGTATTTCACGTGATTATGTCTATTGCATAACCAAATATAAGCCAAATTTGGTAGAGCAAAGGTCAAGAGCGAAATTCCCGACATAAAAATGCTTGTAAATAAGCTTCTATTTGGCATATTGAAAAGAAATTTTCAGTACAAAAGCGCTTCAATATAAGCCTTATTTCTTAACTAATAACCATTGGAAGATGTTTCACAGAATCAGTGTAATTTTCCCAATAACTCAAGTAAATGACGGTAAGTTTCAATCAAATCTTAACTATATTTGCAAGTATAGCGTTTGAGAATAATATTAACCCCTCAATCGAAAGCTTTTTATCTGAGGAATACAATGATACTTGATTCATTTCTTAGGGGCTTACACAGCGATAGAAAATTAGATTTAAGTGCACTTTATTCACTTCCGACCGACAAAAAAGATTTAAATCAATCAATTACTTCCTGTCACTCAAAACAAGTAAAACACAAAAGGGAATTTGAGGTCGATGAAGTGAGCAGCATCAGTGAAGAAGCAATACAACAGGATAAATACTCACAAACTGATGAGATAACTAGAGTCAAAAACAGGGTCTTAGCCAGGATATGAAAACTGGGTGTCAAAATTCAAATTCACCAAATTCACAATTTGTCCAAATCAAATTGCCCCAATTCACAATTTTGGGCCACAGACCCATAGTAATCCACAAATACTCTTTGCTGGCCAGGGGTGTTGAATGCTTTTTTGGCAATACTACTGTCACTCGGTAGCATGTGTTCTAAAATCTAATCTGCTAAATTGTAGTAATAGTAACATAACTCCCCCTCCCCCCAATATGTAAAGTATATTTCTGGCCAACTCCGAGTCTCTCTCAAATTGCTATCATTTCAACTTTTTCAGTAATCAATGATTAATTTTAAAGAAAAGGATATAAACCTGTAGGAACTTAAATTTATTAATATGAATTTGATACAGCTACATATACATCAAAGCTGGCAATAAGACAATCATATTCTTCGATTTCTTGTGTCTAAAAATTTTGCTACTGCAGCATGCAAATGCCCTTCAGTTATGTTGCCATGGTACTTAATTCTCACCAGCTTGTCCAATTGTTCTATGTTTATTTGATTCCTTAGTTGAGTCTTGATGTGATTCTGCAAGCTGAATACTCTTGAAGCCTCTGCATTTGCCAACATCACACATAATGCATGAGTCAAATCCAAGCGTGCCCATCCCCCCCCCCGGCCAACCCCCGGGCTTTTGACAAATTTTTAAAATACGTGGTTAATCCCTGGTGGCGGGGATAAAATACATGTGAAAATGCCCCGCAGTGGGGCAAAAAGTAGTCGGCAAATTCCCCTCTCCGGGGACACCTGAAATCTGAAACCCTAAATCCAAATTGTTTTTTAAATAGGCGTAATAATTCTGTTCATTTTATGCTTCGTATAAATCATATATACGACTATTGAATTAATATATATGATTTATATGAAGGATGAAATAAACAGAATTCATTAAAATATAATTTTGTGGAAACACCACGTAAGTTTATTATATGATAATAATAAACTTATGTGGTGTTTCTACAAAATTATATTTTTACTTGAAAATCACTATGCAAACATACAGGGAATTTATTACTAAACAGAATTTATATTACGCATATTTCGAAAACAATTTGGATTTAGGGTTTGAATACTGTCTAGCGTGTTATTTTAATATTCAATACAATATTCAATACAGTCTAATTACCAGTACTACAAACAATAAATAGGGACATTATTTGGAACCTTCTTTATATCATAACACATATTAACATATATTTTGATATTGTTTGAAACTGGTTTGATTATGTTGTTTTGTATTATTATTTGTTCTAAAATAATAGAATCATCATTTCAAATGCCCCACCCCCGGGCAAAGGTTGCCTTACCCCTGGGACGTACTAGACAAGCAAATGCCCTGGGGGGGGGGGGATGGGCATGCTTGGATTTGACTCATGCATAAGGATGTGGCCATCAGTTTGTAAAGAGCTAAAAGAGATAGTACTCTTGTTTGGCTGATTCAGAAAATTGAGGGTGAAATTTGCCACTTAACTGATTACTAAAATTTTTGATAATAGCATCAATACTTTGGGAACTATACCTTGAAATTCTTCTTTATTGTGGGAATTTCTCCCACCAAAGACATGTGGGAAAACTTTTGTTGCTCTGTTGAACGGATGTGGCTCAGGCTGACTTTGAAAATAGGCCGTTAGCTGCTCGCCCAAAATGCACAGTTTCACTGGACACCTCGCTAAGCTAAAAAAATACGTTTCTATAGATTAAAATACGCTGAATTCAAATCTGAAAAGTTCCCACGGTTTACTTCTGCAGTTGTTTTGTAATTTGAGATCAAAATCGTAAAATCTACACGATTTTGCAATACAATTTTTGAAAACGCATCTGGCACAAGTCGCAATCGGAGGACAGCCTTCTCCGAACGCCTAACATTGTTAAGGAAAATTACACTTCCGGTACATTTTGAGATATGGGCAATTAATAAGAAATAAACATTAAACATCAGCGTATATTGGCAAAGAGGTATAATTGCTGTGTTTACAGCGCCCTGATTAAAGCAAGTATAATCCTGGTAATTTTTTGTTTTAAGCTGGACAAGAAATGCTTACACTGGACCTCCATTCTGTAATATTATTTACAGTATATGCGCTTTTAATACTATTTTAAAAACCATATGAAAGTGAAACATCAATGTATAAAGGTAAGGGGAAGCATCCATACTCAACTAGCCACAAAAAACGTCAATTTGACGTTTCTTTTCCATACCCACCCACCCACCCTAGAAACGTCAATCCGTGACAACAAAAAAAACAAAGTGAATACTGGATTTTTTATTATGTTTCCTTCAATATAAATGTATGACTTTGAATTTACCGTCTGGCAAAAGCTTGGAAGCTTGTTTGTTTTGTATATTCCTTGATTATAAAAAATATTGTGCAGGTTTGTGTCGCGTGTATCAGTTTTAAGAATTATACATTATACGAAACATCTTTATATCATTTTGCCACAGGCAAAACGTCAAAGAAAATAACCCACACACCCACAAACGTCAAATTGACGTTTCTCGTGGCAAGTTGAGTATAGATGCTTCCCCTAAATCAATAAACTCTATTTAATCAACTGTCTCATTTTCAGTACTCAAGTATTTTAATACACCAGGGGCTGGTTGTTCAAAAGCCGTTAGCTTAACCCTGGGTTAACCTAATTTAGCAGACTTAACGAAGATTTGAAGTTAACCTAGATTTAGAAATATCCTTCAGAAATCTTCTTGATGACTGGATCAACAAGGGTTTTCTTCTATGGAGACAAACAGTGAAACAGAGAAAACTAAAATTTTAACCCAGGATTAGTGTTAACCTAGCTGTGAACAACTGGCCCCAGAATGCAATTAATCTAATCCTACTAAAAGTCATGATGACATCATCCACATCACATTCCTCACGTTCAAACTCATTTTCCAAGTGTTTCACTGTGCTAAGTTCATCAGCTAATATGTCACTGTTTTCACAACTGTTGCACCGAAACAATTCAGTGCATTTTAGGTCAGATTTGTAGCAGGAACATCTTGTTTTGCAGCCTTTTGACATCTACAGTGAACACATTCAAGGATGCTTTCTGGTGCAGGTTTTTGTGTTCCCCATACAATTTGCAATTGATTATCTTCCAGTTTCCAACCATATCCCACTGGTGAGGGTGATGCCAAAATTGGGGTAGTTGCATGCTTGCAAATATAGGACTCAAAATTAGCTAGGAGGATGTGTTGATGGAGGCTGTCAAAATTGGGTGGGAGTGAATCTGCAGTGCACTTAGCAAGTTTAAACATTGTATAGCATGCATAACTAATTGACTTTATCTTGCCCGTAAAGACAGCAAACATATTGCTCCAAGAGTTTAGCAATGTCATCAGGCAAGTTTAGGTCTTTAGGCAAGGTTGAGAGTAGCAAATGCCTCAGCAAAGTTCTCACTTTTTCTTGCTACTTTGAATGCACGCACTTTACCTCTTCCAAAGAAAGACCTTGTCAAGTCGCAGCCTAGAACAAGAAAATATCTGCAAGCATGCAACTACCCCAATTTTTTGGCATCACCCTCACCAGTGGGTTATGGTTGGAAACTGGAAGATAATCAAGTGCAAATTGTATGGGGAACACGAGAACCTGCACCAGAGAGCATCCTTGAATGTGTTCACTGTAAATGTCAAAAAGGCTACAAAACAAGAAGATGCTCCTGCTACAAATCTGACCTAAAATACACTGAATTGTGTCAGTGCAACAGTTGTGAAAACAGTGACATATTAGCTGATGAACTCATTGAACTCAAAGCACAGTTTTTGGAAAACAAGTTTTAGCTTGAGGAAGGTGATGAGAATAATGATGATAATGACTATTAATAGGATTAGATTAATAGCATTCTGGGGCCAGTTGTTCACAGCTTGGTTAACACTAATCCTGGGTTAAAATTTGGGTTTTCTCTGTTTCTCTGTTTGCCTCCATACAAGAAAACCCTTAATTTATAAACAATTTGTGGAAACACCATGTTAATTTTAATTGATTTTATTATGAATCCAAATGTGCAGAAAGCTCAGATTCATAATAAAATCAATTAAAATTAACATGGTGTTTCCACAAATTGTTTATAAATTAATATAAAATTCACCATGCAAAGTCTAAAATTACATATAAGAAAACCCTTGTTGATCCAGTCATCCAGATTAAATAGAGTTTATTGATTTAATGTAAAACATTGATGTTTCGCTTTCATATGGTTTTAAAATACTGTTAAGGTGGTCTTACACAAAAATAAACTTTTTTTTGTTTTTCAACAAAGTGAAGATTTTTTTACGTTAAACTGTTGCATAGTACTAACTATCTCCAAAAATACAACTCTACTAAATGTTGTTGCCATGGCAACCAAAATATTGGAACCCAAGCAAAGAAAATTGGGTACAATTCAAAACATGATAACTAAAAAAGTAATTGTGATATAAGGTTCAAATTACCTTTGTTAGATCACTAAGATGAATAGCTAGGAGGTGAACTAGAATTATTTTGCCAGTGCAAAAGGTACAGCCGTAAACTCAAATAATCCGTCTAAATAAAAGTATCATATTACAACACAAGTGATTTCTCGGGAACAATGTAAGTCAGTAACACAATTCTAGTTCACCTCCTACAGAATGACAAGAACTATTAATTCTGAAAATTTCAGAACAATAGCATAAATACTTGATTAGATATCTTGTTTTAACTATCAGAAAATAAGCAAAATATGCAAACTGAGAAAATTAGTTTTAAAGTTTAGTCATACTTCAGTCATACAAAGTATCTTAGTTTCATGTCGTTCTTCCTTTTTTTGTTACATGGCCATGTTTTTTTCTTTCTGTTGCTTTGAAGGACTGATTCTGGTGCCTTTGTTGTATTTTCCACTTGACTTTGTCTTTCAAAAAATGTTTTTTGATGTATTCTGTCACTTTGTTGACATAATATTCGCTTGGATCTTTATTCATACACAATGGGTAATTCCGTATTATGTATGCTCATCCTTCAAAAAGCATTTATTACAGCTCTACCAGCAATATTTATCACACGATCTTTGCATTTCACCAGGTTTTGCATCAATTTTAAATGTACAAAATCCCAATCAAAAACATACTTTTCTGCTTGTATTTTTTGATTTGAACGCTTTGCAATACTTCATCTAAGCCTTTTGAATGAGAGCGAAAGATACTACGACCATAAAGAATTATGGGTAATTGTGAAAAATTTTAGCGTGACTCATAGCGTGACCCATAGCCGAAATACTAGAGCGCTACTTCAACACCTCTAACTTACGGATATGAAGCCAGTTTTCATATAATTTCAAATGCTTGTGGACAGATTTAACATCAGTCTCTCAGCACTACCGAGTCGTCTATAAATTCGTAAAATATTCGACGACTTACGTAGTGTTTATATCACGCGCTTCTTCGTGCAACAGAGATCGGGGTCCTCGGACTTTGATGTCCTCACCCAACTGATTCTGGTTAAATCTAGGCAGTAAACACATTACAAGCTTCACGCTTCGAAAAGCTTGCTTTCCTAACTGCCATTTTGTCTCTAGTACCGGAAAAAGAAACTAGTTACCAGGAGTACACCACGCGGTCAGCTCAAAATTATTTCTAAAAGCCTTTAAAAACATATTAAAAGTTCCCTTTTCAAGGCTCAAAATCCAAGCTGGTGGATTCTGTGTAGGTCGATGGTGCTCACACTTCCTGTTAGCTTGTTGAGCAAGATATTCTGGCTTTGGCAGTCCAGAACAAGGAGCATCGTTAAATTTCTGTAAGCAAACCTGTCATAAACAGAGAGCATTTTTTAAGATTACAAGTATTTATTACAACTTTTGATTGCTACCTGACATGGAGAATAAAGGGGAACATGAACACATATACCTCATCAACAATAGCTCCTGGTGGCCTAAACACATCTATTGCTTTCATTTTTACTAATGCAGTAATTCTCTAACCTGCTGTGGCCACACCAGCAGGAGCTTGAAAAATAGCTCCATTAAAGGAGGGATGGCCAGTTGTTCTTCTCAGCTTCAAACTGCTTATTTGAGTGATATTCTAAGGTTCCATTTGATGAAACTCTATTAGCACAATCAAGGACAGCTTGTTTGTGTTCTGCACTATGTTCATGTTGGGAAAGTAGCTTTCTATTTTGCCAATCACTGAAGCCTTCAGTTGCTAACTTTGATTGACTTCTATTATTCGACATAAGTTTACAACAGAAGCAGAAAACATTCCCAGTTGATGGTGAGTAGAGCAGCCACTCGCGTGATACCGTCTCCCCATTTGGTAGAGTAGTGGTGAATAAGTGAATAAGGACTTTGAAAAATAACATTCTTGGTCATTAAAAACAAGTTTTGATGGCTGCAATGATGTATCTTGATGTTGACAGCTGTGCTGACAAATAGATAGCCAGTAATCTACTTCTTCGGCTGACAATTTGCCCCACAATGCTGGATCAGATTTATTACAATGGCTATGAGGATTATTCTTATCATTATTTCCATCATTTGGATCATTATCACCTTTGCTATCTTGTTAAAGAAAGGCGAAGTAGAGAGAAACTCCATGTTAAACACGAGATAGTGCTTCCACTTTCTGGAAAATTGATTTCCTTTTATTTGTGAATAACGCATAGGACTTAGGCATAGGAGTAACCAGAGATGAGTAACACAAATGTCAGTCAAATTTTGGGGGCCCCTTCTGTTGGGGGGTGTCAAGAGGCATTTAAAACAATGGAAATTGACAAAATGCCTAAATGCTTGCCAAAATTTCATGTATCACCAAGAAAGAAAGATGGCAGTCATTACAAGAAATCAAGTCTACTGTCAATATGGGCTGCCCTCGGCCGACATTTGAGAGCGACACCATTTAACAAAACGTTTTCGATATGTGATACACCATTATTCAGCGAAGCAAACAAAACACTCAGTTCTTACCTTAAGCAGCTCGTTAGTCAAGGAAAATAGCAGGGACAGTCCATAAAATCCCTTTAACAACCGAAATCGTCAAGAAGCTTTATGAGAAAGGCGAACTTGCGGACGCTGATACATTAAGCCCTCAAGCATTACTCCAAACTGCGTGGTTCTTCATATCTATTTTGGTAAACGAGGAGGAGAAAACTAAACTATGCTGAAGAAAACAATGCTTCATCTTGTCACAACTGCAAATGTTGAAGAATATTTTGAATTGAATAAAGATCAGCCTGAAGCAAGAATCATACAGGAGGCCTCCATGGAGCAGAAGACCACTTGGACGGCAAAATAGATTCTGAAGCAAACTCCAGAAAATGTCCTGTAAAAGTCCTTAAAGTATTCTTGAGTCACCTGAATGCAAACCATGAAGCTTTATTTCAAAGGCCCAAAAATGCCAGTGCTGCAAAATTTAATCCGACGACTAACTCCATCTGGTACGACGCATGCAAAGTTGGTCACAACACGCTTGAAAATATGCTTTGTAAAATGACAGAAAAAGCAGGAGTTGTGCCATATCTCACCAACCATTCGTTAAGAGCAACCACAGTGTTGTCTGCAAGCAACTTGTTGTTATTGACACTACTTACTTCCTGTTTCACTCTCGCAAAATTATTGTAATGAATTATTGTAATATATAAATTAATTGTAAATTTTGAAAAGTATGAAATATATTTATTAATGGCACAAAAAT
This sequence comes from Muricea muricata, assembly GCA_963855995.1. NCBI lineage: Eukaryota > Metazoa > Cnidaria > Anthozoa > Malacalcyonacea > Plexauridae > Muricea > Muricea muricata. The sequence continues at coordinate 66,151,096 of OY979716.1, forward strand.
TTATACTAAAACAATTAGTCGCCTCAGACTCAGTGATTAAAAGCCTATATTCTCTTCACCTTCGGCTCAGTGAATATAGGCTTGTAATCACTTCGCCTTTGGTGACTAATTGTTAATGAGAGATCTTAAGTAAAGTATACTAGCAAGCCTAATTACCTCCATGTGAATTTCTTTATGCATTTGGCAACATCATTTCAAGATCTACTTTTGATTGGGTAAAAACCTACAAACTTCGTAAAATAATCTGTAAAGGTACAGACATACTTGAATCCTTCTATGGACGTTGGAAGTAACCCTTGAAAACAAAATGAATCATTCCATTGATGTACATCCTATTGCTGGTAAGATAGGGGAAGAGAGGATGCACAGATTTCTGTTAGTTTGGTTTTCTACAAAAAAGAACTGATTTAAATAGTTGAATGTGTATGATATTTGGCCTATGAGTGCCATAACAATCACAACACTTTTTTACTATAAATTGTTGAATTTTATCACATTCATAATAGCATAAAATTATAAATTACAATTATTTGGTTTTACTTTATTATAAACGAATTTTGTTTTGTTTTCTTCGAAACCTTTTATGTTTTGTTTCGGTTTTGTTTTATATCAAATCAGTTCAGTTATTAAAAAAATAAAACTGAACTAACCTGTGGCCTATGAGTGCCAAAGCCCGCAGTCTCCTGTGCCAAATATATGATGTACCATATGAAGTATATGTAGTGACAAAATTTAGTCGAGCACGTTGTCGAGCACTGACTCCTACGCGAGATATTTGTATTTCCACATTATCTTACTAACAGCACTTCTGAAAGGTCCTTTCCTTTCACATCCCACAAAATAAGAATGTTGAAACGAAATCTCGCAAAGTTCAAAGAGGTGTTGAAAACGAGGCGAGAAGAAGATACAACATCCAAATCAGATATGAAATATATTACAGTACAACGATTGTCCTTGCGTGTTAAAGGAAGATAATAAAAGTATGCTAGGATTGGACCATTAGCAAGCGTTTCTTTCGATCAGGAACCCACAATCCAGAATATTAAAGAGGCTTGCAAGCACTATTTCAACGTGGAAGATGGATCTAGCTGTGATGTAATAGCTGGGGAGAGAGGACCATCTTGGACAGAGACAAGCTAAATAAATAACTGGAAGATAATCCATATCCCTTTTATTGAGGGCGGTGATGAAAGCCAGTTGCATGATGAAAAGGCCATAGATAGCAGTTCCAGTCAACGGGGGAAATCTCAGGAAACCCCCACAAAAACAGCTTCTTCAAAGTCCACCAAAGTTGCTGCCTCTGTACCTCATAGTGCTATGCTTAAACTTGCCAAAATAATTTAATCTACTGGGGAAATAGTTACAATGCAGCTTGAAGAATTCAAGATAAATGAAAAAGCATGGGCTCAACCATTTGAAGTTACACTTTCGCTAGCCAAAAAGAAACCCCCGGCTACCCCTTTGTCAGGCTTGAGCCATAGAAAATACGTATTAAAGAAAGTCCAGGAACAAAAAGTCGATGAAATTGAAAAGCTGTTGAAGGCAATCGAACAGCATGCACGAAAAGCAGTGCAAATGAATGCACTAGCCAGAAACTTTTGTTTGGTGTTGGCTAGAGAGGTACTAGTTGAATATGGGCAGGTCCTAAATTACACAAAGGTTTACTTTGGGAAGCTTTATGGTGAGTTTGTAACATTAGAAGACTATCTGGAAGGCAAGTTCCAAAAATATGTCAATAGCAGTGGGGAGATTTTTGGAAAAAGTGAACTAACCCTTGAGGCTGAGTCATTCTGTCACTATATCTATGAAAGGTCATGACAGCAACTTATAGTCTTACACATTCAGGGAGTAAATCACAATCTTTTTGACCCAGAAGTTACCCAGTTCAACTCTTATTGATTCCAGTGACAAGACAATCTTATTTTGCTGTGGTAACCTTTCTACAGATGCTATTGATAGGTTCAAGGAAGAACATGCTTGCAACAAATTTTGCCACATGCTTAAGCTAAATGAAATGTAGGCAATTTATAACCAAGTGTGAAACATGGAAAGACATAAACATACTTGAAAGAAAGAATATCTGTACATTGTTTACTTAACCCAAGGGGATTTTAACTGAAAGCAAAGCTTTTTAAACCTTTGTTTATTCTTGTTGCACCAAAATTGTTGAAATTTACAGCAGTATAGATGTCATGTTATAAAGATACATACTGTATTAAGGTAAATTTGTGTGTTGTAGTACCACACACCAATCAATTTACAGTTAGTGTAATACCAAGTGTATTGTAGTAGGTTGTATAAAACTGGGCTAAATTGCACAATTTTTTCCATCAAATTTTTTCACCAATATTATCACAAAACCTTGGTAATTATTGGGCACAAATTAGCGGTTATACATATTGTGTATGTGGTTCAAGTTTAATCTTTCATTGTTCAGATTTAACTTCAGTACGTAAGGCAAATAAAATTTTAAAGAAAAGAGATGTCAATAAAATATTTTGCCTTAAAAAACATTCTCATCAATGTTTGCTTTTAAGTATAGGTAAGCATCCTTAGCATCATTTGACTTGATTTCTTCTATTTTAGGTAAGTGCTTTTCACATTCTTTACAAACAGTGGGTCTTAAGTAATCATCATTATGTTCCAACACATCTGACAGCTCAGCAACTGCAAGCAGTTGTTCTTCTGTCATATCAATACCACATTGCTCACCACCATACTTCTGTGGAAACTGAATACGTGCTCTGGAACTCCTGTTGGCAGCTCCTTTCCTTTTTGTTTACGTGTCCTGTGATTGTTCCAAACACACTAACGAAAAACATCTAGCTCTCTTTGAACGATTGGGATATATACGTAGGCAAGTAGGTCACTACAAAAAGTTAAACACATTGTGTGTCATTAGGTGCATAAATTTTTTTACGTATGGTGATTTATTTTCATATTTTACTGGGAGGGGGCATGTGTTTTCATTAAACACACAGCTGCATAAAAAATGTACCATATGCAGTTATCATACTGGTCATTTTGATCACTAGAATCATAATCTCCACTTTCAACTAAGAATGTGAGTTGTTCTTTAAAAAACCTCTCCATTCTTTGAAGAAGCTTCCTCCACTATCTCTCAATCTTGTTTTGGTTGGATGGCTCATATAATATAACATCTAATGGATCATCCAAATCACCATTTTTTTTCTCTCAGGAAGCAATGAATTGTAGTCATGAGATCAATTTCTGTCCCCCTGTCCACCCTCAGTGTTTGTGGTATAACTGAGAAAAATACACAATACAGCATTTCATATATTATACATGCATGTATGAAGAAAGTATGCTATTCTCACTTCAAGCTACTGTAGTGAGCCATCAGAAAAGTAGCAAAATTATAAATAATGTAGAATACAACATTCTACCTCGACACTCAAATAGGTATTCCAAGTTGAACCTTCCTATTACCAAAGGGTTATTGTTAGTTGTACATACTCTGAGAAAATTCATCCTACCACTGTAAGTATCAAGTCCTCTATAAAGGCACAAAGGAAACATGGACTTTTGATAGCCACAAAGCTTGTCATACCTGTCCAAGGACAAAGTACTGTTGGATCTCTGTTGAATAACAATTTACAAAAAAATAAGCGAGCCTTGGTATAGTGAAAATTACCAAGAAAAATAAGACAAACTGATCTTGCAGCATTGTTCCCAATACGCATTCAATAGGGCTCTTTATTGAGTAACATCCCTATTCCCCAGGTGGCTTTTATAACAGCCCCCCCCCCCCATTTGAGGCTGGTTAAATACTCCATATTAATCCAAAATGTTCAATAAATATTTATGTAATAGTCAATTCGAGCTGTGTTATAAATATAATAGGCCAATTTCCCACCATAGGGTAAATAGTGGTATTTTATATTGCTACCCTGGGGACAAGAAAACTCTAAATCCCAACCCTAGGGAAATCTCAATCATTATCATTGTCTGTAAAGAGCAATGACTTGTACATGTACTATGCACAGAAATGAATCGTCAGAACATGCAGCCAGTTGTCAAAAATCATGCATGAACAACATGGTTGACAGCCCAAATTCCTTGTGTTTGAGCAATAGCATTAAAACTTACTTTGCTCACAAATACACTCGTTCTTCTGGCCGTTTTGCCTTTCCAATTCCACCTCCAGATTTCAGTCCTTCTGGATCTGCTTCCCACATCAAAGCATAAACTAAATTGAGTGAGGCATTGCGCCCATGCACCTCTCTCACTTTCTGCTGCATTGCTCGATAATCCAAAAGAACCCATGGACCGTCTAACTCTTTTTTCACAGCTTTCTTTACGTCTTCCAAGTCAATTTCATAGTCTGTGCATTTGATGGCAAAATGCTGAAGCCTACGACTTAAACTGCAAATGCTCCATGGATATATGGGATAATCTGCAATCATGAAATCCAAGATCTCTTCCCGTCTTAAATTTTGCCTTACATACTTTTCAAGGTCTTGTCTCATTTCTTCATCATTTTCCCAATCGTTGTTCCTAATGCGTTCCGCCATACTCCAATGCCTTGTTCACCCTAATCGGGATGAGTTCAGGTGCTTGTGTTTTAATCTTACTATAAACTTGGCATAGATGACATGACATAATCTAAACATGCAAATAAACAGTTTTCAGTTAAAATATGACCAGTTTGCACAAATTATGGCAAATAGAAGTAGCAAGACATTGTTTTGACATTACTGCCCTACAGTACTTCCTGAGTTATAATATTTATGCAAACTCACATATTCTTGGACATCGTCTTTCATTCCATTCCCACAATAATTTGAGATCTTGAAGTGTGGCATTGACACCACTATGTCCTCTCATAGCTTCGCTGTGGTGGTATTTTAGAATTTCACTAATTTCTTCTATGGTTTGCACAACCGTTTTTTGGATGCCTTCCTTTCTGCTTTTTAATGTAGCTCATTATCTAGGTAATATATACATATTTCAACAATGGTTGGATTTGGGTCATGCAATAATATATCCTCAGTGGTCTGCAATATATCCTCACTAATAAATGGCTTATCAATCAATTGATATCTCTGTTGACTTTGTCAACATCTTCCTGTTGTTGAGGGGTGCGCTAGTTATTTCTGTTCACTGTAAATCCGGGAGTGTTGCGCCGACACTTAAAAGGCGTTGTGTTGCACTGAGTTGGTGTCAAGTAACCGTCAGTACACAGACGTTGTGTTCTCATAGCACATCTTCTGTGTTGAAATAAAAATTCTTTGCTAACACTGAATTCAGTGTTACATCACACTTAGGTGGAGTTATTCTACCTTTAAAGGGTGTTTTTTTACAATTAGCGTTAGTGTAACTTTACACTACTGCAGTGTTAACAAAGTCAAAAGACCAGCGGTGTAATTATACGCTTATCTAATGGTGGTGCTACACTAAAAAAGCGTGAAGAAACATCGTTCTATTGTTAATGCAAATAACACTCACTGGACTCTAAACATACCTTTCAAGTGAGTGAATTTACACGATGTGAGTGTTAACTGTAACACCACAGGGGCGGATCCAGCTTAAAATCTGACTGTAGCAAAATCCTAGGTCCCGCATAACTAGGGGGTCCGGGGGCATGCCCCCCCCTCGGAAAATTTTTGAAATTTGAAGCCCGGAAATGGCATTTCTGACGTTTTGAGCACTGCATCATGCCATAAAATATGGCCTTAACCAGGCCATATTTTGGGCAAAAAATGGCAAAAAAGCACTTTATTAACTAAAAAAATTCAAACAGCATATGAGACAGCAGTAAATGTTTATTTGTAAACCGTGTTCAAACAGCATAATGAAGGGAGTTAGATGAATGTTCATTTGTAAACCATGTTGAAACAGCAGGACGAAGGAAGGCATATAAACGTACATACAAAACGTTTTGAGCAATGACCCTAAGTATCCTTCAGTATTAATTCTCTCAAAACGTTGAATCTGACTGTTGTATTATATAGGTAGTGGAACTTTTATGGCATTCTGATGTTATTATCCACTACCAACACTGGTCAGCCTGGCCACATGTTAAAGATAGATAGATTACTTAGATTATCTACCTAACCAGATATATGATCTTAGGACACTGGCTGAAATGGCAGCATTGATTATGTAACATATTAGGCCCTGTTCAGCAACACTGCCATGATTATATGGCAAATTTTCATTTTACCCAGCTGATATCATGGGCATCAAGCTCTACATATATGCTGCTATGCTGCCTGGGAAGACATGCTCAGAACATAATAGTTAGCTATTAAAATAATCACTTTTAACCATCAAGCTGCAATATGCCTTGCTCACGCCAAATGATATTACTTATTAAGGGGGGTATTGGCCACTGATGCTTTGTGATCGCATACCATTTAAATGGCAGAAGCTGGCTCATGATATATTAGATGTATTCTTGATACTGTAGGTTATATAAACCATTCTAAACTTTGTTAACACATACATATGGGGCGCCAAGTGTAAATTTATTATTTAGCGAATATTTTTCCGTATTTTTCATTATTTATAAATAATATTTTAAAACTGTTTGTTATTTATAAATAATGAACTTAGACGGAGTTATTTATTTATAAATAATTGGCTTTCACATGTTTATTATATCTATATAATTCATCGAACGAACTTCATTATTTATAAATAATACATATCTTTCACTGATTATTTATAAATAATAGCGGTTCTCAAAATGATTTTTTACATATAATTGAGTGCACAGTGCTGCATTTTTTATATAGAAATGTTTTATATATATGCACTACACGCATTATTTACATATAACTAAATAAGAACTTGCCAACAATCATTATATACATATAATAAATTTTATTTACAAACAATTTTTTATGATTTATAAATAATCCATTATTTACATATAATGGTTTAACGCACGCCAACTGTAAGTGTAATATTAATAATGGCGGGAGAAAAGCGCGGTTACTAAGACAACAGCCTTATTGCCAATATGGCGGATAGAGAAACGCTATCCAGGACGTTGTCAGAAGCCGTTTCAAGAGCAATTAACGAAGCAATAAATAATGCAACACTTTTACAGGTTAGTACTGATTATAAAAATTCTCCTTCTTTTTAAAGTTTACCAGGGTTACAGCCCTCAATTAAGCATTGTATTCTCGAATATATTCTAGCCATTACCACTACAGTCGGACACCAGTCGAAGGCCAGCTACTACGACACCATTGCAGAACGAAAGTTCGGTGCCTCCAGGTGGGACAGTAGCCGCCTCTAACAGCCAACCAAGGCCACAGGTAACTTAATTTTCAATTTTCCAAAGTTTCTAAATTTTTTGGCAAAAAACGAAAAAGGAGGCTTGAACAAGCTATAAGAAAATTAATAAGTCAAATGAGTTAATCGATAAATTTACATTAACTAAGCGGTAGGGTGACCCTAGCAAGAGAGTTACCCTAGGAAGTGGGTCAGAAAAAAGCGAGCGTTAACATGAGGTAGCCGTAACCATATTGCTAGGGCTATCATGCCCGGTAGGGTAACCCAATCTAAGCGTGGTCACTAAGCCATTCAGTTCGAAAAATAGTGCCGAAACACAAAGTTGTCGTGGCCAATTGTATGATGCTATGTCTTGCCCATTTACTCGCTGCATTTCACTATTGTGGTCTCCTCCTACTTTCTGTTTTATTCTACCAGAGAAAACTGCAACAGCAACTAGCAGTTCCAGCAGTAAATGAGCGCAATTCTGCTCTAAATTCTCGTCGACATATACGAAGGCGAATCAGTGTTAGACGTCGTCGAAGATTTTCGCTGCTTTGCGCTTTGTTGTCGAAATTACATCATTTGGAGTATTCTGAGCATTATCTATCGACTAAAAAAATTCACTGTCCACTTCTGGTGCATTTTCCTTAGATTGCCATCTTTTTTATGCTCCTGATACCTTTTGAAATACTCGCTTGGTTGATAAATATCATCTTGCGACGCCATTTTCGCCTGACATTCACCAAATGCGATCGGATAACTTGCCCCGCTTGATAGGGTAACCCTATTTGACGCGTTTACATGGCTTATGTAAACAAAAAGATGGCCCTACTGCTAAGGTAACCCTAGCGCGCATGTAAACGCTTCTTATAAAACATATTGTACTAGGGTGACTCGCTTGTTAGGGTGACCCTTTTGCTAGGGTTGCCCTACCTCCATGTAAACAGGCCCTAAGAAATAATATATAATTTTAGGAATTTGATAATGATCCTTATGTTGTTCAGTCTTCAAACGAAAATGGTGACCATGAAAGGTATTCTACATTTAAAGATTAACAAGATTGACACTGTTTTAGTTCTACGAGACATTGGTCAGGAACGCAGAAGTCACAGCCCACCAGGGCTGGATTAAGGGGTGGGCCCAAAGGGCCCGGGCCCTAGGCCTTCCACCAAATCGTTTGATTTTTTGAAATCATAGAACATATCCGTGACTGCATTAACTGATAAACTACCAAGTAGACTATAATAATTCCAAATTTTGAGATTAGTTAGTATACCGAAAACAATGAAAATTCTAGTTTATCTTCGAACGTAAGAAAACTAGCAGTTCCACGCAGTGTCACGCACGTGATAGCAAGCAGGGCGCTTATAATAAAGCACCCTGATAGCAAGAATGCCAAGGCATGCAAAATATGCACATTTCACACAAAGACGAATATAATAATTGAACTTTTTCAGCATATAATTATATTTAGTTCCATTTTTTTTTTAACTTGTCAGGAATGGACTCGCCCAGCTAAATTTATCTTTGCACTGCAATTGGTGAATGTTGTTACCTTTTGATTCCCTCTTGGCAACCAAAATCTGCACGTTATTAGCTTATCATCTAGCCTAATTGTTCAAACACAGCGTGATTATTCCTGGCATTAATCCTAATTGTTTTCTGGCCTCGCCTTTACTATCTGGCGTAAAAAGTAACATGTAAATGCTCATAACAAGACTGTGTCAATGGTTTTCGCTTATGCTTTTGCAAGTTGCATCAAACATTATTTTGTTTGTTGGTGAAATTTCTTTGGTTTTGAGTTAAGTAAAATTACATAAAAATTGTCAGTGTTCAAATATTTATCTACAAACTCGCAATCGCAAACGTTAACCGATCCTCACGATGGTGACCACCCCTAATGCAAAGGGACATGCTCTGGGAACAAGATCACGGATGACATGAAGAGGCCCCTCAGCAAGCGGGCCTCAGGTCCCCTATGAGGTTAATCCGGACCTGCAGCCACCCGATATACTAATGCTCTACTTTAAATACTCTACCCTATTTTTTCTTTGGCATGACCATTCGCATGTCCTTTAAACACCAAAGCTCAATGTCGTGGACGTTATCTCACGTGATTTCCTTCGTTCCTGACCTATGGCTCGTAGAACTTCAATTAAACTTTAACCTAAGGTAAGTCTCGGTTAATTTCCTAAATATGTTTGACCTCGCCACTATGGGATATTGAATTATTGTCTTTTTTCTTTTTTGTCAGTGTAACGCTGTGCAATTTGGAGATACAAAAATTCTATTCATAGTCAATCAAAATGTGGTAATCAATAAGGCTACTAACATCTCATTATTGATTAATATTTCTTTTTAGGAGGCCAGGCAGACCAGTCAAATTAGTGCCGAGAGAAACGCTCGAAAGCCTGTTGAAGTTAAATTTGCCAATTTCAACAATCGCCACAAATTTGCAAGTGTCTAGACCCTTGATTTACAAAGCCATTACAGCATATGGTCTCAATGGATCACGGTATAGTGAAATTGAACAAAATCAGCTTGAGCAAATTGTTAGCCAAATTAAGCAGCAACATTCTAATGCGGGAGAAGTAATGCTGCAGGGCCACTTAGAAAACAGAGGTGTTCATGTTCAGCGTGAAAGGGTTCGAAATGCCATCCATAGCGTGGATCCAAGTGTTTCCTCAAGGAAGTGTCCCCCAATAAACAGACGTGTGTACTCTGTACCCTGACCAAACTATTTGTGGCACATAGATGGGAACCATAAAATGATTCGTTGGGGCTTTGTGATTCACCATGCAATAGATGGTTTCACTCGTTTGATCACCTTTTGCAAATGTTCTACCAACAACAAATCAACCACAGTTTTCCCACTTTTTCATGAGGCTATACAAACATACGAACGACCAATACACGTCCGAACTGATCTAGGTGGGGAGAATGTTCTTATTTGGAGAAACATGGAAAGTTTTTGGGGAGAGGAAGCTCGATCAGTAATTGTCGGTAGTTCAGTTCATAACCAACGTATTGAACGTCACAACAGAGCTGTCAACAAGCAGGTTATTTCTATGTTCAAAGCTGAATTCTATGACCTTGAGATAGAAGGCATACTGGATCCTTTGAACAGTACGGATATATTTTGCCTGCACTATGTGTACCTGCCACGAATTCAGAAAACGCTACACGAATTTGTGGAAGCGCATAATAACCATCGATTGTCTACAGAAAACAACAAGACCCCAACGCAACTTTTCTGGCTTAATTTTCATTTATATCATCTGCATTGTGGCAACCAAGTTGCCAGCACACGTTTGAATGGTGTTTGTGTTCAGAGTCTGCTCTCTTCTCAAATCCAAAGCGTGGAAGTTCCAGAATTTCAAAATCCTTTGTCGGATCTTGCGTATCACGCTTTACAGAACGACGTGGATCCGTTGTTAGGGCTCGATGGAAAGATAATCTATCGTCGTGTCATTCAGTTTGTGGCAAGACAAATAGTCGGAAGTGAGGTGTCATGAAATTTGCATGCGCAATCAAGTTAAACCAGAGATTGGAGTATTTATCTATTACTGGTTAAGTGGCGAAGCCAGCCCGATTTTTTACTCATGCAATGTAAATTTTTCCGAGTTAATGATTTGTAAAAACAATCAATTTCTAAAGAAATTAATAATGATAATTACTTGAAATTTACATTGCAGGAGTAAAAAACGGGCTGGCTTCGCCACTGTACTGGTTGAGGTCTAGCTAAATATTGTGTTTTGTCGACGGAATCAATACTTTTTTAAAATCATCATTTTTTTGTGAACAAAACTAATATCAGTACAAGACAACGCAATTTCAATCTTACACTAAAGTTGTTTAGATCAAGTTGCACCTGTGTTTGTCACTCCTTAAAACGTTTTGTGATTTGTGGCCTCTTTTGAGTTGACTCTTTTCAAATATACTTCTTCACATTCGTGATCGTGCCATGCTGAGCAGATAAGACGAACGTTTTAATAGCAAATGACATATATGTTTCAGTTTCTTCATGCTCTGTCGAAACTTGGCGCATTTTGTAGGGCAAATTCCATGTTTTTCTTGAATTCTTCGTACTTCGCAGGGGCGGATCTAGGGTAGTTTCCGTAGTTTCCGGAAACTACTGAGAATTTTTCAACGAGAAATTTTAATCACCACTGTCAGTTTAAGAATCTCCACAAAAATAAATATAATACAGAATATTCTTCTCAAATATTGTATTTCTAGCCATTTTTTGAACGATTTTTTAAAAATTTCGCGCAAATTTTGCTGCTTTTCATCTTTTTTTCCTGCTGGGAAACTGGGAACTAGTAATAGAATTGGGAAACACTCGCGTTTATAAGGAAACTATTAGGAAACTACTGAGGTTTCCATGTATGGCGATTGGAAACTACTGCGTCAGCAAGATTTGCCTTTGGAAACTACTGCGTCAGCAAGATTCATTTGGAAACTACTGAGCCTCGAGCTCTGATTGGTCGGAAACTACTGAGGAAACTACTGAGAAAAGTATAAATACCCAAGCCTACCACCCTGCGTCCTCTGTTTTGTTAGATGTGATCTACTACACTCGCTTGAAACAGAACGCTAGCACACGCTAGTTATAATAAGTGTGATTTCAGTTATTTTGATCGATCTACGTTCGAAATACTCAGAAGAATACTAGTGCTTTTTCTGATAAATTGGAGTTACGATCATTTTGCGCGAATATTAATTAACCTAATACAGTTCACGATGGAAGTTCAAACTCCACGCGGTCAACCGATATTTGCTAAGGAAGATTGTTCGCCTTTGGATATTGGTGTGGTACTTAACGATGTTAAGACGTTTTCTGATGCTGAAAAGCTTCACTTCATAGAGAATGTATGGACTCCTCGTAACGATCTTTTGTTTGAATTCCCGTCTACTGTAGAATCGGGAAAAAAGAGGAAATTTCAACGGTCTTGGTTTCAACAATATTCTTGGCTGGCCTATTCGAAGTATTTAGACGGTGCCTTTTGTTTACCCTGTGTATTGTTCGGCCGTGGTGCAACAGTCGACAAACTCATGAAGTCTCCAATCACATGCTGGACCTCAGCAACTAGTCGCTTTAAGAAACATTCTAGTGGAAAATGTGATACCCACAATACTGCTGTACTGGCACAAGACAACTTTGTGAGGGTTATGAGACGTGAAGCAGTTCCTGTTAATGAGCAATTAGACACACTATTGCGGACACAAATTGAAACTAACCGCAACATCCTATCGTCCCTTTTCAAAACTGTTATTCTTTGTGGTCGAAACAACATTGCTCTTCGAGGTCACCGAGATGATGGTCCTACAACCTCAAACTCCAAAGGAAATTTCAAGAGTTTACTGCATTTCAGAGTTGACAGTGGTGATGAAACTCTGCAACAACATCTTTCTAATGCTCCCCGAAATGCAACGTATACGTCTAAAACAGTCCAAAATGAGATGATTACAACTATTGGCAGATACATTTTGGATAAGCTGTCAGGAGAAGTAAAAGAAAGCAAATATTTCAGCATTTTGGCAGATGAGGCTGCAGACATATCCAACAAAGAAAATCTGTCTGTTGTATTACGATTTGTGGATGCTTCTAAATCCATCCGTGAGGAATTTGTTGGTTATTATCATTGTATTGAGGGTACAACTGGAGAGACTATAAAAACAATGATTTTGAAAGTTGTATCTGATTTGAGACTGTCAATGGATGACTGCCGTGGACAGTGTTATGATGGTGCTGGAAATATGGCTGGCCAGTACAATGGAGCTGCTGCTCTTATCAAGGAACAACATCAAAAGGCTATATTTGTTCATTGTATGAATCATCGCCTGAACCTCTGCATTGCTGACACCTGCTCGTTGCCACTGGTTAGAAACACAATGGGCATTATAAGAAAGCTGTCAGACTTCTTTAGTAACTCTCCAAAGCGACAGGAATACCTGATTAAGAAAGTTAAGGCCCAGATTCCTCAAAGTAACCACCATGTGCTCATCAATGTTTGTAGGACCAGATGGGTTGCACGTATAGATGGTATGGACAGAATTGTCGAGTTACTGTTTCCAGTTGTCTCAACCTTGGAAGACATCTCACTAAATAGAGACTCCTTTGGTAACCAGGAATGGAACCGCACCAGCCGGGATGATGCCCAAGCCTTGGTAAATGCTATTAATTTTAGCTTCATCATCACTGTTGTTGTTGTCAAACACATCTTGGACTTGTCCAGACCCCTGACAGTCAAGCTTCAGAGGAAAGAAATTGATCTTGTGAAAGCAACAGATGAGATTGAAAGGTTGAAGTCTGCACTGATAGACATACAAGATCATATTGATGAAAGGCATCATTCACTATACACAGAAGCAGTTGAATTAGCAGGGAGTATTCAAATTGATCCAACAATGCCAAGGATAGTTAACAGACAAATTCATCGGGCCAATGCTCCAGCTGCAGGACCAGAGCAGTATTACAAGATAAATTTGACAAGAGTGTTCTTGGACCATGCAATTCAACAACTTGACATCAGATTTCAAGATCAAGTACATATTTGCTATAAAGGATTGTCAATAATTCCATCAAGTTTGCTTGAACATCCCCAGGATTGGAAAAATAATGTGAGAGAATTTTGTGAGAGCTACAATCAAGACATACCAAACATTGCTGGCTTAGAAGCAGAATTAATCTTGTGGGAGAGATTGTGGAATGAAAAGAAAGCAAAAGAAGACGATATCCCTGACAGACTAAGTAGTGCCTTAAAATTCATTGACAAAGAATGCTTTGTAAATATTTTTGCTATTCTACAAGTATTGGCAACTATTCCAATTTCATCCTCAAGTTGTGAGAGATCTATTTCAACTCTTCGAAACCTAAAAAACTACTTGAGAAACACAATGAGTCATGATAGACTCAATGGATTAGCACTCATGCACACTCATGCAGAGATTGAGCTGGATCTCAATGAACTCATTGATTTATTTGCAAACCTACACCCCAGAAGAATGAGGATGGCAAATATCTTGGAAGATTAGATACATTGCTTTGGTAACAAATTTACTAGCTGTTTCTAGAGTACTTGTGAGTTATGAACTGTCTGGATTTTTTAATCCTTAAACTGACAGGGAACAGTACAGAGACACAAAAGCTGGTAACAATTTGCTACACATGTATTTGCTTCCCTTTATTTGCTGACATTTGTTCTCATGGACTCTGTGTTGTTATGTGCATTCCTTCCTGTTCTGTACTTTTATTGATTGTTGATCCTTGCTGTCTACCAGGAAAATATCAGGTATACATTTTACACCATACAGCTACATACATAATCTTTATTTTACTCACAATAAAGTTTAATAATCTTTTTGGTAACAGGTCTTAAAGTGATTGCTGGTTCCAAAACTAAGAATACAGATATTATGTTGCAGATTTACCAGAATATACAAATCTTAAGAGATCAATGTAAATTCCAGGTAAATACAGTGTACGTTGATATAATGTTATTTCCATTAGTAGCACACTAAAAAAATGTTGATCTTTTTTTAGCCAGTTCAGGTGATGTGTAAGAAAAGTGTACTGTACCAGCCTCGTCCCCAGGCCCAACCGTTACCGTTGTGTGGGTATTGCGTGGAAAACACAGTCGGAAACGCGCGGTCGGGCCTGGCAGAAAATGCAGAAAAAAGTGTATGATTCAACGAAAAAGTGATAAGATAGTCTTTTATTGAGAATTTCGCTTTCCAGTCGCATGTGTTGGCCGTACACGTGTTTGATAGATGGAAGAGATTACCGAAAGCCTCAAGAAATCTAATCTCGAAGCTGCTCTTCTTCGCTTAAATTGTTGAGGGGAGTTTCTATTAAACTTGGCAGTGGCTGCTCCACGCATTCCGCCATCTTGAATTCATTTTCTGCCAGGCGCTTTTGCTCCCTTCCCCCCTATTTTCTCCTTGCGTGTTTCCCACGCGCATTCACGATATTAAATCTATATATACAATCCTATACACTTTTCTTGATTAGAAAATTAGAAAGTGCCTGGGAACGAGGCTAGTACTGTACAGTATTTTGAGTAAAGAGCAAGTTTAGAGTCCTTCAGGTATAAATTAAATTTTAATTAAGAATTTAAATTAAGTTTTAATTATAATGGTGTTTATTTTTCATGTACTTATTATTCATTTTATCATCTTTTAGATTACTTGTTTTTGTTGTTATTAATGATTTTTAAAAGAATCAGACTGAGATGTCAGGTATAACTTTGTGTAGTTCATACTGTTAATCAGTATTTTTGTAGTTGCAATGAATTTTACTAATCTTTTGGTAGCCTGTGGTATTGAGGTGGTGGATGTTGCAAAAACCAAGAGATAACTGTATTCAGTTCATATGCTGGTGACGTTTGTCAACAATCTCCATTGAATAAGGGGCAAGTTTGGAATTTTTCTGGTATAAATCAGTTGTACTTATTCAGTGATCTATTTATCATGTTACATATTCACCATTTGAATACCATGCTTGTGGTGTTCAAAGTTGTAATAATTATTGTGTGTTCTAATTCATGGTCTCTTTTTTCTTCAGACTTTCTTTGTGTCATTTTTAATCCTGCTGGCTCATGAAATGAAAAAAGGGAAGTAGTATTTTTGTCTTTAGAGGTGGCAAAGGAGTTTTAATTTATCCAAATTTGTTTTTTTCTTTCTTCTGAAGTTGTTGATGATCAGATCCAGCTACCATGATACCTTATACAGTACCTGATGTCACTCTCCCCATAACCTCAAGTACAGTATGTATATATTTCCAACACTCAAATCCATTGCATACTTACTCAAACACTACAGTAGTTCAACAGGAATGAATTTATACTGATTGATCGTTTTGGTATATAGAGACACATGAATGGATCATTTGCGTGGTGGCAAATGTTGTTAATGAAGGTATAGATTTATCTTCTACTGTAATTAAGGTATTGTTGTTTCAATGAATACTTTTTTGTTTTATGTGGGGTCGGGGAAATGTCCTCCGGGGGGGGGGGTTAATGTTACAATAAAAAATTGGAAACTACTGAGGAAAAAAGCTAGATCCGCCCCTGCTTCGTATGCAGAAGTGGAAGATACAATGTTACGCCACAGGTGTTGGCTGTTGGGAATTGTCCAGCGGTGAATTCAATGCCGGGCTTGGAATCAAAGCCTAGTGGTGGCGGGTGCGTTGCTCCGGTAGCAAAGACCAAAACATCAGATAAATTAATGGCAGCATCTCCTTCTAAAATGGGCAGATATTTTTTTTTGTACTTTTAACAGATTTTAGTCTATATGCACGGCCAAAGATTATTAGCCTGCAGTATAACAGGATTGAACAAAGTTGTTCTGCCCATATTGTTCATACAGTTGTCAACAATGCTAAACAATATTGTTCAGGCTGAATTGCACGCGTGTAATAACGTGGGGAGCACAACATTCTTCAATCATGTTCCCAACAACATTGCAATAGGTTGATGGTTTCTTGCCGTGTAGTGAGCGAAGGATTGTGTTGAAAAATGTGTACACAAATGCATTATTACAAAACACTACAAAGTTACAGGTTCACCTAAGGCAGTCGGTTAAATGCGATAAGAGCATATGTGATGTGTTTCTGCAAAAAACAGTTTGAGGCATACATTCTATCCGTAAACTCACCGTAACAGTCTTGCAGAAAGTCTCTCCAGAATACCACCGCCTTTTCTTGAATGGATCGGATATTTGTTCCCTCCTCTGCTAGGTGAATTTCGAATAATAAATCGAACATAACTGCATCAAGCTCGGTATTCCTTTTACAGAAAACTTCACGAAAACGTTCGGGATGCCTTCGGATGGCAGCTAGTACACCCATTACTTTAAGGCCATCAAGCAATTCTTCTAATAAATACCTCGTATGGTCAACTAGAACGTACTTTGCGATTGCCTGAACAAATTTTTGTTTTTCTTCTATATTCGAAGCCTGCAGGGTGTGGCCTTGCGCTTGTAAAATGCGTTCGATGTTATCTTCTTTGAGATGTCTATTTAGTTCTTCCGTGGTGTTCGCTAATTTCACCTGATAAAATAAATTATTGAAAGTCGATTCACTCCCGCAAGGGCAAAGGGATTGCTTGTCTACTTCCAGCACCACTAATATATGCTATAAACTCTTGTAACTGCATTATGTGATGCATTAATAATTCAATTAGGAGTTTCATTGATATAACTGTAACTGTCGTCGCATAGACGGTTTGAAAAAACAGTTTGATAATGACTTTGCATTAAAATTGAAACTTTACTGTCTATAACTTTGTCTTGTTTCAATTCACTTATATATCATTGTTGGCAATTTTCTCGACGCTGATTCGCTAAACAGGCTCGACAACTGCGCAAATTAAACATTAATTGCACAGGTGCGCAATTACTTTTTTAGTTACATGTTTCCGATGCCTGCGAACAGCATGCGATAGATTTGAAAATGACTAAAACAAGGCTAAACAATGAAAATGTACTAAATATGTTCCAAACTACATTCGTTCTCAAAGTATTCATAAAAAAATTGCACACGTGTTTGGCAAAATACTCATGCAATTTTTCATTAATACTTCTCAAACCGTGTAATTTCCTATACAAATGTAGAATTTTCTAGACGACACTATATTTCGGTGTCTGCTTTCTTTTATACTTTATAAACTTTTTGAATACAAAACATCGACACTATACCTTGTTTAAATTTTCAAGTACTTCATAATCTTGGACATCGTCAACGTTGACATCCTTTTCTCCAACACCATACGCTATGACATCATAGAGCGTTGTACTGAAGAAGTGCCCTGCGGATCCTCCATGCAATAGCGACCAGCCAAGAATAATGCCTACAAGCTTGTAGTGTCCTTTGGCACGTGCTGGAAAGACAAATCTTTTAAGTAAGAAAATCGTCAACTGCGCATACAATTTTTTCTTTATATATTCTTAGCTTACCTGACGCGTTTGCGAAAAGTATACGTTGATCAAGTTTCCCAAAAAACAGGCCAGATTCTTCGTTTGCTGCTTTGACAAGTAATCTCAGAAACTCCCTCCTTGGTCCACCGGCATCGACTGCTCCTTCACTGTTGCCATCATCATCCGCAAATTTCACGGAGATGATGGCTCTGGGGTCGAATTTCTTTCTGCACAGGTGTCGGCATGCATCTTCCCATACATGTCTTCTCCTAACGTTTATATATGATCGCTTGCTCTGAATTATTTCATTGCTTCGTAATTCATTTAAAATATCTTGTAGAGAAACGTTATTTCGTTCGCTAAAAAGGTTAAAAAAGTTATGCGTTGTAAAAGATATCAAAATTAAAAAAAAAATATAATAGCTTCTTGAAGATAGAATTTTTCCATCTTACGAACGTCATACAATCGACTAGTGTTTAAATGGAATGACAGAGCAAATGAAAATTAACCTCTGGGCTCTTGTTTGCTCTTCTTCGTCAGAGCTAACAAAAATGGACTCATGATCACCCATAAGTGAAACGTAAGAGCTACAAAAAGACAATTGAAAATCATTGAAGTTTTTAAATTCCACAATTTTGTTCAATTGGTAACGGCCACCCAGCAATGAAACACTGACTTAATGTTGCTTGCATAAAACTCTTTTCAAAGATGCATTAATTATGATCAATATAAAAATTATTGCATAATTACATATTTCTTAACTGTATTCTTAAATGCATGGCAGCTATTTGGCGAATTTCCGCAGTTAGCGTGCATTTGAATTAATTTTTATTTCTTAACAACCTGCCCCGAAGAATGGTGCCTAAAATAGTTATTATTCTTGGAAGTGCACATGGCAATCAACCTACTCATATGATGTTGAATGGTCGACTATATTTGATACGTTTTGGTGACTGGGCAATACACAAGCATGATATTGAACTGTTGCTCCATGAGATTGATTGGATGGTCCAGTAGTTCGCTGAGATATTTTGCAAATCTGCTGAGATCCTTCATCAGCTTGCTGAGATGGTATATCAGTATGTGCAGATGTCTTACTAGCTCGCTCAGTTGCTTTGCCAGCATCATTGTCACATGTTCTCTTTATATTCCTGGATGAAGTTTCTGGGAGAGATATTTCTTTCAGTAACTCATCATCATCATATTCTTCATCAGAAGAGTTCTAAATAAAAAAAAAGAGGAGTCACAAAAACAGACAAGATAACTTGTTTGAACCGTAATGAGTCTTATTTAGTATACTTTGGTGTCAGTAAATTGAACATACAGCACAGACATAAACATACTGTAATCCTAGTTGACCGTTTTTTTGAGAAAGATGGTGGATTGACTTATGAATTCATAATGATTAAGCCAAATTTGCAATTTGAAGTAATTACTTCTGGATCAGCCATCATTTTCATCACAATAATAGAAAGTGGTTACTTTAGTCAAAAAAAGCTAAATCAAATACTATAATGAAATCTAACCAACTAAGCTAAAAAAACTGAAGCAAGGTAATGACGTTCACTGTTCAACCAAACAAAGAATATGCGTGTTAATTGTTCGCTCCAATAACCAATGCAAAACATACTTGTTGCTCTTTATCAGGGTAATTTAATGGTGGTATTTCTGCCATTATGTACAGTGAGCCTTGGGCGGCAGTTGAAATAACTTCACTGGCATTCCATGTAAAACATCTTGAGATTTTAGGAATACAAAGTTTTTGGCCCCCTGGGACAGTACTATAATGAAAAGAAAAACCGTTTTGGACTTTTCCTTCATAAAAAGGTTCATACTTCACTCTTTAAAAATGTGTGAATGTATGATAATATTAAAATGTTTCCCTCTGTAACTATTACAGTATTACTTGTTATGCACAGTTACCTTAAGTACGCATACGGTAAAATTTCGCCATCATTTAATCCAAAGGTCGCTGCAAACAGGTTACTCACTTCCCTTATGACTTCTGCCTCTTTCCAGGTGGAATTAATGGCTATTTTGCCCGTCAAACCTGCTTCTGTCAGTCTTGCTCGACTCTCTCCTCTTGGTATAGGAATTGCTTTATTGGGGTTAGGAGCTTTCAGCAAGCAAACAATGTTCTTGTTCACAATCTTTTGCTTAGTGTTGGCATTAGATGTCTTCTGCCTTTTTGGTGGAGCAGATACAGAGCACCTGTTCTGTAAATGACTGAATGCAGAAGGCAGTCTCGCATTGTCCTAGATGAGTGGATTAGAATTTGAAAAGGATTCCATGCAAAGGCTGAATTGCTTTTGGTAAAAGTTCGCACAGAAAACTCGGCGTTTCGAGTTCGTGCAAAGGTAAATTCAATATAACATCGACATACTCTCATGCCAGTATCCCCAGGGAATGTGTCCATACATGATATAGCAAACAAGAGATAAGAAAATCCCAGTTTTCCTATAGCTTATACCTTTTTCGTTTTTTGCCAAAAAATTTAGAAACTTTGGAAAATTGAAAATTAAGTTACCTGTGGCCTTGGTTGGCTGTTAGAGGCGGCTGCTGTCCCACCTGGAGGCACCGAACTTTCGTTCTGCAATGGTGTCGTAGTAGCTGGCCTTTGACTGGTGTCCGACTGTAGTGGTAATGGCTAGAATATATTCGAGAATACAATCTTAATTGAGGGCTGTAACCCTGGTAAACTTTAAAAAGAAGGAGAATTTTATAATCAGTACTAACCGGTAAAAGTGTTGCATTATTTATTGCTTCGTTAATTGCTCTTGAAACGGCTTCTGACAACGTCCTGGATAGCGTTTCTCTATCCGCCATATTGGCAATAAGGCTGTTGTCTTAGTAACCGCGCTTTTCTCCCGCCATTATTAATATTACACTTACAGTTGGCGTGCGTTAAACCATTATATGTAAATAATGGATTATTTATAAATCATAAAAAATTGTTTGTAAATAAAATTTATTATATGTATGTAATGATTGTTGGCAAGTTCTTATTTAGTTATATGTAAATAATGCGTGTGGTGCATATATATAAAACATTTCTATATAAAAAATGCAGCACTGTGCACTCAATTATATGTAAATAATCATTTTGAGAACCGCTATTATTTATAAATAATCAGTGAAAGATATGTATTATTTATAAATAATGAAGTTCGTTCGATGAATTATATAGATATAATAAACATGTGAAAGCCAATTATTTATAAATAAATAACTCTGTCTAAGTTCATTATTTATAAATAACAAACAGTTTTAAAATATTATTTATAAATAATGAAAAATACGGAAAAATATTCGCTAAATAATAAATTTACACTTGGCGCCCCATACATACATGCCTTATGTTTAAACAGAACATCCCTCCAAACCTTTATAAACAAGAGGACATGCCTTTAACTCACTACATGAGTAACTTCTTTGGTGTCATACAGAGTAATAAAAACAAAGTAAGGCAAATTAGGTAGCATTGCACTTTAATAGGTTAAATTAGTAAGGCTGAGTGGAAATATAAAAAGTATAAGTTGCTGTTATAAATAACAGATTTATTAAATGTGTACCAGTGAATTTTATCATATATTAAGGGTTAGTCTTTGATTTATATATTCCCCTTAGCATAGGGAATATATCTATCAATATTCTTCTATATTATAGTGATTGAAATGACAGAGTTTAGATAAATTCATGATGAGAACTCACGCTAATGTTCGTATGTCCCGACAAGGCTTTATAGTACACTGTATCAATAATTTTATTGAGCATGTGCACAGCACAGTTAGGCCAGCCATTTTTACATATTTAAATTTATGTAGGAATATAATATATCATTGTGAATGCAAATTAATAAATAATAGTATTCACGTGAACTCAAGCAAGAACTTGACCGACAAGAGATACATATTAATATATTCACGAGGCAACTGGCCTACCTGACAAGAAAGTGATTACACGCTCGCAATTACTGGGTTACAGGGAACTGCAACTGGGCAAAATTACACACGAACACTTCACGTTCGATGCCACGCTTTGCTTTGTAATCGCAGACAATATCTCTTGACACAAACGCTTGATCTCTGACAGCTTTTTTGCTTTCTTGAAGAAAGAAACTTGCTCGTTAAGCGTACAATTCAGGCGGTCTAATATAGCATTGGATGCCATCGTTGCAAATCAAGCTAAAGCACTTTGTACTTGCCATCATGTAACATCGTTCATAACCCAGCATAAGATTGCGCAACTGTATCTGACTGTAGCGAACTCTAGCCACTATAGCAAAAATGGATTATTTTGATTGGTTAGATACAGTCTGACTATAGCAAATACCCCCCGCTGACTGTTGCAAAACTCATAGGAACCACCGCTGACTGTAGCAAAATCACCATGATTTTGATTGCAGGCTTCCAACGAAACGTCATGATGTCCATCTAAATGATGTTATTTAATGAGAGGCGAATGCCTAAAAAGCAGGCCTATTTGCGGGCTTTAAGGTCACTGGAAATCCCAGGAAAGCGACGAAACAATTTCATAGACAACCTACTCCAAAAATTAAAATATAATAAGATCCAAAAGTGATGGGAAAATGATAAAATTGGAATAAATAAGTATGAATAATTATTTCCAGAATTAATTATGATAGAAAATAATTTTCCAAAAAGATTCTTCCGAAAAAAATCTGACTTTAGCATTTGCTACAGTTGCAATAGTCTAGATCCGCCCCTGCACCAGGAGAGTGTTAACAGACACGAAAATGGTGTAACATGTATCCAGGCCAGTAATATACACTATCCTAAGCGTATTAATACACTGATAATGTGTTAAGCAACACTGATTTCGGGCCAATGCTCCTGCAGCTTCAATGCAGGACAAATGTTTTTGTTTTTTATTTAATACTTAGCCGACTGCGCAGTATATTCCTGGTGACTAGTTGTTGTTTTGGTCACTAAAGTTGTTTTGGTTTGAAAAACAAGCTTATTGAAGCGAAAATTGTCAAATAAAAATTGCTCGTGTGAACGGACTGTTAATTTTACATTTATTAACAGGTAATTTACAATAAATAACACTTTAATATATTGCTAGTAACACTTCAATACACTGTTTAGATGACTAAATTACTGTTCAGCATCTGCCATGTCATACTTCATTCAGACAAATTTCTTAGTACATATCTAAACTATAAACTATGCATATCAAACTGTACATATCTAAAGGACTGTGATCACTTAATGAGCTATGCAACACTGAAGTGAGTGTGTCCAATATTTTAACCTCGAAGCTTTGCATATGCTTATCAAAAGAAATTGTATGTAGCTTGTTACAACAAAACACAACATCCATATTTTGTAG
Organism: Muricea muricata; assembly: GCA_963855995.1. NCBI lineage: Eukaryota > Metazoa > Cnidaria > Anthozoa > Malacalcyonacea > Plexauridae > Muricea > Muricea muricata. The sequence goes on from OY979716.1 coordinate 66,174,613, forward strand.
AATAAAAATATCATGAATCATCAAAAATTCTGGCAAGATAAATTGCTGGTACAACACAACCATATTCTTAACAAATTTGTCACCAAACACTTTAACCCACTCAATCCTAGAATGAGAAAAACAAGAATTAATAAAAGTGCAACTTCCTTCAATTCCTCGTGCTTCGATGAGTAAAATTTTCTGTCGTTAAACAAGTAAAGACGAAGTTGGGCACACAGGGGCACAATGCGGTTGAAAGCAGGGCTAAGCAGAGGTACTCTAAAATTTCAGATTAAGAATGTTTTAATTCATTGGTTTGAAATACAGATATTTTCCACTATGTGGCTGCTTAACAGCTCTATGTTTTACCGTAAAAAATATTTTTTGTAAAATTGATGCCAAGGGAAGACTTACCATGTAGGATTTGATTCCAGCTCTAAGTTGCCACATGTTTGGTGCTGTGATATGTGAACAACAGTTTCAATGTCTTTCACCAGCAAACCTTTACCGGCACGGATGCACAAATAAACAAATATGGTACTGTATTAATAATATACTGCAATGTAATTTTATAAGTTATAACATGCTACTTTTTGCCCTGGCCAAATACAGGTGTAAAATGTGCACATGTCCAATATTTGTGGGTGCTAGGGTTTTTCGTTTCTCTCATCAGTACCTGTTCGAAGAAATTAAAAATATCTATATTTTGTACCTGGTCCAACTTCAGTGTCCTTAAGATAGCCAGTGACACTGAAGGCGTTGGTGTCTTACAGCCAAAGTCTTTGTTTTTGAAACAGCCGACAGTTTGAGCCAATTGCTTAAAATAGCGGTGCTTGGCTTCAAAGCGCATGCACCAGTTGCGCACAAGGGGTCCAAATCTAAAATTTAATAAAATCAGCTTAAAAAAAACACTAGTCTGTATTTCATGGCTGTGCTATAAAATACTTTAACTCATGCATGCCTTTTAGAGTATAACCTGGTCAAAATTTTTAATCTGAGGTAATATTTCAGATTTTCAATAGGTAAACAATAGACATTAAGTTTGTATAATGCTACAAGTAAACCAATTTAGCCTGATTTAGTCTCTGGAGTGCAAATACCTTGCAATATGGTTTGGATAATGTACCATAAAATGTTGCTTAGGAATGAGATTGTGTGGATATAGGTCTCTAAATTCTTGTAAATATTCACTAATGATTAGTCGAAGGTAGGTTGTAGTTCCTTTTGCAATAACTGGTGCAAACAATATATCCACAACAGTCATTAAATCATGAAATAACCCCCAGTCAGTGTTTCCTTTTGGTATCCATCGGTAGAGCAGAAGTGGGAGCATCCTGGAAAGGCACCACATTTGTGATGCTAAAAGAACAAACATAGAAATTACAGATTTGCCTATCATCCTATCACATAAAACCTAGGGAAGAAAGGACTGACAAATTACCTGATTGACAAAGGTGGTAATCAGCTAGATTAATATTTTTGATCAGGCTTGGCTTGTTTCGAATGTCACAAACACCAAATGGGAAGTTTGACAGCTTCTCATTTAATTGGGTAAGGGTGAAGAACTTGTCCTCCACGACAAATTTTCTCAACATCACCTTCATATGGAGAGGTATAATGCCTTCCAAGATATCATGCATGATATCAGAAGGAAGTCCATCAACAACATGGAAGAACTTTGAAACATTTAAGGAAGACTTCCTTATTACTCCATATACTGAGGACGATGCTGGATCAGCAGAAACCAAATCTGCCTGCCTGTTGTAGCTTTCACATGTCCTCATTGAAAGTAGTTCTTCCACAAACTATACAAAAAAAGAATTTTGAATAATTGTGTTGAATGCATATATGTAATTTTTGCTGGGTGAAGGGTCCTTCTCTAATGATTCTCTAAGGGCTTAATTCAGGGCTTTTGTTTAAAATGTAAAAGATGCACTCACATTTCTCAGGGAACTTTTTACCCAGAATTATTAGATTTTCCTACCCACACTAGTTAGCAAACAGCACTAACAATTGTATACAAGCCAAATATACACTTAACATGTAAAAAGTGCAAATAGTAACCTTCTCTTGAAACTCAGGACTAGTACCCATACAAAATCTGCATGGTTGATGTGCAGAAAAGCTCTCCATAAATCCACCCATTGCATTGCTTCCAAGGTTATCTGCCAGCACCACATTCAAAGTCCCTTGTATTGGTATAACCTGGTTGAAAATGTTGAGCTGTACACCATGTTTCTAAAAATAGTGATGGAAAGGTGTTTTGACAGGTCTTAACAACAGATGAAATGCACTGGTCGAAAGGTCGATTGTTGCTAATGTAATGGTCGAGGTGGTCGGCCAATAACTGCATTTTACAATGCGTATCTAGGCTACCGTAAACTACAGTAGATGATAAGTGTGTGACAATGATTAATATAATAATGCATAATACTAAAACGAGTTGATATAATTTTTTTGTCTATGATTCTTTTTAGGTTACAAGATTTCTTTAATGAAAGTACATAATTATTATTGTATAGGACGACAACACAAATTTATGAGAGAATCTAGCACTTATTATTATGAACTGAAATCGTGTGCGCTGAGCTTCAGTTTTGGGCATGCCGATTATAATATAAGACATTGTACGCAGTATATATATGTATAATTCAAAGATGTTTTATATCTTCCAACGGCATATTTTTTATCGGCAAACGGCAGCCAGGCGATGAAAATATTTAACAGCTTCTTGCTTGACTCCACAGCTTATCAGTGACAGTAGGATTAATGACGCTTGCTAATTTAAGCTGTCAATAGGAAGTACTTTTTATCGTGCAACTATTTTACTTAGATATAGATATGATAAGTCTACAGTACACTCCCTCTCTAATTGGAATATTTAAAGGCTTGATTCCACGGGCGCTTCTTTGCAGCGAAATAAAGCGAAATGCAAAAATATTTTGCATGAAATTTTCGCATGAATGATTCCGCAAACGTGTGAAAAACATACTGGGAAAAAATCTTTTTCAAGATGGCATTGAACTAATATCAACTTATGTTGCTTCTTTTATTTTATAAACGTTGAAAAAAGAAGCTCTTAATGAAACACAAGAAACGATTTTGGGTCCATGAGATCTTTCAAGAATGTGAAGGTAAAGGTGAGTTTCACTTCTTGGTAAAACAGCTTATGTTAGTAGACCATGAGTTGTTTTTCAAAATGTTTAGATTAATGCTAACTCAATTTGAAGCCCTTTTATACCTGGTGGCACCAAAAATAACTAAAGCAAACACTAGAGTTGGAGTCATATCTCCTGCAGAAAGGCTGAGTGTAACTTTGCGTTATTTGGCAACGGGGGATGGATATGCTACTCTAGCAAGCTATGGTATTGGTCATACAACCAATCAGTTGAATTGTTGCTGAAACAACCCGCGCAATTTGGGATTCGTTTCTACAAGAAGGCTATCTACAAGTACCGCAGAATGCAAATGAGTGGAAACAAATAGCAGATGTGTTTGAGAAAAAGTGGAACGTTCCCAACTGTGTTGGGGCTATTGATCGCAAGCATGTTCAAATTGAAGCTCCACCTGGCAGTGGTTCCCTTTTTTTCAATTACAAAAAGATGTTCAGTATTGTACTATTAGCAGTATGTAATGCTGACTATCAATTTACATTAATTGGTATTGGAGAAGCAGGCCATCAAAGTGATGGTGGAATTTTTGCAAATAGTAACATTGGGTATTGTATTACCAAAGATATTTTTCCATTACCATGCCCTAAAGCTCTTGATACATCAAGAACTCTTTTTCCTTAGGTATTTGCGGCAGATGATGCATTCCCACTTCGTCACAATATGGTCAAGCCTTATGCAGAGACTAATTTGGATATTATAAAGTTAGTTGGAAACTATCATATTCCAAGAGCAAGACAGGTAATGGAGAATTCCTTTGGGTTTCTGGCAGCAAGGTTTCGTGTGTTTCAACAGCCAATTAATGCTAAGCTTGATGCTACAGAATCAATTATGAAGGCATGTGTGGCTTTGCATAACTTTCTTATTGATGGAAGGCAATATGGCACAGAACATTATTGCCCTGATGGATATGCCGATTATGAAATTAATGGGAAAAAATTTGATGGGGAATGGCGAAAAGTTGTTCATGGTGATACAAGCTTTGCTCCAGTTAAAAATGTTGGTTCAAATGATTAGGGAAAGAAAGCAAAAGATGTGCATGATAGTTTTGCAAAACATTTCTGTTCCCCTGTTGGTGAAGTTCCTTGGCAGTGGCAAATGTATGCAGTTAATCTAAATAGATGAATTCATTTGTCATCATATTCAAATTTACTACAAACATGAAATGAACATGGCTGTGGGCTGCACCCCATTAATTCATTTCACTAGCAGTTAATTGTTGCAATTAATTGCAAAATTTATTGCCATAATTTAACAATATTTATTTTATGACATAAGTTGCTCCCCCTAGCACTTAGCTCAACATCGACTATGCATAAAGCTAGGTTCCAGGTCAAATTTTGCCCTCCCCTCCAAACCAAAACTGTGCTTAAACATATTTTAAAAGACTGAGGATAATTTAAGTTCTAAAACCTGTTAAAATGAATATACTGTACATGTTAAGTGGCCTTTTTGTATTTTTTTATATTTGTATATAACTAATAAAACAGTTTAAAACAATAAGAATCTTGTAAAACAGTTTTATGGAACAATCCACCAAAATATTAAACAAACATGTAATACAATACAATGATGTACAAGTGATAGATTCTTCTAACTAGTCTTCAAACTCAATATCAAACAGCAACTGCTGAATTTTTATTTTTGCCAATTGGTTTTTCTTCGTTGATTGCTTTCCAAGTCTTCGTAATGTATGGGCAATACTTTGACAAAATTGCTCGTCTGCATCTTCTTTTTTGCAGGTGGTAACTTATTTTCATCCTTTTTTTCAATAGATTTTATTAAATGTTCCTCGACCGGATCAAGCACAACTTTCTTTTTCTTTTTTGGGATCACAGTTGCTTGTGGAAATTGAAGTTTTTGTCTAGCTGGTGGTAGCGCTGTAGCAGTGACCGGCTGTTGCTGGTTTTGAACTGGTTGACAAGTTTCATCACCAATATGCAAATCAGGTGTTGGGGTTGGTGGCTTGGATGTTGGGGGTGGTGGTTCAGGTGTTTGGGTTGGTGGCTCAGGTACAGATTTATTATAGGGAGATGAGGTAACAACTGGTGAAATGGACCTCACCTATACGTTGCTGTGGGTAGTTCTCTTGCTCACAGAATCTCGTAGAAACAACAACTGGTTGTAAAAACGACAAGTTGGTACTTTTGAATGTCCACAGCCACTTTTTTTCAAATCTCTCTTCCTGTCAAGACATTTCTTAAAACCATCTGATAAGTTCTTCCATTTTAACTTTACTTGCTTCACTATAGTTAAAAAAATATTATGTAGATATACAACAGCACTTCAAAACACACACTCTTCATAAATTTTCCTTAACAATCAGCAACCTCTACCCTCACATCTCATAATATGCTAACAATATAATACAATAGTTTAAGGTGGTCTTCCCCCTTTAAAATTTTCTTTCTTTTTTAATTTTTTGTGACACAATAATTTTATAAATATTTCCATTTTTGGGGGGGGGGGCTGCACTTTTTTGCCCAAATAGCAAAACAACCTCCCCCCTGCTTGCCAACATTTGCACCCCCATGGACATGTCCCAAAAATTTTTCAGACACTATTAGCCTATATCTCATACTAATATATTTTCCTTACTAATGTTTCCCCATATTAATATTTTTCCTTAATTTTTCCTTTACTCTTCTCTTTCCATGCTAGTATATCTTACCACACTTAAAAATGACAAAAAATCACCTGAATAGCTTCCAAAAATTGCCCAAATAATCACATACAAGTTGCCGGAATAACCTTTATAAGTGCTTATGAAAAAATAGGGAGGGGCTGCAGCCCCCCCCCCCCCCCGCCTCCAGCCCCACCCCTTTATACACCTATGTGAATAAGGTTGAAGGTTGGTATGTATATGGCTATTAACATTATCTACTACCCGACACTCTTTAATTGTAAAAAGATTTTATCAGCAAAGCAAAAAAGGGTTTATTCACCAAATTAATTATCCAAATAGTCATTTTTCCCTCTTACGTACCGATTTCATACCAGATTTCTTGTAAAAGTGTTTTGAAATTAAAAGTAAGAGTGCCAGGTACCAGGTCATGTTCTAAGCTTTCAAAATATATTAGACCATGGGTCGAGTGCCAAAAATGTGAAATTTTAATTCGTACCTCGGGGAACCAAAAAATAAGCTCACTAGCTACTAGTATATGAATTACAAATAATAAATATCTGGTATGCCAATCATACAACTTGCACATTAAAGAGAGAAATCAAACTTTAACCGACTATTTTACATGAAATCGACAAATTCGTTTGTCGCCATTAACAGCACACTTAGAAAAATTGACCAATCAGCGCAGTTTTTGTGATGCCGCAAGCCAATCAGAAAACAGTACATGGTTTTCATGTCTAATAACATTTGTAAACAATGGCGACTGGCAAAGCCAGAGCGCCAGGCATGGCAGAAAAGATATTTGCATTATGCATGTTGTAAATAATTCATCAGGGAAGTTAACCGCACTGACATACACTTCATGGTGTAATTTTCTTACGTATGCGGCAAAGTGGAAAAAATTGAATTGCAATAAGGCGAAAATTGCGGTCGACTTGGCGACAAGACTTGGATTGCGTCTCGAGTCAGAGAGTATTATCGTAAATATGGATGATCCCGAAGCGTTTTTGCCAATACCAGCTCATTGTAAGTTCCACCGAGATTGTCACAATAGATTTTGCAATAAATCTAAATTGGAAAGAGACCAGAAAAGGCAAATGTTATCTACAGTACAGTATTTGTTAACTATGTTATGTTATGCTATGTTAAGATATGCCATATGTACATGTTAATTATTATAACTGCATGAACACACATTTATGATTAAAGCTACCCAAATTTTATGTGAAACATCAATATTGATGGATTATGCTTGGAAGAATCTTTTAATGCTTAAGAACTATTTTCAGGTACACAGCCAGAAACACGCAAGTTGCATCAAGTCTGCTGCAGGCTTGTTACCTTGCTGTCATCAAGCCGATATCAGGATGCGTTAGCATCGCTTGCTCAGGCTTGATGATAACAGGTCTGCTGCAAGTTGTCAACAGGCTTGATGCAATTTGATAATTGAGACTTTATATTTGCAAGCTTGATGCAGATTGTTTCAACAACTTGCAGCAAGTCTGCAAATATCAAGTTGCAACAAGTCTGATTTTCACAGACTTGCTGCAACTTGTTGACAACTTGCAGCTAGTCTGTGGCGTTTCTGGCTGTGTAATTGTATGTTGTTCCTTGAACAATAATCATGCTTGATCTGTAATATATTTTACATGCAGATAATGATGATGAAGAGCCGCCTGAAAAGGAGCGAAGATTAACAAGATCACAGACATCAGTTGGTGCTCTTGAAAAAGGGTGTGAAAGTGTTCTTTCTCCAGTACGTGTTATTTGCAAAAAGACCAAGTACGTTTATAACAAGGAGAAGAAAAGGAATGCTGAAAAGCTTAAGAAAGTAGAAACATTTACAGCTGGAAGACTTCTCGAGGCAGCCAGACTTAAAGAACGGCATGACATCCTCATTCATTTAGAAGGGGCAGGAAGAGATCTACCAGTTATAGAGCCAAGGTATCATCATAGTTGTTATATGGATTTGACAAGATTCCTGTCAAAGCCACATAAGGAGGCTGCAGTCAATACCCTCCCATATGAAAAAGCTTATGACACATTCTGTACAAGTATTGTTGTACCAAAAATCATTGAAGCTAAAAAGATATTGTTGACATCTCTTAGAAAGTCATTCATCAAAATTGTTAAAGAGGTTGAGGGTGTAGACACTTCATACAGGTCGGCAAACTTGAAGAACAGACTGGCAAAAAGTTTCCCCCAGCTTCAGTTTATGCTAGCAAGGCCTCTTGGCAATGTGGTTTACTCTGGAGCTGTTAAAGCTTCAGATCTTGTAAAAAGTGCCTTTGATGAAATGTCTTCAGATCAAGACAGTCAGGAAAGTCAAGAAAGTCATGATGGTGTTCAGGCTGATTATACATCTCCCACTACAACCAAAACTGAGCACGAAGTATTATGTACCAACTACATGTCCGCAAAAATTGTTAAGAGTGCTGTTGAAAATTCTATATCAAAATTTTCCACACCTTGGCCTCATGTTGATATTGCCAAGTCCCTTGTTCCACACCGGCTGTTTAACTGGATTGCCTGGACCACAGGGCTAAATGATGATCCTTGAGCTGATACCTATGCGACAGTAGAAACAACAGAAGAGAAAAAGATTTTGTCCATTGCACAAGATATTATGTATCTCCATGCAAAAGGTAGAGTGAGTACTCCAAAACATCATGCTCTTTCTATGACAATAAGGCATACGACAGGATCTTCACAGATCATACAAATTCTTAATGGACTTGGTCATTGCACCTCACACAGTGCAACACTAGAGCATGACACTGCACTAGCAATGGTTGAACTTTCACGTGGCGAATTCCCCATTCCCAGTGGCATCAAACATGGACAGTTCACAACATTGGTTTGGGACAATATAGATTTTGGGGAAGAAACCTTGTCAGGTAAAGGTACAACACATAGCACTAATGAGATCATGATACAAAGGGATATACATGAGGACATTTCAACCAACCCTGATCCAGAACTTGCAGCAATTTCCGAGAAGAAGCAGATATCAGTCAAAGCTCCATCAACAAACCTTGAGCCTTACTTTGGCACATCAAGAAGTAAAGATGGACCTGGCTGCATTGGTAAATCAATCGACATAACCAGTGTCCCACATGATGCATCGCGACTTAAACCAAAACTTTTGGATCAAGCTTTTGTGCTAGCATGGATGGATGCAGCAGATAAAGGTACCAGAAAGATTCCAAGTTGGACTGGTTTCAACACTCAGTTAAGTACCAGTATTCCGAACCAATCAGTCGTAGGCTATTTACCAGTTATTGATGCAAGCCCGACTGAGATGGACACTGTGAACACAATTTTAGTTCGCAGCATGAAATATGCTGACCTTCTACATCTGGCTGAAATCGTTCTCGTATTTGATCAGGCGATTTATGCAAAAGCAATGAAGATCATATGGGAAGGTGGTAATGAAGAATTTAGGAGGCGAATTGTTGCGCGTCTTGGTACGTTTCACACCAAAATGTCCTACTTGGCATGTATTGGTATTCGAAACAAAGATGCTGGTTTGTGAGATATTTTGTAGAATCTGGGTTGGTCGCAAGTGGCTCACTGGCAGGAGTTATGAATGGAAAACATTACAACCAAGCAGTTCGAGCACATAAGATTGCAAGTGAAGCTTTAAAGCGTCTTCGATTTCGACGCTTTCTTGATAGCACCTCAGAGGAAGAAGCTCGGGACATTCACGATTTTATGGCCAATTTAAGTTACACATACTCAAGCGAAAATCGCGGTGACCTTTCTGAAAACCGGCAACTAATTAGGATGTTGGCAGCATATAATCAGTTCATTGAATCTGAAAGTCAACAAAATAGTAACTTTGCGTTTTGGTCTTCCTTCATTGAAATGGTTGGAGACTTCTTTTGTTCACAAGAGCAACTCGTGAAGGTAATTGGTTACTGCATCTTTCAGCTGTTCAAAACATGCTACCATGGTACTTTTCCTATAATAGAATAAATTATTCACGTTATCTCTCAGCTTACTATCTTGAGATGTGTGATCTTCAAACTACGCATCCAGACATCCACGAAAAGTTTGTATCTGGAGAGTTTTGTGTTCAGAGGCAAAGCAGTCATGGATTTGCTCAAGTTGAATGCGATCTAACAATTGAACAAACGTGCAACCTAGACTCAAAAACTAAAGGAGGATTAACTGGGTTCACTCAGCATAAAGGGGCAGTGCATTGATGGATCTTGTCTCACCCAGCTCGAGCTGCAATTACAAACGAGTGCAAAATAATGGCTGGTAAAGATGATGGCCCTCGAATCAGGCGAGAACTTGATAACACTAGAATAACACAGGATGAAGAAGATGTCCAGACACGGTTAATGCGATAGCGAATCCGTTCGAAGAGACTGAGACTGCATTATTACACCTATCATCTGGAGTAGTTGCAGAAAAGGATATTTCGTTAGACTTGATGAAGGCCAAAGATATTGGTGAAGAAATGAAACGACTTCAAGCAACGACCGTTGGTTTTTCAGAACCCTTTAAGAAAAGAAAAGTTCTTACTTTCGGCGTAATGGGAAAGAAGAAAACAACCAAAGCATCAGGAAAAGAAAGAACTCTCAAAGCAGACAGAAAGCTCTTTGCTGAATTGATGCTGGTAGGAAGCACTCGAAAAGTACAGTTAGAAGAGATGCTTAAGCATCACCTGGGACCTTTCCCATTGTCAATTCCTCCAATTCACAGCGCTCTTGTCAAAACCAACAAAGCATTGCTTCTTCAGAAAGAATGAATGGAGAAAGTACTTAGCTGCCAGCTACCAAGGCATATCAATCTTTATCGCCCATGGGTACGTTTGTCATGCTCTCCATGTAACTGGTGACGATGCAAATGTTGTACCAATACCAAGTCTCAGATGTGACCACGAGGAAGCTGATACGCGTATGCTTCTACATGCTTACTATGCTGCTGATCACGCGGAATCGGTCGTAGTCAAAAGCGTCGATACAGATGTCTTCATCATTTGCCTTGCCGTATCCAAAGATTTACTTGCCAGTTGCTTTTTCACACAGGAACCGCAGCAAATGTACAAATGGTAGACATGCAACAGGTGCAAAAACAAATTGGTGATGAGGTAGCGAGTGCAATGCTTGGACTACATGCCCTTACTGGATGTGACTCAGTTAGTGGTTTCTATGGTAAAGGTAAAGTTAAAGGAGCAAAACTGATCGCCGGTGAAAAGAATTACCAGGAAACATTAGGAAAGCTTGGAACAGAACCAGAACTTTCTGAAGATATGTTTAATCACATACAGAAATTTGTATGTCACCTCTATGGGCAAGCAGAATGTGTTGATGTAAACACAGCAAGATGCAATCTGTTTCGTTTGGGCAAGCATTCTGATGAGCTACTGCCTCCCACTAAGGACTCCCTTAGAAAGCATGTGATGCATGCCAACTATCAGGCTGCTTGCTGGAGAAGAAGTTTGGAACAAGTTATGGATTTGCCAAACCCGGTTGGTCATGGTTGGATGGCAGAAGACGGAAGTCTCACCATTGATTGGTGTGATTTACCTCCAGCTCCTGATACCGTATTAAACACTGTTCAATGCGGATGCAAAACTAGAGGATGTGGCTCAGTTACAGGTAAGTCCAAAGTCCAAACAATTTTGTTGTCAATTCAAATGCAAAATATTCTGTTGATGACTCAGTTAGCTCTTCGACATTTTAGGCGCTGGCTCAAATGTTTGTAGCTGTATTAAAAGCAATTTGCCTTGTACGCAGTTGTGCCAGTGCCAGAATTGTGCAAACAAGAAGGAAGATCGTGATGACTATGAAGACAGTGATGATGAACTATAAAAATGTCAGCATTTTAATTAATTTTAATGTTTTGTGCGTTAGGACCTGTATCGGCAAGCAATCCACTCGGTTACTGTCACCTATGTAAAAGTACAGTACTGTGCAAAAGTCTTAGGCATGTCTAACAAAATTCAAATCATGATGACTTTTTATTTTTAACCTCACAAAATTTACAAAAAATAGGTATGCCATGCATACATGTATCTGCGAAGCGAAGTGGAAAAGAGGTAAAAGCTACATAAATATGGTTAAATAATGGCTGTTTAGCTAGTGAAACGATTAAAAAGGCGGAACAGGTCTAATGGCAGAACCCGGATATATTCACAACATTGGGTTCCTTAAATTGGGCTAAGGAAATTTAGCGAGCAAAAGAATTTATGTATCTGGGTAAGCAGATACAATGTCATCGCATTTGTTAAGGTTGGCTGTTAGCTGTAACTTTTCTGATCTCGTAATTAATCGGGAGTTATTCGGCTCGTCAGTTTGGAATATGTTCGGAAAATTACCGGGAAAGATCCCTACGAACATTACAGTCCACATATTTGTTTAGTACAAAATCAATTTTAGCTTGTTTGTTTGCAAAATTAGTTAATTGCTGTTGTTATTTTCTTTTTTTATTCAAAACATTGATCGAAAATTATCGACGTCTTTCGGACCGGAGAAAGCTCTCATTGGCTAGAGGCATCAATAAATAATGCCATGTGTATTTGATATCTCCACTCTGTGATATCATATTTTTATTACTAAAATAATAAAAAATATAGTATCACAGAGTAAGAGATATCAAATACATTTATACACATGGCGTTATTTGAATGAAATTTGACCCAAAAAGTACTATTACTCCAATACAAATTCTACAGCTTATCTGTAACAACACTGTTTCTACAAAATTATTATTGCAAAATATTAGCTTTCAATGTTTTGTCAATAGCATTATATACTTTCACAAATTTCAACAATATTTATATGTAACAAAACTATCTTACGTTATAAAAAAAATAAAAAGTACTCAAATAATATTTAAACAAGAGACACATTCAAATATAATTCGAACATTGGCAATTCACAAGCAGACAATTTTTTAATGACAAGAAATAATATATTATATTGACACAGACGCACAGTATCAGTATCACAGCATTGTACGATAATCACCCATGTCAGGACATCAGAAAAGACTGTAGCTTATATAATAAACAGGAAATACATGGGTGCTTGAAAATGCCAGATTTGCTTCTCGTGTTAAACACTTGAACACAGTGAACTTGAGCATGACATTTACAATGACATTTATGTTGTATTCTTACATTATCAGGCTAGTTCTTTATCTAGGTGATGAAATATGAATTGGTCACAAAAAGTTGTTGATAAATTACCTCAAAATCCTTGTTAATGTTCCGTTAAGTGTGATCGCTGGCGTTTCTCATGACTTTATGCATAAAATTTTTGCCTTGTTGGATTGAAAAATCAGTATATCAGTCCAGTTGAGCTTTGAATAGTTTTCCAATCTGTTAGTTCAGTGAAAATTTAAACATAACGTCATCCAAATGTTACGTTTTCATCCATTGGCTGAATTTACTTTACGCGTTCAGTGATTGGCTATAAGCTAACATTACAGTTACAGTTACAGTTATGTGCACGACAACAATATATCTGCACTTGCAGATACAAAAACATTTCGTCATTGATGAATGAAGAACTGTAACGCTCAATACTTAGTATGGCCGCCCTTGTTTTTCAATACAGACTGTATTCGTTTCGAAATGCTGTTTTGCAGTCTTTGAAAAACATCTGCTGGAATGGTATTCCATGCGTTTTTTCACCCGATCCGAACGTTGTACCCCAATAAAATTATTGTATCCAATAAATTATTGGGATTATCATGGTTAGGGTTGGGGTTTGGGTCAGGGTTCATTTTATATGCATGAAATAACAATTCCAGTGACTATTGGAATTATCAACCGTTGTAACCAGTAATTTTATTGGAGTACAATGTTCGGATCCATTGATTTTTAAGAACTTTCTATAATTCTTCCACAGATTTTGGTTGCTTTTGAACTTTCTCTCTATCCAGGTGGTCCCACACTTGTTCAATTGTGTTCAAGTCAGGGCTCTGTGGAGGCCATTCCATTAATTGTAAAGCACCTTGTTCTTCCTTGCTCCCCAAATACCATTTTATTGTATTAGCCGTGTGCTTACGATCGTTATCATGTTGAAAGATAAAGTTTTCACCAATCAGTTGACGACCAGATGGTACTGCATGGTGGATTAAGATCTGTTTGTATCTTTGAGTGGCCATTATGCCATCAACTCTGACTAGATCACCAATACCTTCAGCAGAAATACAACCTCATACTTGAATAGATCCACCACCATGTTTAATCGTCGGCTGCAAACAGCATTCTTTCAATTCTTCTCCTAGTCTTCTCCTCACGTACTGACGTCTCTTTGTCTCAAAAATCTCAAATTTTGATTCATCACTCCAAAGCACCTTTTCCCATTGAATTGGACTCCAATTCTTGTGCTTTTGCACAAACTTTAATCGTTTTGTCTTATTTGCTTTTCTTAATAGTGGCTTTCGTTTTGCAACTCTGCCGTGTAGATCGTTGCGGATGAGAGCTCTTTGTACTGTAGACAGGGATGTACTTGTCTTCCTGTTGAGTATGCAAAATCTGCGGCAATAGCAGTGCTGAATTTTTTGCGAGCTCGTAATGAATTGATCTTGAGATACTTTTCATCACCCTTTGTCAGCTTTCTCGGCCTACCACTTCTTCTTTTGTCTTCTTCTTGGCCAGTTTCTTTATGTTTCTTCAGTAGAGCTTGAATTCCACATCTAGATAATCCAGTACGGCGTGAAATTTCAGCTTGAGAATGACCTTGCTCATGTAGAATCACCACTCTATGTCTCATTGCAGTTGATACTTTCCCCATTTTGAAAAGAATATTACATATTTTTTCAACACTTAAAACATGGAAATTGAAATGTTTTAACTGTGGGATTTCATCAGTGACATCCCAGGTGCATGTCAGCTCAAAAACTCAGTGATTTTTATTCCAAACTTTAAAGAAAAGGTAGTTTATACAAAATAAGGTTAATGATGACTAGGTGCCTAAGACTTTTGCACAGTACTGTACCTCTAATGAATTTATTTGTACTGGTAAGGACTGCCGAGGCCATGCAGCCAAGGGAAAGCAAGCTAAAACTAAATCTATGTGCATCCACGTAGCTATTTCACTTTCATGCTTTGTCACCAGTAGTCCAAGCTGTAGTGGTGCATCCACCTGCAATAATGATGTTTTAGCGGGGGAAGAATCAGCAGCCATGCTGGAAAACAAGCCAGAAAAGCGTCTTTTAACTCTGTCTCCAGCAGAAAGTAAAAATTTTACCGTATGTTTTACCACATGATTTGTTGCAGTCAATTTCCCACAGAGGTGCTTGTACAATACTTGGTAGTGGTGAGGGTTGGCCAAATAACTTCACACCTGAGATGGAAAACTGTCAGCTTTGTGGTTCACCACTAGGTGATGCAGCCGTTCATTCTGGACAATCCATACCTAACACAACCTATCTTATCACGGAACTTAACCCATTCAAGCATGTGCATATACGAATTAAATTTTGTTCATCTCAATCGTGTTCTGCAACGACTTATAAAGTTTTTATACTTTCACGTTAGCCCAACATTAGCTACCTCGTGACTGTTATGGTCCTAGATTGTAATGCAAAATACTATACTATATATTTCACGAATACACATGCATGCATGCGACTAGCGTTTACTATATGTATATGCATTCAATAGATTCACTTTACCAAAGACGACAAGGACCATAAGAGCATGATTCCACTGCCAGAGTTCGTTTCTAATCTCAAAAGACGTTGGCTCTAGAAGACAGTGTTCACAAGAACCCACGAAAAGTTTGCCGTGGCGATAGAGGAGCTGCCTCCTATCATAGCACCAAGCCTAACTGGCACTGCCGTCAGTACAGAGATGGAGAACAAGAGTGTCTACTTAAAATCGCATCAGCCAGCAGGTTTGACTTTTACATGCATGATTAAAGTCAAAAACTTTTGTTCCTTCAGCAACCACTTGCCCTTATCCAATTCTTTTGCAATTTAGTTTTACATGTATGTATTTTGCATATTCAGACTGACCTCTAATATTTATAAAATGCTTCATATTTGTTATATTGCTATGCAGACTATGCATTTTATAATTATAGGAATTGCTAGATAGCAAGGCAAAGGCAGTGTCAGGGTGAAAAAGATGCAGCGGTCTGGGATGGTGAGTCAACATTAAAAATATCGCAACAACATTAATAAAAGGCACAAAACTATCATTAAGTTTTTTCCCCTCATTGTATTTCTTTTTCAGGTAGTAGGATATCACTAAGCAAAACGTCGACTCCATCTTGTTCTTCATCAGATCAGGGTAGGTTTACGATATAAATACTAAATTTACAGAAAAGCTCAGTCACAGCTATCAAAATATGGTTTCAAACGAGACTTTTAGTAAAAATTCAGTTGCGGTTAGGCTGCGGTCGACCGATAAAATTTGCAAACGACCGCAAGAAAAAATCACAGTTTAGATTACGATGTTTACCGGTTGTTTCTGATCAGTACAAAGTGCTGCAGCGCTGGTAATGGAAGTTATCACAAACAGCTATTCATAGTTCCAACTATTCAAATCTTTAGATCCTTAAAACTTATATAGTTTTACGGTGTTTAAAAGCACCGTTTTGAAACATAAACCCGCTCTAATACTAGAGACAATAATTTTGTCTCTGACCGCGTCTAATGTAATTACGGTTATTAGATAGACGATAATATCGTCAGACGTCAATAACGTCTTATTACAGTAGTAACATCGCATCGGACGTAGAGTAAAGTCATCTAAGCTAGTACAAAGAGCCTCAGTTAAGCAAAATCTAATTTTATTCAGGCAATATTTCAGCAGACTGGTTTGTCGCCCTGTGTTAGACTTTTCGTCTTTATTACGCTACACTGCGACAGTTAACGTCTGAGACGACATTATCATCCACACAATATTAACGTCTGTAGGACCATAAAAAAAAGCCATGATGATAACAGCTGAGATGATAATATTGTCTCAGATGCAACGTTAATGTCGTGTACTGTAAAGACAAAATGTCTAGCACAGGGTTACAGCCAACCTGCTGAAATACTGGCTGAATAAAATTCAATTTCGCTTAGCTAAGTCAGCTCATTGTTGCCTAACGCATCTAACGCCATCTGTTTATACTAGACGACTTTAACGTCCGAGACAATATTGTCTTCTACTTGTATAAACGCTCTTAATTTAAGTCGTTATTGAAATCACACGATATTATCGTCTATCTAATAGCCGTATTTACATTATAGAGGTTAATATCTTCTCAGTCAATATCATTGTATTCTACTATACAAACAGCCAATAAAAACGGCCATGCATGATATCACTGACTTCTGTGACAATATGAGTCCAGACTTTAGGACATATGAATGACAGCGTACTACGACAACGGTTGGCCGTGAGTATTTTTGTCATGACCAATCTTTTGCAGTTTCCAACCGTAGTCATGGCAGTTGTCGTCCTATCTTAAAGTCCCTATAATAAGCACAGATACGGTTCTCAAACCTTGATAGTCTGTCATAATCAACAAACCAAACCAAAAAGAGCAAAATACATTCAATAGTAATAGTCAGTCTACAATATCATACCTTTCTCCAGTGGCATTGAAGTGTTTTTTCGTAGTGATCAGCATTCAAGCCAAAATAGCAAGCGAGAAACATTCTTACTCAGGCCTGGCACGCTGGATGATTGTTTATAAGCAAGTGAACTTTCAAGCCATTATCCCGATCAGTTCTTTACGAGAACACGGTAATAAACCATATGACATGTAACCACATGACATGTATTGAGGGATGATATATTCAAAATGGAGTGTGGTCATGGTGACATGTCTGTCTGTTTCGCAAAATGTTCAGATTTTCGAGTAGACAAATTGAATCCAGACACTGTCCTTCTTCATATGGATAAGCTAGACTTAATCAAGATGGCAAGAGTTTAAAATAGAACAAAAGCTTTGAAAATCTTAAGTTCAATGAGCCAACAGTAAATACTAATGACTGCCTAAGAATTTCCGGCGAGAATTAAACAGCCAGCAAACAGTATCAGTATATCTATTTTTCTAGATGATGCATTCATTAGAATTCAAAATAATGTGAATATATAAAACCATAGTATAAAAACTGTAAACATTGTCCAAACATATTATTTTGCTCCTGAACTCACGACAACGAGGTGTATAGTGCGATTCATCAGGTTTCAACTATTATTTTTTAAATTGAGTCAAAGATTAGCAGACCATGTTCCTAAACGAATGTTAGTCTTTTTTAGCGAAGATAAGTGCACCAGTATTTTAAATACGAACAAAGTCAAGCGAATATTATCGAGTGGGGAACCAAAAATAAGTGAAGGATTGTCGGTTGAAGTCGAGTACGATGGTAGTAATTATGAACCACATATTGTCAGGCTGCACGGTAAGTTCAGCTATTTGAATGTATACATTTAACTGTTTTGCAATTTGCTTTTGATATGTAGAGGTTTGAAATGTAGAGGAATGTCAGGTTATATACTGCATTTTGCCGTTTTTGCATGTAGCTTGCCTTAGAGAGTTAAAGTAGATTCATTTTAGACTATTTAAAAAGTGCTCCAATTTTTTTTTCAAGATGACCCCACAGTGTTAAGTCAGCATGCACATGAGTTCTTGGCATATGAAGATTATGATGAAAATGAGAAAGAAAATGAAACGCAATCAGAGATGAGTCGTCCAAAACTAAAGAAACCACCAGCTATGGCCAAACAGCATATTGGTCAAACTGAACCGAAAGAAGCGAAAGAAACTCAAGGTAAGCAGTTCCGTGCATTTTTAAAACCTTTATATAAAATATATAGTTGTGGTGTTGTTTTTGTCGAATTATTGTAGACCAACAAATGATTGTTTTTCTTGCCACGTTCACCAACACGACTTGAAATTAACCCAAGGGTTCTTTCAAAATCAGTAAGGCGCCATAACAGGCCGTCCACGCGATTTAGTTCGTATTCGGAACTCAGCCCCGCCATTCCTTCCCTCACACATCTTAAAAACTCTTCGAAAAACTGTCGAAGATTGTCTATGAAATGCGCCATAACACGCGACCACAGTATAAGGTATAAATAGTAGGGCCACTCAGCAGTGCAACATGTCCCCCTATTTTTATGCAGTTATCTGGCCAGAATAATGGCGGAACGGCCAGTTCAGCGTTCCTATTGGCCAGAAAAGGCAATTGACTGGCCAGAACCTGCATAATGAACATGCGTAATGAGACATGCGTGGAGACACAAACTTCAAAGGTTCTGACTCGAGTGGCCTTTCTGTTTATTTCTATTCTGTGACGCGACCTTTCATAAATATTGGGTCAGCGGTATAATAAGCTGATTATGCAGTACTTCAAGCAAGTACTAATCTTGAATCTTGATGTAATATATAATAAACGAGAGAGCGTTTATTACCGGCGTATAAAACACCGAAAAGTGTGTTGAAAAACGAGACGCTAGTCGAGTTTTTTACACACACTTTGAGGTGTTTTGGATGTCGGTAACGAACAATTTTGAGTTTATTATATTGCTTCTCAAACGAACTTGTATTTAGTGAGAAATTCAATGCGAAAGTTGAGTTAATTTATGGACGTTTATTACCGTGGTATCAAGATAACGATATGGTGGTGATTTCCTTTGTGTTTTGATCATGGATTATTAATGAGTTTGAGAAATATATATCCTAATCTTGACATATATATCCTAATCGTGATATATATTTGTGAATCTTAACATATATACATGTGAATCTTGACATATATATATATGTGAATCTTGACATATATTTATGTGAATCTTCGAATCTTGATATATATATGTGAATCTTGATATATATATATATATATATATATATATATATATATATATATATATATATATATATATATATATATATATATATATATATATATATATATATATATATATATATATATATATATATATATATATATATATATATATATATACACACATATATATATATACATACACATACACATACACATACACATACACACATACACACATACACACATACACACATACACACATACACACATACACACATACACACATTCACACATTCACACATTCACACATACACACATACACACATACACACATATATATATATATATATATATATATATATATATATATATATATATATATATATATATCAAGATTCGAAATATATATATCAAGATTCGGATATGTATGTCAAGATTCACATATATATATGTCAAGATTCACATATATATATGTCAAGATTCACACATATATATGTTAAGATTCACAAATATATATCACGATTAGGATATATATGTCAAGATTAGGATATATATTTCTCAAACTCAATAATCCATGATCAAAACACAAAGGAAATCACCACCATATCGTTGTCTTGATACCACGGTAATAAACGTCCATAAATTAACTCAACTTTCGCATTGAATTTCTCGCTAAATACAAGTTCGTTTGAGAAGCAATATAATAAACTCGAAATTGTTTGTTACCGGCATCCAAAACACCTCAAAGTGTGTGTAGAAAACTCGACTAGCGTCTCGTTTTTCAACACACTTTTCGGTGTTTTATACGCCGGTAATAAACGCTCTCTCGTTTATCATATATTACATCAAGATTCAAGATTAGTACTTGCTTGAAGTACTGCATAATCAGCTTTTTATACCGCTGACCCAATATTTATGAAAGGTCGCGTGTTATGGCGCATTTCATAGACAATCTTCGACAGTTTTTCGAAGAGTTTTCAAGATGTGTGAGGGAAGGAATGGCGGGGCTGAGTTCCGAATACGAACCAAATCGCATGGACAGCCTGTTATGGCGCCTTACTGATTTTGAAAGAACCCTTGGGTTAATTTCAAGTCGTGTTGGTGAACGTGGCAGTCATGATCAGTTGTTGGAAGGCTTGGAAAGACTGTTAATTTTTGTGCGTTTTCTAAAGACAAGATATCAAGCCAGACATATCGAATCACCTCCTGTTGCACCTCCTGATGTAGTTGTAGCGGACCTACATCAGCTCGGTTGTCCTGTGAAGTATTTCGGGCATGCATATCATCCACGCCTTGCTGTTGACAAAAGTGTAGTCCAACAACTGCGTGCAGAATCAATGAAATGGGTGGACATTGTGAAAATTCTTGGAATTTCACCCAAAACATTAATTCGCCGACGCAGGGAATTTGAATTGTCTATTGGTGCTGATGCCTTTACAGATATTGAAGACAGTGAATTAGATGAGCATGTTTGAGAAATTTTAAGAGTAAATCCTGAAGCAGGTATATTCTGTAATGTACAATTAATTCTAGTACCATGGTACCTGTGGTAGTATACTGTTTTTTCC
>OY979716.1:66195916-66208416 GCA_963855995.1 Muricea muricata
GACGTAATTGTCACATATGTGAAAGAAAAAGATCAAATTCAATGCCTGTAAGTGCAAAATTAACAACTCAGTTGCAAGTGTACAGTATGTTATATATAAATGTGTTTCCCCATACATGTAAACTAACATTAACATTTAGTTTTATACTTAAATGTTGTTTTATTTAACCCGTGACTTTTTACCCATGACCATTAGTCAAACTCAAATCAAACAAAATCAACCACATTCATGATATAACTTTGCAATTTCAGAGCTAGTAACCTTTGCCCCAGATTTAAGCCAGGCCGCGATCAGGGATGAAATTAACTCAACTGACAAATCCCAACCATGCAAAGACAGGCATGGATCAGCGCACAGTATAGGGAATAAACAGTAGGGTAAATCAGCAGTGCAACATGTCCCCCCATTTTTATGCAATTGACTGGCCAGAATAATGGCGGAATAGCCAGTTCAGCGCTTCTATTGGCCTGAAAATGCAAATGACTGGCCAGAACCTGCATAATGAAGATGCGTAATGCGACATGCGTGGGGACACAAACTTCAAATACTCCGACTCGAGTGGCCCTTCTGTTTATTTTCTATTCTGTGGATCAGCGGCTAACCATTATTATATACTGTATAACAACTTTTTCACGGAAATAGATTTAGATATAGTGCAAGTATATTTACAAGATACGTAGCGTCGAGGTGAATATCCATGCACTATTCATCAATACAGAGATGAAAAGTTCTTTTTCCGCACATGGTTCCCGAATTTCGCAGCGCGATTCTTCTACAGTTTATAACATTTTGCGACCATACCTTGCCATTATACTAATTTTAAGATGCTTGTTCTAGCTGTGGTGATAGATTTTGATTTTTGTGGAAAGCTCAAAATGTACCGTAGTTGATAGATGGAATCATGTATTGACTAGTCCTGTTGTTTCAATAACGTTTGTTATAGATTTTGGCACTATTGCTAGAAATTTTAGCACTGCTGTTACAGATTTTTGTACTCGTGTTTCGGAATAATTGAACTGCACTGAAATTTACCAATCGCAGAAACATTTGCATGTGTATTATTATTATACGAATATTGTTATTCTGTTTTGGTAGGAGCCCTATAGTGAATGACAATGAAGTGAATGACAGTGAGAATGAGTTTCAAGATGATGAGGTATATAAAAATAACCTATCATACTCTAGATTACTGTAAATAGATTCCCACCAAAGGCAGCTGAGCGAAATTGGATCTTTTGAGGTGCCAACTGACACTGTTCTGTGTAGAAAAACAGACAAATATATGAAATATGTAGATGACGTCTGTCCTTTATATTTTAGGTGGATGGATACCTTAGTACAGATGCATCTCCATTGAAGAAAAAGGCAGAATTTGAAGTATACCGAAAAAATGAACGGTGTCTCTTTTTGAAATCATTGGAAAGCACCGAAAATCATTTTATAGTGCCACTTTTAATGAACTGCAAGCAAGAAAATCCAGAGATAATAAGCACTTCAATCCCCTTTGAGATACAACAGAACGCATTCCTAGTCATCGACATGGACACCTTAGCAGAAAGAGAAGACATACTGAGTGATGACAACGGGGCATGGAGACAAAATGGCTGCAAATCAAAGTTCTTTGTAATAAGCAAAGCTTCTGATGGCAGAGCGGTTGGATTGACAAGAGTCGGAAAACAAGCAGCAGGAGATATTGCCGTCAGAAGACGTTATTATACATGTTTGTCATGTCCATCGTACCACAGGGTGATTGTAACCATAGAATTTGGAAGAGAAATTTTCCAGTGGCACCCTATTGTTTTCATGCAGTATAGGTATGATGGTGAAGAAGTGAAGTTTGATGTCAAATCCCACGGTAATCGTAATAAGGATGATGGAAAACCGTACGTTCGCACAGAATGTAGCACCAAGATCCAGTCATCTCATCATCTCCAAGACAATGGTCCAAAAAAGAGCACTGTTCAAAACATTGAAGGACGTTGGTGGCGTTTCCAAATGTGAAAGTGAAGGATCCCTGCCATGCAATACACGGCAGATGCGTTATCTGAAGAAAAGTGCAAATAAAGAACAGACAGCGCAATCAAGAGATCCCCTTGCTTCACTTATTGAATTGCAAAAGTCTATTCTTCCTGGATTTGGTCGTGAGATTACATGCAATGACCTACCATCAGTTATACTATTTACAGACCAGCAAATTGACAATATGATAAGATTCTGCTGTATGAAAAAGAAAAACTTTGTATCAGAGCTTGGCGTTGATTTGACATTTCAGCTTGGGCCTTTTTATTTACTTGTCACAACATTCAAGAATACTTTTAAAGGTAAAAGGAAGTGAACACTGTCCAACATTTGTAGGTCCGATGATGGTCTGCATGACAAAGGATCAACAAATCTACTTATCATTTGTTCATCGATTGGTGAGGGAGGTCCCTGGTCTATCCAAATTCTTGCACGCATATGGAACGGACAGCGAAGACGCCTTAATTAATGCTCTTGCGGCTGGATTTCCATCATCAGCCCATCTTCTTTGTTATATTCATTGCAAGAAAAATGTCCAAGAGAAATGTAAGCAAATTGGACTGTTCCAAGCCCTCACAAGTCAGATTTGTTCAGATCTGTTTGGACGTCATGGCCTATTGTATTGTCAATCAAGTGAATTATTTGAGAAGCAGACAACGCAACTGGTGGAGAAGTGGAACACCCTCGAATCCAGTGAACGAAAACGCGATCCAACGTTCTCCACTTACTTCTTGCGATACAAGAAGCAAGACATGAAGAACAAGATGTGCAGGTTCGTATGATAGAATACATCTATAACCTAAAACTGTCTAATTCTAAGTCATTCATTTTTAATTGAAGTAGTTCTCTCTTGGATTGACAATGCGTCTTTGTTCGAAATGTCGAGAAGTATATTTTTGTCTTTTTCTGATGTGGATACGTGAAATACAATAGAAGTTTTACATTGCACGCCACAGCTAACTCAGCACCCCAATGATTTAGATTTTACTTTTTATTTGGCTTGCCAACAAATTATCTTCCAGGATAATGGATCGACTGGTGAGATTGAACGTACAGAGTCATGTCTTTTGAATTTTTATCGTTCAGCCCTGTTTTCCGTATAGCCGGCATACGGTATGTTTATTAATTAAGGGGGATTGCACACGTGATTGTGAAATGTGGTATTTGCTTTCTTGTTTCTTGTACAGATTTGTTGTCAGTAATCTTGGTCTTGGCGATGCTCCGTACACTCAGAATGTGGTAGAAAGTGTAAATGACCTCATCAAGGACTGGATGAACTTCACAGCACAAGACATGGACAAGCTTGTCATGGCTCTGTACGAGTTAATTGCAAGTTTTGATGAAGAGGAAGAACTTGCTTGGTTTGGCTTATCTGAGAAGTGGGAAGTAAAAGTTGAATACCAGCATCTTCGCCCCAACGGTTTCAGTAATATGACGCTAGATCAAAGACAAGGGGAAATCGCTAAGATAAGAAAGATTCGTCCAGATGCTACAGCATATAACAATTGCAAATCCTTTAAATTCAGTAGTCCTCAAGTATCAGAAAAAGTAAGTTCCTCCTAGACTTGGATCAAGTTCGTCTCTCTAAAGTGCGAAGAGAACCGAGGGAATTGAAACTGCAATAATCGCGCCGCAAGCGAGCGTGCCGCGAAGTGGCGCGCGAGGGAGAGACGGACTTGGCTCACTTGCACAGTTTCGAATCAGATTTATTATTTTGGCGGGAAATGGTATTAATAGACTAGGTGATGCTAATTCATAGCAATTTATACCAGACACGAAGATAGACAGAATGGTGGTGTGTATTTTGAAACATGATCAGTGAACAAGACATTATTTCCGCTGTATTGCAATTAGCATGAATTATTGCCATCTGGTTATGACGCGTTACCGACTGAAAAATCAGTCGGTAAATTTGGCGCGCTTGCAGGTGAGCCAAGTCCGTCTCTCCCGCAAACTTTCCCGCGTAAATTCACCTTGCTTCCTTTCGGCCTTGCTTCCCTTCGGATTTTAGAGAGACGGACTTGGTCCAAGTCTAAGTTCCTCCATACATTTAGACAACTTTTGCCGCGTACTAATATCCTGGCCAAAAAGTTGTAGATAACTCACAAACAGTGGTCTTGAAGGGCGTTTCTTTAAATAGATATCCTATGAACAGAAATACTGTTCTGTATTGAATTTTTCATCGACTAAAAAGTGTAGGTATTACGAATAACCAACATGGAAGACAGGGAGTGGGCTCTATCTATGTAAAGTCAAGTTTTAGTCGTTTGTTAAGATTAAGCTTCTCTGTGAATTTTAGCCTCGATTGTACGTTGGGTAAGTTTCTTGTGACTGATTATTTATTCTCTGCAACTGATAGGTTCTCTTTTGTGTTTCGGCTCAAAATCTAACCATGAGACTACTGTCGCTCAAGTAAATTAGGCAACCACACCTGTGTAATAAACATTAAAATCACGACGCAGTGTTTTGGTCACAAGTGCACACATTAAAGATCAGAAAATCATGTTAGAGGGATGTTTATACTGAAAGTTAATACTATACAGTAATTGAAAAGCAGTCATGTTTACGAAAGTAAAAAATACAAACTGAGGTTTAGATTGGGCACTAATTAAGTGTAAGATTGTCGCCATAGACAATAAAGTAAAGAAATAAATTAATTTCACGAATACAGTATAAACGTTAAATGCCCATAAAGATCAGTTGCATATGTTTTATATGTATACAACTAGTATGCTTAATTGTGTTTTGTCGCTTTGGATTTCATACTTATAGGGACGCCCAGATCAGTCTACATCAATCATCCAACCACACATCCTTCAACCTCTAACTAGATATTTTAGTGAAGAAGAACTCAGTGGGATAAAAGCCAAAGCTGAAGCACTTCTTCAAAGCAACAAATTTAGAGAAGGTTTCCAAGATGGAGTCTATTTTGTGGACAGTGGAGAAAGTATTCCCTACAAGGTGACATAATATCGCTACTGCTCTGAGTTTCAATGCATTTATTCAAAACCTAAATCAATACGTTATTCTAAAAGGTTCACAGTCCGTGTGCTCTGATTGATATCTCATTACTATATTGTTTCCATTCTAAGTGCTTATATCTTAGTACCAAATTGCATACAATGTTTTGTCATCCCCATTAAGTTACATGCCTAGTTATTTGATCACATTATCACAGGTGACCTGTTTCAAAAGCGGAAAAACAACATGTGGTTGTTCATATTATTTAAGGAACAGTATTTGTTGTCATTCCGTGGCAATTGCTAGTCACAATGAAAGGCTGCCCGGTCTCTTAAAGAATTTTCCTGGAAGGAATCTGAATAACGTGGCAACTACTTCAGCTTCAAAGAATGTCGGCTCGAAAAAGCCTACTCGCCTGTCAAAAAAACGGCGACTCGAACCACCTTCCGTAGAAACGCTTCTTCCAGCCAGTGCAACGGCCGACAACGAACCATCAACAAATTTTTCGGTGAGAAATATAAATTCTACTAACTTAGTCATTTCAAGAAATATAAAGCCACCTGATCCGTCCACTTCATCACCGCTTGTGGTAAAGAGAATAGCAGGTGGAATCCGAAAGTGTTCTGGTTGCGGTAAGCATATTTCAAAAACGCTACCAGGTTTTGAAAGTGAAGAAGATTCTTTGTACTGTCTTGGAAGACATGAGGCTTACTACTTCTGGAACCAACAACAAGGATGCTACAAGGTTACATCAGGCGTTAGGCACTACCATATGAATAACGTTTGTACGAAATCTTATGCCAATTCTACATCAACGATCTCTAGCGGCAAAATCCAGTTAACAAATAATTTGAAGAGCATGCTGATTATTAGATTCAACATGGTGATTACTGACTAAGAAGTTTGGACATGTTTTGCTATAAGTAAAATTAGTTCAAGAGCCCTGATTAAAAGCACTGACAGTATTTCACATGCTTAGTGAAATGGTTTAAGGTTTTTGATTGTGAACTCTTAGTATGTATGTTAATTCATTTTGGATTTGATATTAGTTCATGGACAAGACATGTTTATACAGAACAGTTTTCTTGATAGCTATTTTGATTGTACTTTACAGTATTAGTAACATGTAACTATACCCTAAACCTCCGAACATGTACTATGTAGGTACTTAACTTCATTCCTAATGTGAAGTTAACAAAATAACCATGATACAATCTAATTCACTGTCGGTTTTGGTGTTTTTGAAATGCATTTAACAATACAAGCGACAATCAGTATAGAGACAAACGACATTGTTTTTCGAGAATGTGATATCTTTTATTATTAAAGTTGGCGTTATTGTGCAGTCAGTGTTCGAACGATCACTGCGTGCCCAGTCGGAGGTTTACGGTTCTATACTTTGCACTTGAATGTGCAATACATATTTACATTGCGTTGAAACTGGTGGCTTGAAATCTTGGCTGTACACCATCAGAAAATGTACTTGAGCTGAGTGGAGTTAAGTCTTTTAAAGAGTTTCAGATTCGAGTTTCACTACGTCTCACTGATTTAGTCCACATCGGAATGGTTAACTGGATCTATCAAACGCGTCCTTATGTTCAATTTTTTTCAAGTCGATTTTATATACGGACAAACTGGTGCCAAACGGACTTTAGGCCTTTTGCTGAATTAGTATTCTTCACCGTACACTAACGCATTAACTAATGAAATGAGAAACAGGATCGCTCTTTGAATGATTGTGGTTTCTGCGAAATGTGAATCGCGGCTTCATAGGGCTGCATTCCAGTTACACGTTTTTTACACGTACGTACACACGCCTAAAAGTCTGAATACATTTTTTTATTACATTTGAAATGAACAAATCTTTTTTATGGAGGATTTCATTAATTCCTACCGTCATCATGCAATATTTAATTCTATTGTTAAATAGGAATTACATGGAACAGAAAAAACCTGTAAATGAAATCCAGCCCATAGTGTTCCAGCCCCCGCTCATAGCCCGGGAAAAGTACCTTGTGGTCCATGAGAGTGGTCCACGATTGTAGTCCACGGACCAGGTCCACGAGGATAGTCCGCGGACTTGGGGTCCGCGTTTCGACATTTCCCTAATTATGTTCTATTGGAAGGGTGATCATGCTACAGTTTTCACCAGTTACAGGGGCCCAACACAACATTTGACAGGACAGAGTACAAAACTTATTACAAGACAAACATATAGATTTGATAATGTATAGATTAACCACGTGTGTTTTGTACTTGAGAGCTGATTTGTACTCCTGCCTGTTATTTGTATACAAAAGTAGTAGATACAGAGTACAGCATTATCCTATAGGAAACCAGTGATTCTGACCTCTGGAATACAGTTGTGTAAACTGCTGACTTTTTATTCTTTTTAAGGCAGTTTTCCCTATTCAGTGACATACAAGTAGGTCTAGACCTTCCTGAAGTGTTTGTATGGAAAGTCAAGCCCTATCACTTAGTTGCCCTATCCTCTGAAATAAATGCAAACATTTTAATAAAGTGAATTAACAAGGAATATTATGCCTATGAATGCTGACCTCTTTGTTCAGGGTTCATATATAAACACTCTCTAAAATTTTAGCAACATCCCAAGTGCATGGATCATGTGGTTTGTTACTAGAAAGCTTTTTAATTTCACGAAGTTATCACTGACAGTGTTGCAAAATAGCCATTGTATAATTAGTGAAATATTGCTTTTATAACACTAAAAAAATTATAATCCATCGTGATTTGTCACCATGCTGTAATGCAACCATTAGACAACGCTTGTGTCTGTATGATAGATTATGGTCAATATATTAACATATTTCCATTTTCAACTTTACGTACAGTATACGGTGTTAATTATTTTAATATTTTAGGAAGCCTGTGGAAAAAAAACGAGAAAACCAGACTTCACCGTGCTGTAGAATGTCAATTTTAAAGTTATAGCTAGAATGAAGAGTCGTCAACTCAGGTTAGAGATACTAAAACGTTAATTCTTATCCAGATACGGGAAGTGGGAAATGTTGTGTAGAAATCTAATTATAATTATTCAATATATAATGTACTATGCAGGACGAGGTGTTTTTAAATTAGCGAATGTACTGAAAGGAGATATAGCAATGCTGTGATATTTGATATATAATTTTCAAATTGGGTGATTTGTAAATCTAAATAAGGTTGACGTAGTTAAATTTTCCCTGACTACGTCAATGTTGTTTAGAGACAACATGGATGTGACTATATGTGTCCTTTTATGAACTGGTTGAGTTTTCTCAAAGTTTTCTGGAAAATTTCTGAAAAGTTGAAATTTAGTGGTGCAGATTTCCTGTTGTGGACGGAAAAATCTTTTAAAATATCCACAAAAGCTTTTTGGTCCCCACAAGTGACTAGGCACGAGCGAATTCTATTTGGTTGTATTTTTACAATTATTAAGGAAAGCTTTTGCACAAATAGCTACTTTAGTAATAGCATTGCTTCTACGAAGTTTCTCATTAACAGCCATGTGTTACAGATAGAAAGCTAAATGTTCAACAAACCTGTTTTGAAAAAATGATTATTCGAACCTTTTTAAATATTTGGTACCCATGCTCTGCAATTGAGGTGTGTTTTCAGATTTAGCACTCCAAAAGTAATAGGACAGAGTATAGCATTGTCCTATAGACAACCAGTGATTCTGACCCCATGAATAGTTGTATAATCTGCTGACTTTTTGTTCTTCTTTTAGGAGGGTCTACCTTGTGCCCCCTTTTTTCTTCACATGCAGATGGAATAGGCGTCTATTCATGCAGACGTCCTTTTAGCATTAAGCCTATTTTCCACTTGGCGAATTTGTTCGCGCGAACAGACAAAAAATAGGAACGGTTCCTACTTGTACACGGCAAATTTTTTCGCCAGCCAATTTTAACCAATCATGTTGCCGGATTTTTGTTTTCGCGTCGCGTGAACAAAGTCGCCAAGTGGAAAATAGGCTTTATTCTGTATATAACATCATGTATTTTACAAACAATATTTTGAAATAAGAATCCCCAAATATGCATGTGACCATTCGTCTAGAACTATAGGTATATCTTAAGGTAGGAAACCTTTGAAATAGTTGAGCCTATATTTGATAAGGCAATTTTTCTATTCAGTCACATACAAGTAGTTCCAGCGGTTCCTGATGTGTTTATAAGAAAAGTGGAGCCGTATAATTTAGTAGGGCTGATTTTCCTCTGGTATAAAGGCAACATTTTGATAAAGAAATGATTTAACAAGGGGTAGTTTGCCTGATCATTGTAACCTCTTTATTAACGGTTCATATATAAACATGCTGTAAGATTTGAGCAACATCCCTAGTTGTAAATGCGTTACTGTACTCAGGTGTATGTGATATTAAATTGCTACTCTTATTGGAAACAACACTAAGCTGGTTGAAAATTTTGTCCAATCAAAGTGTGAATCGAACGTACGACTTCAGGTTCGATTGCCACTGTGGTTGGACAAAATTTTCAACCAGCCCAGTGTGGTTTTCACTTAGGATAGCAGTTTAATTTCAGCATGTAAAGTGCATGGATCGTGTGGTTTGTTACTAGAAAGCTTTTTAATTTCATGAAGTTATCACTGACAGTGTTGCAAAATAGCCATTGTATAATTAGTGAAATATTGCTTTTATAACACTAAAAAATTATAATCCATCGTGATTTGTCACTATGCTGTAATGCAACCATTAGACAACCCTTGTGTCTGTATGATAGATTATGGTCAATATATTAACATATTTCCATCTTCAACTTTACGTACAGTATACGGTGTTAATTATTTTAATATTTTAGGAAGCCTGTGGAAAAGAACGAGAAAACCAGACTTCACCGTGCTGTAGAATGTCAATTTAGCTAGAATGAAGAGTCGTCAACTCAGGTTAGAGATACTAAAACATTAATTCTTATCCAGATACAGGAAGTGGGAAATGTTGTGTAGAAATCTAATTACAATTATTCAATATACACTAACGGGCGGTATGTTTTAAATTGGCAAATGTACTCAAAGAAGATTAGTGCATGCATACTATAGCAATATCGAGATATCTTGTGGGTTCTCTTTTTCCCGTTTTTGCTTTATCACTTTGCTTTTATTACTGTGTGTTCGTCTCCAGCACATTCTCTGTTAGTTAATGTATCCTCATCATGACATACAGGCCTGAAATGGAGAGACGACAGTTTAATTAATTTATATTGTACAAGACGTGTGTAAAATATAAGGCTAATTCAATGAAGGTTGTTATTCCGTAATAGTAAACTGTAAACTATGTGCACGCAAGGGGTGACGGGCTGTTGCTTATTTTCACCTCTAAACTAGGATTATTTTTTTAAACAGCACTGAGGACACATCGGAAACTTACTACCTAAACCATCAACCATCATCACTTGCGGGCTCACAGTTTATGCTTTTGGAAGGACAAGCTTAATTGGATTAGGTGCATACTTTACTATATACCTTGTAAAAGTGGTTGAAGCCACTTAATATCTGTGTGAACCATCGGATAAATTTATGTATTGATAGTTATCTTAAGAAATGCTCTTTTAGGAGTGCCATGCAGGATAGGTGATCACAAAAAATAGCGAGTAGGAGCTTGTAAGCAACCGTTTTACGATTTTGTTTTGGTAAAATTGGTTGTCTGTTATATTGTGTTTACATGTAAAAATCTCTATACGATACGTAATGTTTCATGTCTTAAATGTACTAGTAAACTTTCAGACACATTGCGAATATTTTTAAACCAATTCAGTCGCGTATCACCATTGAACGTAATACAATGTATTTCTTAACTCAGCCTGACAGAGACAAGAAATAGTAATAGGCAATGCGATTTTCCAGTTTCAGGAATCCAAAATTAATTGCTTGATCCGAAAACTCTGAAAGCAACTTTTTTATGCCACGACATGATGCGCGGGATTCAGTTATCGCACCTTGCAATATAACAGAAAAAAGATTCAGGCGGCCGTGCGTGTTTTTTTACGCTGTAGGATTAGAAACCTGTTATGTTGTAAGATGTGGAGCCTCGTCATAGCATGCTCATCGCACATGCACAAAAAGAACTGTAATCTACCTGACTATCTTTAGTTCGGATCAAATTCTTTTCAAAGTATACCCTTTTTTTTCGATAGGAAGTCATTTCTAGGTAATTAAGGCAACACGAAATGTAAAAGTGACAGGCCCTGTATCAGTGACACTCAGTCTTTTGATTAACGTAAGCATGTTATGCAAAATTTAACAACCGATATTACAATTACTTCAAATGTTCTTCCCCACAAATACAGTGTGTATTGGGAATTTGGTCCCCACAAGTGACCAGGCACCATCGATTTCTAGTTGGTTATATTTTTTAACTATGTTAAGGACAAATAACTACTTCATTAATAGCATCGTTTCTACGCAGCTGCTCCTCAACAGTCGTGTATATGGACAAAAAGCGATAGAAACCGTTTTAACCCACTGCAAGTACGATGGGTATTCGGATTTCAGTCTCCAAGTGCCGAAAACCATGTAATATATATTCGAATCTACATTTTTTAATTATTCAAAATTATTGATTATTCTATTGTGGAACCTCCATACAACGGACAGCTTGGGACCAACATCCAGCGTCCGTTGTTTGTAGGTGTCCGCTGATATAGGTTTTCTACTGTTTTGTTTATTTTGACGCACTGTGTATGTTTTGTAATGTGAAAACAATTCTGTAGCTTTCGATTTTGTTATAACGTCTTCAGAAACATTAGTTAACAAAAGAAGTGATTTTTTATATGTAACCATTTGATTTTTGAATCAAGTTTTAAAAAACCGATTATCATAACATCTTCAAATAAATATGGGCCTATTGTTATCGTTTTTAAAAGCAACTTGTACAAACGAGAAATGAAAAAGTTAGGAGTTGAATGAATGAAAAAGATAAAAGTTGGAGTTATCCGCTGCTTAGAGGGTTTTATAATAGAGATCTCAATTACAAACGACTTGGGCTTGAACTGTCCGCTATTTGGAGGTGTTCGTTGTTAACAGTGTCCGTTAGCAGAGGTTCCACTGTATGTATTATTGGTTGTATGTCTTCAAGTAAAACAATCGCAATTTTTGATGGGTGGCAGTAAATAAATGCGAGGTAGAAGCAAATTGGTTTCTGTATTCCATATCTATTGTATTTTTAATGATCTTTTTGTTTCAACTAATGAACATTGTTGGCAAATTGCTTGCTTTGCGATTTTTCAATAAAAATATTTGTGGGGACCACTATATTGACTACACACTTTTGGTGGTCCCCACAAATCTGCATAATTATGTGTGTTGCTAGTTGTGGGGACCGGTATTTGTGGGGACCGCAGTGTGGGAAGACACGGAGTGTAATCACGCAAAACCAGCGGTTTTTTTAGTTTTTAAGCATTGTATGGGAGATATATATGGTATGGTCCATTCAGTACCGTTTTCATCCAATTTTGGAGAGTTTCATGCGCACACTACTACCGACTTGTGGGGACCGTTAGAAAATT
>OY979716.1:66213416-66256795 GCA_963855995.1 Muricea muricata
AGAGTACTGGACCCAAAGGCAAGAGCAAAAACAGTGGAAGGTCAACCTACTAGTACTTTAACATTGAAAAATCAGTCCAGTGTCTCAATGCAGCCAGCTTCGAATATGCCTCAACAGCTGACATTTTGCCCACCTTGTGGATTTCCAATGATGCCAGTAACGCAATTTCAACAACAGACTTACATTTCTTTCCCTCCTAATTCTCCAACTCAAACCCAGCCTACACAGCCACAGTTACCAAGCTCACTCCAACAACACCGCGGTCAAACGTTTGTGGATGCACGAGTTGTCTAGCGAAGAAGCAAAAGAACATCAACTGATGATGATGATAGTACATCGCCACCGATGGTCGTTGATTGCAGTGATACTTCACTTGTTGGCATATTACATAATTTTCATTGTGAGCACTGCGGTTTGTTGTGCTTTCTGGCCCTAGTTCTCGATTTTGACAACAACAGCTGTAAGGATTATTTAGCAGAAGTATCACTGTCGGCACGTTTATGAAGTTTCAGAAAAAAAGGTAAAAAAATTACGAGGGGGTAAACTCAGAAAAACTTTCTTTCAACATAAGGAACATACTCAAAATTTCGCTACCTTATATTTTCAGCCGTTTTCTTGTATCCTTCACTTTTCTTAGCTTTTCACTCCTTTGTATTCAATTGCATTTGTTTTTCGCGCATGCGTGTAACATTTGACCGTGGTGTTCACTCCAACACCTAAACCAGTCTCTTCACCTAAACCCAGTTTATCCCTTCAGAGCAGCAGAAGACCTAATCCAAACCCAGGGTCTTTTGAAGTGACCTTGCTGCATCTGAGACCTTTGAGTCAGCATCTGCTGTGGATGCAGACAACTGATACGAGGTGCAGGCATGGTAATTCCTCTGCCAAGTGATATCATGGTTGCCACTAAAATGAGACGTGATTATGTTATTGGTGGAAAGAGAAGACAAATATACAACTAATTAAAAAATGGTTTGTCCTTTTAAAATTTAAAATCTAAATTGCAAAGTCCAAAACATAAGATACAACATTTGTGTTCTGATTAATAAAACCAGATTGAATGGTAAAGACGATATTATTGTTTAAAACTTTGTTCCCCGTAAGCCATATAACGTTAGCCAAAAGTCTTGAAGTCAACATATAGTGTATTTTGGTCTTGTATTTTGGATTTCGTAGGTAGTGTAGATTCTTAAATTTTTGACAGAACAGCCTTGTTTGAGTTAGCTCTATGCTAATATTCAATATCATATGTTTAATGATTACATTTAATATTATCGTGTTTTGTTTATTTGCCTAGAAGTCCTTTTTCTGATGAAAAGCGAGAATAAAGTTTTGAAGGCGTTTACATTTATTATTAAATGCAACCTTTGCGAACTTGATTGTTGTGAGAGAAATGGTCGCATCAGGTGCAAAACGCAGCCGGCAAAAGTCATTGAAGACGCACACGTGTGAAATGAAAATTTGATTTCTTCCACATAAATTTAGTTAGGCAGCACGCCTCACAAAGCGACAAAGTTTTGTGGACAATAAGGGATTTAAGAATGGTGACACGATTGATTAGTTGTCATTAGTTGTGTGTTAAAAAAGAACATCAGTTAAAACAACATCATATCCTTTTATTTAACGTTTGTCTAAATCATTCAGAAACTTTATCTATATCCCCCCCCCCATCTCACGCAAGAAACAGTCCATATTCCACAGTCAAATAAATATATTACTAAATTATACAAAATATATTATATAAATATTACACTTATAACATAATTTAAGTTGCAGAAATCATTTTCCATAAAACCCATCATACAAATAAATTACCCCAATAAGGCCCGCATGGATTTCCTATTTGTAAAAATAAATTTTTTTAGGAAAAACAGCCAAACTATTGAGATACAGTAGAATACATCAGAGAATTACATGGTCTTGATGTTGTCATGTTGACACGTGACCTGGTGTTCAGACTAAACCAATAAGAGTCCTATCAAAGTGCAGTGAAGCTTAAAAGGTTGGGAAAATTTAAGAGGCTACAGTATAAATTAATAAATAAATTCTAAAAAATGTTTTAATGTTATTGTTCTGACTTCACTTATTTTTAAGCTCTCTCCTTTGCTTTCTCCACCTTTACGACATTGCTGATTATTGCAATCATGACTTTTCTCACATCTTCTACCTTACAGTCAAATCTTTTTCCACCATATTCTAATATTGTAGAAGACAAGAATGAAATATTATAACAATTTGGTAACATATGACACAAACATAATGCCACATTAACTGACAAAAAAACTGGAAGCCCTACAGCCAACACTGTTCCAATATTGTACAATTTTTACTACCTTAAATAGCTTACCACATATACTCTGTACTTTCTCTTTATCTAGTTGTGGTTTAGCACAGGGGCGGATCTAGCGGTTTGGCTGACTGATTCATAAGACCTCGCATAATTAGGGGGCTCTAGGGGGGTTTTCCCGAAAAATTTTGAAATCTAGGACCCCGGAAACGCGATTTCCTGCATTTTAAGCGAACTTTTAATCCAAATTTTACTTCCAAATACCATTCGAAATTTGCCAAATTTCAAATAAAATATGTGAAGATATTAGTTAGTACGGTAAATATATTATGTTAATTCTAACAATAAATTACAATACTTTTCAAATTAAAGCCACATTGAGACAAAACACTGCGTGTGCTTACCTTATTTAAGTCACAACAAACATAGCTATTTTATTGCAATGTAATTATGTGAAATCCATAAGGAAATAATAGCAAGTAGAGGCATAGCAATTGTTGTACTGTCCAAAGACGGTAAAAGAATGGTCATTTACAAAAACAGGAGTATAGCAACTAGCAAGCAAAAATATGAATGTTTCTGTCCAAATTAGTTGCAAATTTTGTATACACAGAGTTTATTAATTCCATGGCTAATAAATTACTACAAATAGCAGTCAACCCATTATGCTGCAATGCCACCTTTTGTGCCCTATATTACTGTTACTAAATTATTAAGCCTAAAAATATATATTAATTTATGGAAATTAATTTACAATAACGCATACATCATTAGGTCAACTCCTACAAGATTAATAATGTTATTGATAAGTGTAATCATGTTGAGATTATTAATCAGAAATTAATACGTCATACAACAGTAAACATACAAAATAAAGTATAATCCTGTCTGGCTCCCTCCAAGGCACTATGGTGCATTGCAGCGGAGATAACATAGTTACATTGTATATGAAACATCACTTGCATCATCAACTGACCTTCAGAAGTCTGGTCGTTCTGTAAGCTGTCAGATCTAAATAGGTCAGTAATCTGAGGTTGACGTTTTTTCTTCAGTACATTCTTTGCAATAAATTCCACAACTGGTTCAAAGTGATCAGGCTGAAAGTTCACACTCATTCCAGGAAGAGTGTGAATACCATCAGTAGTCCACATCAGAATTAATTTAACTTCCTGAACAAGTTTGTAGAATTTCTGATCGGTTCTCTTTTTACAACCATTACCCTGCTGCTGGAATCCTTCCTGTCATATCTATCACCCAATGCAGAATCAGATTCTGTGGCAGAAAATGCATTATTTTTTAAAGGAAAATGTTAGACTTTTCTTTCATGAATTGGTGGAAAGCATAGAACTCTTGATTGCTGAAAAACTCGAATCTGTTGTCAAATCTCTAAGATAACCACACAGATCTTCCCAGCCGCAAAGTATCTTTTAGCATGCTCTATAGAGGCAATTTCCATCACCTTTAGTTCTTTACAAGTGAGTACAAAATAGAATTGATGATGAACTCATGAGCCTAAATTTATAATAAACTATCACACTATAAAATAGGGCCAATACACATACTGCCTATGGTCTCTCGATGAGGCATACAGCCCCAGATAGTGGAACTGAACTCATGCTTACAAAACCTCAATGATTTATTTAATATGATTGTTTTCAAAACACTTGCCTATAATTTATATAAAACACCATGTATAAATTGCAACAAATCAAATGGGCAATCCAGCAAAATCCCAAACTAAGGCACTATTAAATTGTCTAGCAGGTAAATCCAGGATCCCCCCCCCCCAGCTAGGGAAAATCTTTGCCAGTAATTTTATACGGTGCACAGATAAATAACATTATATATAGAATAAATGGAATAAACTACAGAGGAACCTTCACGTACTTTAGGGCCCTCAGTCCACACAGCTGCCAATACTGGACAATATGTTTGGGAATCAACAGTTCAGAATCCCTTCCATTCTTGCCCCACAAGAATGGATTCCAAGCTTTGGTTTTCAAATGAAATCAGTAACTGTCATTTCACATTGTCTTCTTACTGCTCCAATTTCGAAGTTTTTTCCTCGCGAAGTAAGTACAATACATCGTACTTCATTTGCATATCTTTGTTTGTGCCATGACTTCGAGAAAGCGTGGGTCGAAAGAACAAGCTTCGTGTGGCTTCGTGATTGTCGACTCACTGCTTCGTACGTCACAGTAGATTCAGTGCAAATATGCATCAGTGCACCAATGCGAGCACCCGCAACCTGCACATGATGCATCGCTCAGCAGACCTAAATCTACTGTGACGTGGACAGAGAAAGGCTATAAAACAATGGTTTTGATGATGTAACAGTAGATACTGGGCAGAAAAAGACTCGGGACTGATGCATTCACCGATGCATACCAGATCAACTGTGACATAGTGATGCATTCGCTTCTCTGTGATGTATTCACTAGCCATATAATTACAACAACAGGCAAAAAATGGGGAAAAATTTTGCAAATTATTTTACCTTAATTTAATCTGGCGCAAAATAACATAAACAAACGATTTTGTATCGGTCTGATGGTATATTTGTGTCAGCATAACTATTAAGTGTTACGATTTAATTTTACTACATAAAGTATGAGTTGTATATTATAAGCCAGCGGTAACATTAGGAAGAAGGGGAATGAACGAACTGTATACATATGAAAAACGTTTTATGTTGTAATCTACCACAGTGTTTTACCGCACGGCTCGCACGGTTTCGTGAAAAATTATTTAAAGTTTATGCGCGTTCAAACTGGTAGTGAAGGACAATCCCATTACAGTAAAACACTCATGCAAATTGTCATCGAAGAGATTGACAACACTTCCGGGAAGTTGCTCGAAGCGTGCTGATCTGGCAAAAGTCTTCGGTAGATAAATCAGAAGCAATGATGAGTGTTTTGGAGAAAAAAACAAGAGCGTAGTAAAGCCAAAACGGCAGTAACTTTGGTGTCGAGATGTCTCATAGGTGCAGTCCGAGACGTAGAATATGATGTGTTAAAGAATTTAATGACTGAACTAGAAAAGGCTTATGATGATTTCTGTGCAGTGAATGAAGAAATTGAGTTGAGAAAGAGAACAGCGAACATCGCACAGTCAACGGAGAAGATGTTAGCGAATATAGAGACAATCTTAAGAAATGTTATGAGGAGGCTAGAGAAGTATTTTTGGTACAAAAGGCTGCTACGTACGAAATAAGTAAGAGCTTAACGGCGGAGCCCATGAGAATTGACTTAAGATTACAAGTCAGAAGAATAGGTGAGTTGCTTGAAGTTATTGAAAGTAACATTAACACTTCCAGTCCAAAAACAAGATTTGCAATCTACATTGGGCACATTGTGTGGAAAAACATCTGAACTAAGCCTGGTAAGTTCTTCAAAGTCATCACAAGATATGCTTTTGCAAAGTGAAATTAATGACATTATTGGAAGAGCATACAGTCAGCTTAGATCAATAAAATTGTATGTCAAGGAGTGTCAAAATATCAATGTGACCCCTTTGTCTGTCGGCAAAGAACCACAAACTGCAGAGATTCAATTTGTTGATTGATTGATTGATAATAATATTTATTCAGGAAAGTCAACATCACAAAAAGTGTTTTTCAGATGGTTCCTGAGAAACAAACTTATTACATACACATTTATATTTACAATAAAAAGTCATAAAATTAGAATAACAATATATTACAAAGTTTAGGTAGTAAAAAAAATATTAAAAAATGTGGAAAATGCCACATCATTTAGCATGCGAACTAGCTCTACCCTTGTAGTTATAGATTCTGATTCCTCCAGCCCCATGAATGTGTCTGCAAGTGAATTTACCCCCACAACCACCTTACCAGAAGCTTCAGCAAGCAACCCCTACCCAGCAACCAGTGTGCCACTCAACGCTACTGGTGCCAGTCTAGTCATGCCCCAGATGGGAGTGAACATGGGACAAGCCTTTTTTGACCCTGGCCAAAACTCTAACGATATTCACCAGCATCCAAATACCAACACTCTAGAATGCCCATCTCCACCTGTAATCACAACAACCCCATTTCATTTCTCAGGAACCAGTGCCACGGCAAACCTCCCTCCACCTGTGAATCCTCCTGTAACCACTTTGCCCCGGTACCCTGGTAGTAATATTCTGTTTTATCCATCAACAAATGTTGATACCCATATACCCATTCCAACCTGTCGCAGCCTGGAACTACAACCATCCTGAGTACCATTTTGCAGAGTTTGACAAGTTTTGCCCAATCGGTGAATAGTACCACTGGTCCATCAACGTCTGATCCAGGGATGCATCCAGCCCATCCTATACCCGATAATAGTGAGTCATATACTAATGACCATGTAGCAGATACCTCCGCCCCTCAGTCAGTGCCAAGAAATTCACCTATAGGCTTGGGCCCTCAGGTGCAGGTGAAGAAGATGTCTCTGCCTACTTTTAATGGTCACAGAAAGGAATGGCCAGAATTCAAGGCAATTTGGAAGTCTGTGGCGGAAACAGCATACTGCATTTGAAAGTCGAATGGTGAAGAAAGTACCGAGATATGAGTTCTACTGAGAAAGTGCATCCTTTTGTTCCCTTCATGGAGTTCTTGGAAGATGAAAGGGAAGCTGTTGCACGTATGGGAGAAGTCCAACCACGAAGGAAAAAGAGAAACACCTTTCACGCTGAGAACCAAGGCTCGAACCAAGGAACCAAGAAATATTATAAATGTGTTTATCATTCAAACAGAAAAGATGTCATCAATCATACCACCGAAGAATGCAAGGAGTTTCATAAACTGTCTGTTAAGGAGAAGTATGAACTGTTAAAACAAGTGAACGCACACTTTCATTGTTTTGGTAATCACGGAAGGTGAGATTGCCCCAAGAAAAATCACTGCTCGTGTGGAAATAGTCAGCACCATCAGTCGCAATGTGAGCAGAAAAGGCCTGAGAAGAAAGAGGGCGATGAAGATAAGACAACAGGAAAGGAAACCCATGTTTTGCAAAATGATGGTGTATCCCTCTACCCGATCTACCAAGCACCAATGTGTGGAACTAATAAGGCCGTGACAGTTTTCTGCAATAGTGGTTCAAATGCCACATACTTGACGCATTGAGCATCTGAAAGAATAAAGGCTAAGAAACTTGGGAAAGTTACACTTGACGTCACCACTATGGGAAATGTTGAACAGACCCACCACACTCAACAGTACGAATTCTCCATACCCACAAACTGTGGTAAAAAGGTAACAATCACAGCTTACGGAATGGAACGAATCACTGGACTGCTCAGGTCAACAAGTTGGACAATGATGTCTTAAAGAAGTTATTCCCTAAATATGAACCGGAGTCGCTTCAAGGAAAGTCAAATTACGTTGATGTTCTGCTCGGATGTGACTACTTCGGGTTGCATCCCAGGCGAGAGGAAGCTCGGTGTGGAGACCATCTTAGTATTATGAGTGGCAAATTAGGAGTTTGCATAGGAGGAACCCAAGTTCATTGTTGGCGAAGAACTGGGTACAGAAACCACTCCCCATTGCGGTGGCTGTCGCTGCAGTAAGTGTCCAATCGTGGGGCACACATACTCATTTAAAGAGGAGCAAGAGTTGAAGATTATCCGTGAAAATTTGGAGTATGATGAATCCAATCCGTGCTGGATAACCAGTTATCCTTGGGTCGTAGACCTGAAAAGTCTACCTGATAATTACAGCGCCGCCTTAAGAACATTGGAAACACGGAGCGTACTCTGCTGAAAGACAAAGTTTGGGCGCATACGTATAAGAAACAGATGAAAGATATGGTTCAACGAGAAGTTGCTCGTCCTCTCACGGCTATGGAATTACACAAGAATGGAATGGTCCATTTTTCTATATATCTCATCTGGCTGTAGTGAACCCAAAGTCGAACTCAACACCGGTCCAGGTCTACGAAGGGGTTTCCTTGAACTCCTTTTTGGCCAAAGGTCCTGATTGCTATATGAACAACCTTACAGGAATTCTGTTATGTTAGCGAGAGGAGGCTGTGGCGCTGGTAGGTGATATTCGAAAGATGTTCAACTCAGTTTACCTCAAGGATTTCGAGAAACAGTGTCACCGCTTTCTTTGGAGAGATCTTGAAGTTAATTGCCCGCAAGATGTCTACATGATGGAACGTGTTAATACGGGTGACACCACCACGCCAGCGGTAAGTACTGAAGCAATTTACAAAACGGCCGACCGGTTCGAGAAAAACAGCCCCGAAGCAGCGAAATTGTTAAAGAAATCCAGCTATGTAAACGATGTCATCGACTCGAGACCATCCGTAAGTGATGCTGTCCAGGTCGCGAAAGAAGTAGAAGACATGCTAGCGAAAGGGGGATTTACTGTAAGACGCTGGCAGTTGAGTGGAGAAAGAGGTTCGCGCACCAGTCTTGGTCAACAGGAAACTTGCGTTGACAGAGCAGATGAAACTAAATCCTTAAGCCTACTTAAAGGAACCGAGTCAAGCGTAAGAGTTCTTGGTCTAGCATGGGATCCTGAGAAAGATTTAATATTGTATGAAGTTACGTTAAACTTTAGTAAGAAGAGGCGTGGAGTTCGTGCGGGCCCTGATTTGAATGTAACCGATCTGCCCAAAGCGTTACCGGAATTCTTGACGAAACGAACTGTTCTCGAGCAGGTGATGAAAATCTACAACCCACTCGGCCTTGTGTGTCCATTTACGTTATTAGCAAAGGTATATTTATGCGAAGTCTGGTCTCGAAAGATTGATTGGGACACGCCACTCCCACCGGATCTGAAAGCAAAGAGGAACCAATTTTTGGTCACGCTGTTTCAAATTGAGCAGTTGCGATTTCCGCGTTGTTTACGACCAAACGATGCTAACGGTCGCTCGTGGCTCATCATCCTCAGTGACGCAAGCAGCCTGGCATACGAATTTGCAGCATATAGCAGATGGTTATTACAAGACGGAACATATTGGTGGCGACTGATCATGGTGAAATGCCGAATCGCTCCTTTGAACAAATTGTCCACTCTGCAAATGGAACTCGATATCCTGCAGTGCTATCGAAGCGTGGAGGAAAGGTTATTGAATCAGAGATGTGATTTGATTTCAAAAGAGTTCTTCAGTTGGTCGACTCTGAGACTTTCTAAGCATGAACAACAAGACCAGCACTTGTTTTAAGGTCTATGAAGGCGTGAGGGTTGGTGAAATCCAAGCTGCCACTGATGGTGATCTCTTCTGCTGGGCATCGATGTCGGGGCAGAACAACACGGCAGACTGGCTCACACCTGGTTGAGATCCGGATGAATTAGGTGAAGACTCGGACTGGTGGAAAGGACCTCCTATTTTGTATCAACCAATCGAATCCTGTGGGTTAAAGTTCGGAAGTCAGAAGAGCGAGATCCTACCAGGAGAAAAGGAGCTCCGCTGCACCATGGCATCCAAGTCCAAAGTACCTTTCATCGATTATGCGAAGTTCAGTAATGTTGACAAGATCATATGGGTCATAGCAAGACTACTCAGCATCGCCAAACACAAGTCGTTTTGTGGTGGAAACACTTTACATATCATGCCGCAACTACTCAGAGATGCGGAGGATTTCATGGTAAAAGGCATCCAGGAAACGCTTGAAGAAGAGCTGGCGAAGACGGATCACAAAGGATGAAAGGGTGGTTGCTATGCATCATTCAACCCCGTAAAAGACAAGAGTGGACATTTCGTGATTGGTCAACATTTGAAGAACCTGAATCCGATGACCCCGGATACATCACTTCAGAAATTACTACCAACTCGTCATCCAGTCTCACGATTATTCATGGAACGGGTGCACAGACACAATGGACTAAGAGGACGAGATGCCACTTTAGCACGCTTCAGACAAAAGTATTGGGTCGCTCATGGCAGCAAAATTGCACAATCCGTTAAAGC
Organism: Muricea muricata; assembly: GCA_963855995.1. Classification (NCBI taxonomy): domain Eukaryota; kingdom Metazoa; phylum Cnidaria; class Anthozoa; order Malacalcyonacea; family Plexauridae; genus Muricea; species Muricea muricata. The sequence goes on from OY979716.1 coordinate 66,223,611, forward strand.
CAAATGTCAACTTTGTAAGCTGAGAAACGTCAAATTGGGGAAGCAAGAGATGGGACAGTTGCCCGAAGCGCAACTCAACCCCTGTTCACGTACACTATGATTTATTTATTTGGGCCATATGTTGTTCGTGGCGAAGTCCAGAAACAAACTAGCGGGAAAGTGTACGGCGTCATTTTCACAGATTTGCTGTCACGAGCAGTACATATAGAAGCAGTTTACGGCTACAATACAAGCTCCTTTCTCATGGTACTTGCCAGATTTGCAAGTATCCGCGGTTGGCCTCAATACATCTACAGTGATCCAGGTTCAAAATTAATTGGAGCCGAAAGAGAGCTCAAGGAACAGTGGGAGAAGATCGATTGAAGTAATTACACAAGAAGGGGGTAAAAAACGGTTTAACGTGGGTATTTGGATCTGCAGATAGCCCTTGGCACCAGGGGGCAGTCGAGTCCCTTCTAAAAGCGGCTAAAAGAGCGGTTGCTTATGCTGTTGGCAAACGACGACTCACCGTGCCTGAGTTCCTGACTGTGTGCACAGAAGCTGCTAATCTCATTAACAAAAGACCTATCAAAACTTTACCTTCCTGCAATTCAGAACTAAATGTTCTTATGCCGAACAGTTTACTATTAGGACTTTCAACAGCTAAGAACCCTGGAAATTGGCAGCCCTACGTGTACAGTAAACATCTAACGACAAGATACCATCTAGTGCAAGCCGCGGTTGAAGATTTTTGGAGAAGTGGGTGCAGCCATATGCCCCTGCGTTAGTCATTCGTCGAAAGTGGCACGTCAACACTAGAAATTTACGTCCAGGAGATGTTGTAATCGTTGCAGACAACAATGTGTTGCGAGGAAACTATCGACTGGGACTCGTACAAGAAGTATTTCCTGATGAGTATGGGAAAGTTCATCGTGTTATCTTGAAATATAAAAATTTTTGCATTGGAAAAGATCGCTCATGTTACGGAATCGGTGAAGCAGTCACGGTTTCTCGAAGTGTTCAACGTCTAGCGTTGTTGGTACCAGTAGAAGCAGATGAGGACAAGGAAGAAACGGAGTAAAGAACTGAACCTTTGAATAAACTTATGTTTACATTGTTGTTTTGTTGAAAGTATATCGTATCGACCCCATCCTCCCGGTGTGTCGGTATAACTATTAAGTGTTTCGATACGATTAAATAATACTACATAAAGTATGAGTTGTATATTATGAGCCGGCGGTAACATTAGGAAGAAGGGGAGTGAACAAACTGTATACGTATGAAAAATTCTTATGTTGTAATCTACCACAGTGTTTTACCGCACGGTTTTGTGAAAAATTATTAAAAGTTTATTCGCGTTAAAACTAGTAGTGAAGGGCAATCCCAATACAATATTCATGAGTTGAAGAGAACTTTAATGAATGATCTGGGCATTCTGGGGTTTGGAATTATATACATTTTAGTTTTATCGATAAATAGCTCTGTATAATGTAAATTTAAGAAGAGTCAAAGATTCAAATTTGAGTATTTCTGACTGATGCACTAGCATCGTTTGCATCGGTCTAGATCTGCCCCTGGTTTAGCATCTTTGTCTTTAAATGCATTTGAATTTTTCTCAGCCATCGAATGGCTCCATAGCAAATCTCTGCTCCATAGCATACCCATTATGGAGTAGATGTATTCCTTTAGATTTCCCTTAGATGTGCTTTGGTTATTATTATATTGGGACCAAAATTCACCAAGTAAAAACAGAGTTATAACATATAAAGAAAATCCTATTAATATCACTCGTAATGTTCACTGTCATAATATCTTTTTATCTTCATGCATGTATTGCTGAAGACCTTCAGTTGGGATCTTAACACTTAACTTTCAGAGATAATTAAGTCAAAAAAACTCCAATTCAACTAAGGCAATAAAGTTTTTGTAAATTTTAATTATATTTTTGCTATATATTATGCTTCTTAACATATCTAGCCATAAAAGACAGCCAGTCACAACAATTTCAGAAAATATAAAAGCAACAAATTATGAAAAATAAATTCATCTTGCAATTCAAGATATAAGATAGACTGGTTACATTGTCACACAATTGTACTAGTCAAGGGAAAAGAATTGTTCAACATGCAAAAATATTACACTGACACATGTTCTGGTATGTGGAAGACTTACTTGATCAGACTCAACATCACTATCTGTAGAACTACTTGAAGATGGGTTCGGGGACAGGCATTCGGGTGCAGGTGACCACTGGGTTATACTGGGATTGTTTGCTTTTAGCTGTTCCACATGTTTCCGCAAATCATTTGTAATTTAAAGTGTTGATGGGACTTCTAAAAATCAGCAAGAAGTTAAGGTATATAAGATAAGTTAGCAATTAGGATACCTATGTGAAGTCAGAGTGTGCAATGGTGGTAATGATTACAAGACAATTGAAAATACAGCAGAGAAAACAGAATTACACAGTTGCCACTTATAAAATAAAACATAATGCGAAGATTAGCATCTTGAAATATTGTCTTGTTTTAATCTGTATCCTGGGTTTCAAGATGCTAATCTTCGGATTATGTTTTATTTTATGTTTCTAAAAGTTGTCGGCTGGTATTGGTTTTTTCAGTTGCCTCTTAATAGGTTAATAAGTAAGAGACAAATATATGGCTGTGCTAGAAAGTAGAAACCATAGTATGTATCAACACAACAAAATACCTTAAAGATTATTAATGATACTGCATAAATGTATTATTTCTTTATCTTTAGTTTGCACAAGTTGCTTCAGTTTTATGTTTTCTTGTATCAAATCATTTGATTCCTCATCATCAGAAAAACTGTTCTAAAAAGTTAGATTGAAGGTACACTTATTATAACGTAATACAGTTCAATTAATACTACATAATTTTTTACATGGTGTTGACAATGCAAATGGTTGACTAAGCAGCTTTCATGTTGTATTGACTCCAGCTATATATAACCTGCAACAGTATACAAATATTAAGTAGAAATTACTTCATACTTACATCCGCATCTTCAGTTTGGTGTATTGGACTACCTTGATGTATACTTGTAATCTAAAAAAAATAAAAAGTGTAATTTAGCTGATTTCTTTCCCCTACAACACTCGCTCCTTTGTATATCCCTTCTTGATGAGTGTAGTAAAATATTAATTATTTGTCAGTTTGAATCATAAAAATAGGTTTTGATTAAAACAATACAAAGGGTTTCATTACAATATTTGATAACCTAAAAATTCTACCTTTTTTGAGCTAAATTGCACTTTGCTTTTAGCACATCAATTGCAGCATTACCCAAGGTTGCTAAATGAGAATGCTGCTGTTGCTTTTTTGCAGTCTAAAAAAGCAAATTATTACAGCATATGCAATTCTTATTATGTTCGTTAGGCTAAAGAATCTTTGGTTACAAAAATTTCATCATTTTTAATTCAGATTCTACGGTACCCTTTCCTACGGTGGCCCACGACGGCAACACGATTTTCTTTTTAAAGTACAAAATATTTCATTTTTAGCTGCGTTTTTTTGTTTTGAAACTGTTTTTCAGTTTCGCCAGATGTTTGTTTTTTTTTGTCACGCAAAATTTATTTTCAAGCGGTATTTTTTTCTTCAAGGGAAATTTTTTTTCGGTAGCGAAATTTATTTTCGGTAGCGAAATTTTTTTACAAGGAACATTTTTTTCGGTAGCGAAATTTTTTTTCGAGCGAAATTTTTTCCCACCAAATAAACTTTTTTCTTTAATAAGAGAAATTTGTTTTTTGACAATATTTTTTTGCTAGCGAAATTTCTATTCAAGCGAAATTTTTTATGATTGCGGGACGTGCGCAGGCCATATATTGTGCAGGCTTCAGTGTACTAGCTAGTTACTAGTCTCAAAGCTGCGTTGTGATAATATTTCATTAACTTCACAAAATATGGAGGAAAGTATAAATAATCAATGGATCTGTGTAAAATGTGCCTGTCGTTTGGAAATAGCTTTAAATTTTGCCCGAAATGTGGATTAAACCTCTCCCAGCCTCTGAATACAGAAACGAGCACCCGAAGCGTTGAAAATGACCAACGCTCCCCCTTTGCAAAGCCCAGGAAATCAACTCAACGAGCACGGCTTACGCCATCGAATGCAACAGTTCCCCAGCGTGTATCTTCTGCTTCATCAGGTGCTGTTGTTCAGACGAGACTTCAACTCCCTGGTTTTTCAATCTACAAGACCGAAAAAGAAAAGCAGCGGTGAGGATTCAATTCAGTGGGAATCATGGGAGAAAACGAGAAACCAAGGCGAAGCGAGACCCTTCCAGTAAGTGTTTAAATCACTTCTGCTGCTGAATCGATTGTCAAAGCTGCAATTTCCAAGCATGTTGCATTCAACAAGCGTTTTGATAAACGACATCCCGTGTACTGTCCATTCCTGGCACTAGTCCCCCGGAACCATTTACTTTATTGAGATATAAAGAAGCCTCCGGGTTTGGTTGGTCTAAAATAACCTTTTACTTGGGTATTCGAGATCTAGTAAATGATCTACAGCGCGCTATTGAATCTGATCCGGTTCAGAAAATGATGACAGTATTGTTGGGAGCTCTTACCTGCCTGCTAGTCAACACCTTGATGAACCAACTACCTCCAGCTGCACTGAAGTCAGAAATACTAATGAAGAGTCTGATGTCTTGTTGATGGTGAACTGCCCCACATGTCATGAGAGGTATCCTGTCACTGACATAGAAGAGCATGCAGATCTCTGTGCGGATGATGCTTCAGTGGAATTTCCTGATCCATTTGCACATAACAATTCAAGTAGTAGTGTTGATGTAAAAGGTAATATTTATGGTCCTAATGTAGCTATGCTGTCTATGAAACTGATGCTTGAATTTAGAATTCAATATATATTGGAATTTTTTTTTCATGTTTAGATGAAAGCAAGTCAGTCAAATCTCTTAAAATTGAAATCATGATTTTAAAGAACTCAGTAAAAGCAGATGTCATCAGGGTCACTGTCAGACGCAAGCATCTTTGGCAAGACTATAAAAAAGCAAGACAAAACAGTTACCATCCATTTAACTTGATCAAAATTACTTTTTGTGGTGAATCTGCTATTGACGATGGGGGCCCTAAACGAGAATTTTTTTTCTGGTGAGGAAAAGTCAGTTCAGTTAGTTATGATTGTTTGATTAAAAAGGGTTGCAGTCAAACTAAATATACAGTATTCCTTACAACTATTAAGTGTGATGTAAATTATATCCTCTTTTTGCAGAAATGATGAGTTACTGCAGGTCAAGGCTTTTTTCACATCTGTGTTGTCTTTGGCTAATGAAGATTTCAGAATTGCTGATGAATTAATGGCCATGTCTGTTATTCAAGGAGGGCTAGGTCCATATCTTTTCTCCTCTGTTGTATACAACATTATCAGCAAAAACCTTCATATTGAGGATTGCAAAACAAGTTTCTTGAAAGAAACCTGTGTTAAGGTATGATATTAAATAATTAATTTCTGTAATATACTGTTAATTAACATACATAGGGTTGTTCCAGAAAAGAACAACCACCCCCCCCCCCATGGAGGAAATTAAAAATAGCCCCCTTCTCTCTAGACATACAAATTTAATTTTTTTTGCTGGTTGCCCCCCCCCCCCTCTCCCCTTCTCTGAATGGCAGAGATGTCTTCTGCCAATGGGGTTATGCATCGTTTGAAACAACCTATAGATTATATTAGCTGTTAAATGAGTAGTTTGGTATTGTAAGTTGCCATTTGAAAATTAAATTAATTATGTCTTAAATGCAAATATGCAATATTATTTAAAATAGTTGCAAGAAGCTGATGATAATGAAATTAAACAAATACTCATGGAAGACAAAGTCCTTGATATTTTGGGTACTGTAGGATACAATGGTGTTCCATTTCAGGAAAACAAGAATTGAGTAAGTCTTGGAAGTGATGGTAACACTAATAAAATAGAGAGGTTTTCAACTGGATTGTTGAAAAATGTTGACTTGGTTGTTTAAGTTTCCTGGTTCAGGATGATTAGTTTATTAAATTTGGTGGTTACCAATAAATGTAAATGTATTAATGGACCATTCCCCAATTCGACAAACTTTTATATTCGAAACCAATTTTAGCACAATTGGAATTAGAGCGTCCTAAATTTAGTGAAATTGTCAAGTTTGATTGCAAAATATTGTAAAATGTCGAAAATATAGTCCTGTAAAGTTTGCGAATTTTGTATACTTTTGTATTATGAACGGAAAAGCATTACCACTATGTGGGAATGTGGTAATGCTTTTTCCCGCGTAATACAAAAGTATACAAAATTTGCAAACTTCACATTAGTAATATTCTTTGACATTTTACAATATTTTGCAACCAAACTTCACAATTTCACTAAATTTAGGAAGCTCTTTCCAACTGTGCTAAAATTGTTTTCAAATTTAAAAGTTTGTCTAATTGGGGAATGGTCCATTGCAATTTAGAGGTGCATTTTTCTGTGCATAGTGGACTTCTCCAAAAGAGTTAACCCAATGCATAGCAAGTACAAATAAATTAAATTACCACTTCTTCAATATGATTTATGGTTGTACAGTAAATAAACTTTGTAGTTCTTACATGTATTTTTCCTGTTTAATAGATCAATTTGCCTATATGATCAAATACTTGAGGGTACAATGCCAATGATCTTGCACATAATTGATGGCCTGAAAATTTATGGCCTCCTCTTAGCTATCCAGAATAATCCAGATATCTGGAAACCCGTCTTTGTAAAGGAAAGTATGCCTGTGATTACACCAACCACACTCCTTGATTAAGCTGAGGCAATTTACAGTTTTTAACAGCTAGGACGAGAAAAAGAAAGTGATGTTTTTTATCATTTTTCTGCTGTTGTTGATTCCATGACAAATGAGGAGTTGCAAGTGCTTTTCAAATGGGTGACTGGTTCAACAATGCCACCTCTGGGCTTGCCCAAAAAAATCAAGATAACATTTCTTGGTGGTTGTGATGAAAGATGTTGCTGTAGACCTACCACATCAACATGTGACTTGAGAATCACTTTGCCTTTACATTTATTAGATGCATTTGAGAAAATGAATGAAATTCTTTTATTAGCCTTAAACGAATCTGGGGGTTTTCACCTCCTTTAAATACATTCACTACACTACTGTAATTGCTGGTATTATGTTGAACAGTTAAATATTGTCATCTAGTTAAAAGATGTTGTTTCACTCAACAAAATTATTGATGTTACAAAACATTTCGAGGACTTACCAGGAAAGTTTAAACAATTTTTTCAGGTAGTACACTTATCATTTTAAGTTTTGAGGTGCATAGTGGATGAGGTGGAGTTTTTTAAAATGTAAGAATTTTAATGTTTTTGGTTAAAATTTTGAAAATCTATATTCTTCTAGCTATTGTTCAGAAAATTTCTCATTGTATGGCCGTTAACTGTACTGTAAAAAAATAAATATATTCTATATTCCTATTATGCTCAAATTCCCCAACACAAGAAACAAAACCTTACATACTTTTTTGGGCAAGAAAGTATTTTAAAATTCCACATCACTCCACTGACAAATGCTGACCTTTTAGATGCTACATTGTTAAAGATTGACATTTGTATTAATTATTGCTATTATTATTTGCTATTGCCATAAGAGTGAAGTATGCACTCTCTGCTTCCTCCCAATTTTTAGGTTCTGCTAGTTCAATGTTATTTAATATAAAGTTAAAGCATTCATTATATATATTTTGTTCTGACTGATAGTTCAAAAAGTTTTCCTGTGCATAATTTATTAGCTCTTCAGAAATGGGCAGGGTTAATTCATCAACTCCCCCGTGACTTTCTGGCTGGTAAAACAGTTCATCTGGTATTCCCGAAGTTGTGTCAAACCTGGAGGGTCTAATTCGATGGGTGTTCCAGTGCTCTTTTACCTCATCAAGATCTTTTTGAATCAGAGATGAAAAGCAAATCCAAAGACATTTGGAGGCCATTATCTGTGTTCAGGTGGCCTTTCTCAATCAAATCTTTGAAGTAGTTGATCCACCATGTCGATCTACCTCTTCTAAATTGGGACCACCATGACTCTATTCTCTGGTTGGCAGGAGACGTTCCAAAAAAGTGGGAATCAGAAGAGGATCGGAACTCGCACTGAAGTGCCACCATGACGCCATTCTGCATGCCACAATCAGTCCTTAATTTTGCAGGGCATCCATATTTGGCCACACTTTCAATATAAAACTGCCCTGGTACCAGCGGATTGTTGTTTGATTGTGCTAAACGAAGCCAAATGATTTTCCGACTTTATCCATCAATACATCCATGGACCAGAAAACGATAAGGCTTTAACTTGTCGTAACCATCGGTGTGCCAGCAATAGTTAGGACCTGGAACACAGTATGTCCGTCGCTACAAACGCCAAATTTCGATTCCTTCTGGGTCCAATTCTCTCATTAGTTGTTCTACAACACGTCGAGGTACTTGATAACCACTTATGCGGAGGGCATGCCAAATCGAACGATACCCTCCCATACATGCAGGACCTCTTAATTTCTCTTGAATGAGTTCATGTATTTCATCGATGTTGTAATCTGGCTGCCTTCTTTTCAAACCATAGCTAAGTAAATGCGATCATAGTGTTCGCTCAGACTTATGTACCCCATGCCGTTTCGAAAGAAAATCAACGATTGCATCATATTGGAACCCTCTTGTAAAATAGTATTTGATTAAGCTTTCCTCATTGTCTTCTGAATCGCTTTGATTTCCCTCGTTGTTCATTTCACAAAATATTAAAACTATGTGCAAAGGCAGCAAAAGAGCAAAGCACTGCTATACCCACGAAATACTTCATATACTCCGGTGTAATCGGTAAACCCACTGAGTTTATTTTAAATGGTAAAACAATTTCGCTAACAAAAAAAATATCGTTAAAAAACAAATTTCTCTAAAAGAAAAAAGTTTATTTCTTGTAAAAAAAATTTTGCTCGAAAATAAATTTTGCTACTGAAAAAAAATTTCGCTACTGAAAAAAAATTTCGCTACCGAAAAAAAATTTCCCTTGAAGAAAAAAAAATGCTTGAAAATCAATTTTGCGTGACAAAAAATGAACATCTGGTGAAATTGAAAAACAGTTTCAAAACAAAAAATAATGCAGCTAAAATTGAAATATTTTCTACTTCAAAAAGACAATCGTGTTGCCATTGTGGGCCACCGTACTTTCCTCCTGTTCTGCGTCTTCTTTACTGTCATGAAATCGTTCATTTCTTTTAGACATTCTTTGCCCCCTACCATGATTAGAGGTGGTTGTCAGACCAGTCTCAACATATCTTTTCTTGTACTGGTGAATAGTTTCATAGTTATCTAAAATAAATATACCATTTGTCATATACTGTCTAAAATTGATGGTCCAAACAAAACTAAGTTTGGTATTGTTGGATGAAAATTTTAAACAACACTAAACTGTTTCCAACATCTAACATAGCATGCGAATTACAGAAATGATGTTGCATCTAACATAAAGCACTATGTTGGCCTTGTTGAGAGATGGCTTTATCTATTATGTTTTAGTTTAACTTGGATACTACAATATAAAATTCAATCCATCAAACCTACAGTTTTAAAATATACCAAGAAACTTCAATGCAATACTTCAAATTCATCAGCAAATGAAACATTTACATACTAGAACACTTCCATTGCCTCATGCCATGAGATTAATGCCCCCACTCCATTTTGCACCAAAAACTCGGAATTGCTGAATTTGCTTTTCATGCATTAACAACCAATATATTTACTGATCAAAAATTTCAACTTAGCATAGTTTTATTAAAAGGATTCCAAATAAAAAGATTTTCTATTCTTGAACTAAAATTTTCACAAATTTGCTTTTGCTACATTTGTTCCGCTTAAGATTTCAATCTTAAGCTTAGGTATAGCTAATATATTGAATAGCCTTATTGGCCTATAAATATGACTTTATTATACTCAGTATCTAAATGATACCACAGAATCGACGTTTTGAGCAATTGCCCTTCGTTGGGATTTATTGTTGTGTTTTAAGTATGAATGTTTATTGTATGTGCAGCACAAATTGGAGAATGTCTTGGCAATGCTGCAACAGATACAAGTTATATACAAACTCAGTATATGGTAGTGGATAAAACTGTTAATCTTTCCAGTGAGAAGCCTTAGCTCAGGTGTTTTCTGCTCTATTATTTATAGTACAAGAACATCTAAGAATGCTAACTTTAAGACCTTCCTCAATTTCTGTCAATCAGTGTGAGACTGTTAGGACTGCCCAGGCAGACCCCTGTTTTATATTCGTGCTGAAACCTTAGATCTTCATGGGATTGGGGATTTTTGGCAAAAGATTTCCCAAGTTGCTAGGTGTTTCTAGATGGACTGGCTGTTGACGAGTCCAGTTATATGGCTTGCAAAACCTCCAGTAGTTCAGTTTGTTGACAGATCCTGAAGCTAATGAAATAGTTGCAGAATGTCTAGGTCGCCATGGTTTCACAGCTGGATGAACATAGTTGGCAGGCTATTTGAGGTCACTGGGTTTACGAATACAGAGAAGAAGAGTTCCTAAAAGTTCAACCAGGGTCGACCCATGAAATACTCCTTTGCGATGGGGAATTGTTATTGCTCGTCAACAGTAATCTGTACTGTGACCAAATTCTTTATGGCGATTGGATGGGCACCACTCTCACTTGTTGGGGCCTTATGGTGCATGGGTGGATTGATGGTTTTTCAAGACGAATAATGTTCTTGAAATGCAGCAACAACAACCTGTCACAAACTGCTTTGGAGCTATTCATGAATGCAGTTGAGAGACGGGCCTATGGCTGTCGCATATTCGCATTGACCATGAGGTTGAAAACATATTGGTATGTGATGCCATGATTGTGCAAGGGGTGAAGGGAGGGAAGTTTTATTGCAGGCTCTTCCACAAGAAACGAGAGAATTGAAAGAGTTTGGAGGGATGTGTTTACATGTGTATGCAGCTTTTTTTATTATATATTTTATGCCATGGAAGATGCTGGTTTACTTAACATCAACAAACCTATTGATTTGTTTGCACTTCATTTGACATACATACCAAGAATAAATTTTGCTCTTGGTGAGTTTGTGGAGGGAAGTAATCATCATCAAGTGAGAACAGCCAGACACTGGTCTCCATATCAGATAAGGGTAAATGTATGCTTAATGAAAACAACCATTAGCACATGGAAAATTGGATGAAGATCTTGATCACATTGCAGTGTATGGTATCGATCCAGCAGGACTATCTCCTTTTGAGGATAGTGACAACAACATAGTAGTTCCTCCAGTGAATTTATCTGTAAACAGTCAGCTTGTTCAATCATATGTTGAGCTGAATGATCTGGCAAAACAGGGTGTGGATAATATCAAACACCAAATTGGGGGAGGTTCTAAGAGAAGGAGCACAATTCAGTCCAGACCCTCAAAACGTTTAAAAACTGGTTCTCAAAAGAAAGTCGCCACTTCCACTAAAAGCAGTAAATGGAGAACATCGCCACTCGATACACAAGAAAATATTTTTGATAGTCCACCTACTAAATGGATGTGGAAAATCAGAACTCGAATCATTTACAGTACCACCTACACAGATTGAAAGGTGCCAACTGTGTATCAGCATTTCAGACATTATTTGCTGGTTAAAACAAGTTGTTTCAGAATGAAGGAAATTGGCATCGGACGTGACAAGTACGCTAAAGGCTACACATTGTTTGTGTTTGATCTGACAGCTGATCTTTGCACCAGAGATCATCTGCAACCCATTAAAAATGGTAATTAAAACTGGAAGTTCAGTTTGGTACAGCTCTTAACCTGGCTATAAACATTGTGGTGCTCGGAGAGTTTCAAAACCCTATTGAGATCGATGCTAACCGCAACGTGTTTTGTGATTTTAACAGTTAGAATGAACACCCTTCAAATTTTAAACGTGCTTCAAAGTGATCCATTCACCAAATCGGTGTTTACGAGTGTACTACCTTCAGATCATTTACCGGATATTGTGTTAGAAAGACCTAAGGGCTATACCGTAAACGTTGATGGTAGTGACAAACCAGGTAGCCATTGGGTTGCAATGTTTTTTTACGACGACACCTGATGGAGAGGGAGATGGAGCGACTGAGTTTATGGATCCCTTGGGGGAAAAACCCAACCATTATAGCAAACACTTTAAAACATTTCTACAAAACAATAGCAGTACTTTTATTTATAATAAACATGTCTTGCAGTTGCCATGGTCTAATGTGTGTGGCCATTTCTACATAGATGTAGAAATATACCCATGTCAACTATTACTAATATGTTTACGAATGATAAGGAATGGAACGATATGCTTGTAAGGGATTTTATACATACATAGTTTTTTGTGCAATAAATGTATTAAAAGACAAACAAGTTATTTCAGTTTCATAAATGTATTTATTTCATACGTCATACACTATTTAAACCATTTGTATGGTCGTCTAGCTAGTCAAGCCCACCGTTTTCTAGCTTTAGGTCTAACCCCCCAGCAAAGGTGCTGTAGCAACGCTACTAGCTTCTTCTAGTTCGGGTTGATGCAGTGCTCCGATTTTATAATCTTGTATTGTTTTTAAGCGATTCTCATTTCTAACAATTCCCTCTGGGATATTAACATCACTCAATGCTTTTGCAAAATGTCTCCAACCATAAGGATTAAAATTTTTCCTGTGACATAGGGTGTCGTTAACTAGGTCTACACAATTGCAGTGTTGTAGTCAAGTCCACAAAGCACGAGCACAAGCCCCTTTGGAGAATTTCAAGTGCAGCTTTTCCGGGTCCGAGTCTCAAATATTTCGAGTCCAAGACCGAAATAAAATGACGAAGTATGATAAATAATTATAAATATCCCCAAAAAGTGATAACGTGTCAATTTTTATATGTATTCTTTTTTTGTAAACATGTTGTATGTTAGTAACATCACAATTCACAATGTAAAACATGATTTAATGAACATTATTTGAATGTCACCTTAGTAGGCAACCCAAAAATTGCAATAGTTGTCTAAAAGTCATGAAGTTAATCCAGTGTTTCATTGCATTTTAGAAAAATAAGTTTCGAAAGTGTTTCTGCACCAAGTCTTGCTCTGTGAGGGCACATGAAAAGGCCACCATGTGAAAATACTCTTTCTACAGGCACCCTTGAAGCTGGGATGGAAAGGACCCTCATTGCCAAATTACAAAGGTGCGGAAATTTCTTTTTGTTGTCTGACCAGAAATGAAACACATGACAACGTCCTTCCGTTGGATCATACCCATCAACTTCCTGCAAATATTTTAAACTGTTCTTGGCTGTTAAAGCGATATTTTCTGCACCAACTTTTCTCTTTTGCATATAACTATCATAACAGGAAAACAGTTGAGGGAGTTTGCGTTTTCCAGTGTTGCTATGTTCAACATCTCCTTCGGAATCTAATTCTTTTCCCTAGGTTTTTGAGATGGTTCCCCACTGGATGCAATTTCCTCTGATACTGTTGGGGTCAGCGATTCTACTTCAGCAATGACTTGGTCTGTAACAAAAATTACAAACCCAGAAATTGATTCTGTCATTCTGTATTGTTGTGATCTTTTAGACTAGCACATTGAAAATATTGCTCACAAGAGTACAATACCCACCTTCCAAACGGTTCTTAAGATCTAGCTTTGGGCTGCAGCATTAACCCCATCCACCAAAACATCCAAGTCAACGAAATGCATCACAAACTTAGGGTCTAGGACTTTATCCAAAAATTAATCGTCAGTAACTTCTGGCTCTTTTATCATATTGCAAGGTACAAATATACCATGAAAATGCCTCCGTAGCGATGTTGATAAAGCCATTACAAGTGCCCCACAATATCTTGCCCTGTCCTTCATTTTGCTCAGATGGGTGTTTAAATCTAAAACAGTTGGTACCACAAGGCTTATAATTGCAGTTTGATCACCTAAGTATATAGTATATACAACAAAATATACATTATAAAATGATAAATAAAGATAGTGAAAAACATTGTGCAAAATAGATGTTGGCTTATAATGTTATTCCTTCATCTTTTATACACAGTTATTCAGCTGCAATTAAAAAACTTCAGAAATTACTGTGTAAACGCTTTATGTACCTTGTGTCAGATCTGTTGCTTCCGAGAATGGGGCAAGAATATTTGCTAGCTCGCCAAGCTGACTCTACTCTCTTGTAGTAAACACAACATTATTGAATTCTTCACTACAAACCTCTGTCAAAACATGGTGGTCTAACTTAAGGAGTGCTTTTAGTTGTTGTAAGTTGAGTTCCAACGAGTTGCATTAGCTGCCGGAATGGAACGATTTGCACCAAACTTGGATTCAAACCTGTGTTGAAAACATTAAAACAAGTAGAGTTCACATTTAAATCTTATAATAACAATTGTTAGGTTCATATTTCATAAATGCAATTGTACTTCAGTTGTACTTACTTCTCCTTCAACACAGTACTTCTGTGCAATGAAGTTGATAGCTTATGAGATTTTGCGATTGTTTTTGCCACACATTTTGTTCCCTTAAGTCCATCACCAATAACCAGCTGTATGGCTATGCACAAAGCAGGAGTCTTTTTGCAGTTATTGTCTAGTATATCTTTGATCTCGTCCTCATCTTCGCCACAGAGTACTACACAGAGGGCTCACTCGACGAAAAAAGTGTAACGCGGATTGGTAGTTGTCAGGGGGGTGAATGCCTCGATGCACTTGCTAAGAATTTTATCCCAGCAAGTGCATAGAGGCATTCACCCCCCTAACAACCTCAAAAGGCTATGAACTTCGCCGCCATTTTGAATTTTTCAGGGGAGTGACCACCACTCTTTAGCAGATGTTTGAGCAAAAGGCCGTTATGCAAAAATCATAGGAAAATGAATGAAGTGAGCCCTTTGTGTAGTACTCTGTGTCTTCGCTATCCAGAGTTTCCAAGATTGATTCATCATCAAGAACTTGTGGGTGCGTTACAGCCTCATCACTTTCATCAGATGTTTCACCATCATCCTCAGCAGGAAAATGAACTTTAATGCACTCTTCATATTTGAAGCATTATCTGTCAAAAATGTATTCCACCTTATTGCTTAGGTCATAGGTTTCCAGAATGTCATCAAAGGCTGCTGCAATTCTTGTTCCAATATGAGATCTGCTAAATCGCTGACAGCTCAATAGGAACGATCGCAATTCCTCACCACCTGACTTGGGTTCTAATACATTTGTATGTGCAGTGTCACCAAGAAAAGATCTCATTACTCTGTCTGACCATATGTCTGCTGTAAGCAATATTGAATCCTTATCCTTTATAGTATCTTTAATTTTGTTTCTAACTTTTTCAACACATTGTTTCAATGACACATTTGTTACTGTAGAACGGGCCATAGGTACGAACCTAAATTTGAAAAAGTGTAGTTACAGTAACATCGTAACCACAGCACACATTACAATCTCATAATCTATTAAATAAAAAGGTTTCTAGCTGCTACTGCTTAATGCAAAAAATTGGAGCTGTCCAGACAAGGTGCAGAAAAAATCTACTTAAGTTATACTGGAATTTCAGGAGAAGGAGCCTGTTAATGTTGTTAATATGTTAACATAACCGAAATATGGAATTGAACAAGTGGCAAGCCAGCAAAAACAACCCATATATACGCTCAAACAAAACAAATTCGAGACTCGTTTGTGGCATATAATTTAGGGCAAGGAAGTGCTCAGGCAAAATGTTTGGTCTAGAGGCTCTCGCTAACCTACGTTTTTCTAGAGGAACAGGCGGACCTCTAGACTCAGAGGAAATGACGCATCTCTGTGCATGTTGTCAGCGAAATGAGTCCTGATGGTCTAGGGACCACCCTTGGTATACTGAGACAGTAAGGGTACTCAAAACCCGAGAGAGCATGCAAAAACTGTAGGTTTTTCTAGAGGAACAGGTGGACCTCTAGATAACGGGGGAACAGGCGAACCCCCGTTCAGGCTCGTCATCTCGTCGATGTTGAGTACTGTTTGGACTGGTGACCAAACATTGTTAACGGCACTCAACTGAAATGACTCACACATCGAGTCTCTAGGTCAGGTCATACTGGTCGGTTTGCGATCTGAATGACCTGTAAAATACACTTCGCGTGGCGAAGTGTTGTCCCAAGGGACAGCACTTCCCTGCCATATTTTAATCGATTAAATATCTCCGTAGTTACAACGATATAGTATATGTATATTACTTATATTTAGGTAGGTGCTGAACATCTTCATATGCAAACACTGTTCACTATTGTCCGTGCCGTGCTGTGGGGAGGTGGGTGGGGTTTTTTTTATTTTCAGGAGAATTTATCATTTTCAATGCTCAGAAGTTCAACCAGTGATGTTAACACGGTGGCTCTGGTCTTGCGAATGATCCTAGCTTGTGTTACATGCAGACAAAATGCCTTTGGAATTAGAGGGCTATTGTGTACTTTCACGTGGAGTAAAAACCCAGGAAAAAAGCTGAGTATACTTGTGATTGGTTCGAACAGGACGTGCATCGGTTGTTCACATGCTAAGTTGCCAAAGTTCAACTCCATAAGAGGTTTTAAAATATTAATCGAGCGAAGAAAGGGGTAGCATTGTTATAATGAGAGTTACCTGAACCCTCTTTGTGCTAAAAATAACGCCTAGTAGAGCTAGTAGGTTAATACTGGATTAATGACGATTTTCTTTGATATATTACTCCATTAACCACAATTTATAGCTTTGCATAAATATGATATGTTAAGTTGACTTCATACTATGTGTTTATATCCTTAAAGAAGATATATTTAACAGTCAGTGTAATAAAAAAATTGTGTATAGAATATACTGTGGATTAACAACTTCCATAAATTCTCTGAAGTGCTGGTTCTCTACCAACGATATAGGAAGACAGCATGCAATGATAAGATTCTTAATTAGAGGCATTGAAGGCTTTTTGATGTGGATGTTGCAAACTATAAGGCTGTACTGGAAGCATGTGTCCAGATGATGATGATGTAAATGTATTCATACTCAGTTGATTTTTGTCACTCTCCATCCCTGCACCATTTTTGATATATTCTCAATATCTTGAAGTTCAAAGGGCTAAATTAGTAAGGTTTGTGCATAGAGAACTGCAAACTAGGGAAGAAACCGGCAGATATATATTCTTAACTGTAGCTACATCTACAATCCTACAGCTTACTGTTTTTAATGCTTTATCCGAAAATATAGTTGCATCTTTGATTATTAAGGCGAGGGATGCTGCATGCATGTATTTCTAGTTAATAAACTGAAGCATAGATCAAGAGACAAATGGTGTGGAACTCTGATGTAGCTATCAAAGCTAAACAAAGTTAACTGCATAAATGTCGACAGTATGTAAATATTTTAGCCAGGATTTATAATAAAAGCCTGATCAATTATAATTACGTAAGAGGTGGATGTTTTAATCAACTAGTTCACAAAATACAAGTGTCACAGACTGTTTGTGTACATAAAAGTTTAATCAAACCAATTGCAAGGTGCAAGGACACCACAAGGTGCAAAAACTAAAGTGCAAGGACGGTTTGAAATACTAAATTGAGGTTCAACATTCTTTATACTTTATATGAGAGCCTTAAGCGCTTACCTCTCCTTGTGAGTTCGTTGTGAGTGTCTGGTAAAATTTGAGGTCATTCCACGTGAATTTGCCGACATTTACATGTTAAATATTTTCACGTTCCCAACATTTTAAAATTTAGATTAATATGTTTTGTAGTGTTTACAAGGGATTGACTACCTCACGGGCATTCTTTGTGGGTGACATCAATATTTTTGGCATGCGGTTGTTCATACAAATTCGTTATTTCTTTGTAAATAATCGTAATGTGTTCGTATTTGGACTATTCTCACTCACTGGGACTGTATCTACTTAACCAAATTTAGCTAAAGAGGGAGCGCATAGCACAACAATCATTACTCGCCCTTTGGGCTCGCGCTTTTGCTAAATTTGGTATCAGTGAGTGAGAATAGTCTTAAATATAATACCTTTTGCTAGTAAAGTTTAATATAGCAAAACAGTGCGTTTACGTCTAAGTCCACTGTGACATATTTGCTACTTTGCTACTTTTATAGGATACACAAAACACGAGGGTACCCATATCACTGTGACACCGTTTTGCAATCCCAATACGAACACGCTACGATTATTTATGAAGAAATAACGAATTTGTATGAACAACCGCATGCCAAAAATATTGACGTCACGCACAAAGAACGCTCGTGAGGTAGTCGATCCCTGTTTACAAACTACAAAGGTTCGTGAACGTCATGCTTAAGGACAAGATTTGCGAGAAAAAAAGATTGGGAAATTCCTTTAGCATTTTTTTTTTCGCCAAAAGATGTTTCCACTTTAATTTTGTCAAGTGAAAAATCTATCAGAGGCTTTTGCGACAACAGAGTTCCCAATTTTAACAAAAAAATCATGCTCATAAAAAATCATACATTGGCGCACTCGTACAGGACTTGATCTTATTTCCCAAGTCCAGAAGCATCAAGAGCGAGTTCAAGTCTGAGTCTTTGATATTGAGTCCGAGTCCGATGTGTTCAAGTCCAAGTCATACCCTCAAGTCGGGACTCGAGTCCGAGCGCAGACTCGAGTCCTACAACACTGCCACGGTGCTGCCTGGAATAAGTTTGCCCTCGTATACCACCTGGGATTTGTCATCCCATGTAATCAAATCTTTATTTTCCTTCAATTTCTTGACAAGTTGTCGGGCTCTAGTTTTCATCATAGGAGGGATACTTTCTAGAATATCAGTTTTGATATTGTCCAGTAGAACTACAGGTTCTGGTTGTGTTTCAGGCCTCTCTGTAGTCGGTTTAGAGGATACTACACTTACTCAAACCGGCTGAGTCATTCTCTTATCATAATAATTCAAGTAGCATTGAAGAATTTGACTATATAGTCTAGCTTTTTCATCTTAAGTGATGTCTTGTCTCTTAAGTAAACTATCCAATTCTGAATCTAAATGATTAACTTGAGAGGTCAAAGGTGGAACAAATGATTTACTTTGTGTTGTATCCTCTGCCATATGCTCTGGCATGAGGACTAACTGCTTAACATGTTCCATTATTTAATCAAAAGACTAGCCAATTGTACAACTATCGGTGTAAGGATTAATGACAAAAAACCTTTCCCCTTTTGTAAAAGCACTTCTCTTTGCTGATTCAAAGGGTTCCGATTGTCAGCGACAAAACGTAAATCTTCTTTGAATGGGATCAACGTTTCAACACACTAGGATTAACTTTAATTGTTTTTAAATAAACATTCATACAACACTCTGTAAACGCCTCTAGCAGATCGTCGTGTTCGACTTCAAGTAGCGCCTTTCGTTGAGCCGGAGTACACTTTTGTAACACTTTTAAAAAGTCAGAGTTCCTTCTAAGATGAGCTGACATGACTAAATGAAACTTCTTGCGATGAGACAAACTGTTTTATGTTCGCGGTACATAGACATAGTGTTTGTCGGTTGGAAATAAGCCAGACCTTAAGCGCGTTTCATCTGGACATGTGGGTGTTAGGTCGATAAATAAATATGAAAATGGTTCAGTTGTTACCATTTGATACGCTTGTTGAAAACATTTCACGTTGTGTGGGTAAATTTGCTTGGCTAAGTAAATAACCTGACTTGATCTCTGACATTCTTTGTTAACACAATATAACTGGCGTTTAGTGAAATGGTGCGGTGATCTTTACTCTGATGAAATAGGTTTGGAACTATGTAAATCACGCTGAGATTCCCGTGATGAGACTTTTTTGTACATAATTTCACAATCACTGGATCTCGCTCCCCCATCATATCATCAAATATAGAAAGATTTTGCGTCTTGGGGTTGATACTGTTGAACATTACATCTGGTACACCTTCAATAAACTCAATGTTCGGAACTAATGATTTTATCTCAGCAAATGTATCCTGATACTTGGAATAAAAATATTTAACGTTCTCAGACGGTGGGTCAATCATCACTTGAGCGTTGCTTAGCAATCTCTTGACAAACGTTGTTTTGCCAGTTTTTGTACCGCCTGAGGCAAGGAGGCCAAAGAGATGTCTTAGTTGTAACGAATGCGTGACTAAACTGAGCAATGTAAGTTTGCAAAACGTTATATATACCATTTCATATTCTATTGCTTTGATGTAATTTCATATGTTCCTTTAAAATGCAATCCTAAGGGAGAATTTTCGCTTGCCTTAAATAATATTGTCCGTCTCTTGTCGACAAGTGATGATAATCTGCCAAATGATTAGAAAGTTTGAACAAGCCTTGCTTCTCACGCAGGGGACAGTCTTTACCCAAACGTGGCATGATGCAAACTAAAATTATTAAACTTAAACAGATAACTAAATATTGTTAAACATAAAACCAAACACTGTTTTTGTAAAAAGTCCCGTGGAGGGGCAAATTGTGTCCTGCAAAGTGATATAAGGTTTTGAAAAAGTCCCGAAAGGTCGAAATGTCGCGAGAGCACTGGGACCAAGTTGCCCCTGTGTTTTGTGTATTTCTCACTCACTGGGACTGTATCTACTTCACCGAATTTAGCTAAAGAGGGAGCGCGTAGCGCGACAATAAGCGTACTGTTTTGCTATATTAAAACTATTCTCACTCACTGGGACTGTATCTACTTCACCAAATTTAGCTAAAGCGCGAGCCCGAAGGGCGAGTAATGATTGTCGCGCTACGCACTCCCTCTTTAGCCAAATTTGGTGAAGTAGATACAGTCCCAGTGAGCGAGAAATGTGACAACCCAAGAATGACTCGATATTGATAGTTATTATATGTAAGGGGATACACAAAACACAGGGACAACTCGATCCCAGTGCTCTCTCGACATTTTGACTTTTAATAATAATAATAATAATAATAATAATAATTACTGATATTTATACCGGTTAATTCGTTCAGAATTGAAATAATCTGGTATCAATCAAAGACCTGTACTTAGTATAATATTAAAATCCCTATTTAATTACTAATATATATATATATAAATAATTAAAAATGTAAGATATTAAGAAGTAAAAGGTTCATGCAATGTCCACAGTCCATAAGAGATTGTTATATATTAACAACCCTTCATTTAAATTTGAACCTTAGCAAACTTTTCTCATCCCTTATATCTTTGGCTAAGTCATTAAAAATTAAGGCCCCTTGTATAGCAAAGTGTTTACCGCCAGACTCTGTCCTAGACTTAGGTAGTTTCAATAGAGATTGATTTCCTCTTGTGTTCTTTTCATGGTCCATTACTTGGAACTGATTTTCAAATAATTTAGGTGCAAGATTATTAAGAATTTTAAAAACATCAACTGCAATTCTTTGTTTACAGGTCATCTCAATACTGTCCCAGTTTACTATTATCCCCATTGCTATTACTCGACTTACTTTATCCTGAATGGATTAAAGTTTATCCCTTGCTCCTTTAGGCAAACTCGGTTGTAGATCGTAAAGCAAGATCGGTCATATCATTGTCAAATAAATTGTTTCAGCAACATATGAACCAGTGCTTTTGCGTATATGGGACAACATTTTAACAGGTGCTGCAGCCCTTTTGTATAATTCACGAACATACTGTTGAAGAGTTAAGTGATTGTCAAGGGAAACTCCATGATATTGATACGTAGTTACTTCGTTAATAACTGTGTTGTTGTGTTAATCGATATATCTTGTTGAGTTGATAATTCCTTACTAGATCCATACTACACAAATTCTGTCTTCCATTTCTTCAAATTCAGAATCAGATAATTTTCATCAAACCAGCTAGCGATAAAACTCACTTTCTTATTTAGTACTGTTTCGACCTCTCTGGCACTTTTATCGGCGTAGTAGATCACTGTGTTGTCTGCATAAGGAAGTATACTGCTGTTGTTTAACTTTAAATGAATGTCATTGATTAGTAACGCAAACAGAAGAGGGCCCAAGATAGATCCTTGAGGAACTCCACTAATGATTTTCTCCATATTTGAATTACAACCATCACAGGAGACAAATTGTGACCGGTTAAAGAGATAATCCTGGAACCATAGTAGTTCTTTATTCTTGATCCCATAGCTCGGTAATTTCCCTAACAAGTTGGCATGATGGACGACATTAAAAGCATTTCTTAAACCCATGTATATAGCTCCAGTACATAATCCTTTGTCAATACTTTCTCGAATATTGTCTGTAAGATAGGTAACTGCTTGAGTCGTTGATCTACCATGACGAAACCCTAATTGATAAGGTGAAAGAAGGTTGTTCTCCTCCAAATAGTTAGGAATTTGGTGGTAAACAATCGTCTCTAACACCTTAGGAAATATGGGAAGTATAGAGATGGGTCTAAAATTATTTAAGAGAGATCTATCGTTAGATTTGGGCACTGGACTAATCTTTGCTAGCTTCTCGGAAGTTGAAAATAACAAGGATCGTAGACTAAGATTTATTAGATGACATACTGGGACTGCCAGTTCCTCTGCACCGTCTTTACTCATCCTGGGCGGAATATTATCATAGCCAGCCGCCTTCTTAGAGTTAAGACCTTTAAGTACAATCAGAACATCATTCGGACGTACTTCGGAGAAGGTAAATACTTTACCTTCGGGATTTACTTTATCACTCAGACCCCGGTAAGAGTACTTTGTCCAAATATTGTTCACAAGGCCATCACAAATTCCCCATAATGATGATGCTATATGAGTGAAATATGAGCATAATGCATTAGATATTTCTTAATTATTACTATTTGAAATACCACCAATTTTTAGCGAAGTGGTTTGCACATTTTTCGCCTTTACTGGGAATAATTTCTAAACTTTCGACCAGAAGTCTTTCGCAGATTTCACACTTTCTTTAAACAAGGAGCGATGATAGTTAGCCTTACTTTTTCTAATCATCATAGTCACAGAGTTTCTCATTCGACGATAAGTCGACCAATCGATTTCATTAATGGATTTTCTAGCTTTTTTCAGGTAGTAATCTCGTTCTTTTATTTTTCCTTTGATCTCTGACGTCAGCCAAGGGCATTCTCTGCCACTAATCGTCTTCTCAATGACTGGTGGTTCTCAAAAGTTCCTTAAATTTATTCCAAACATTAGTTAGGTTGTTTATCCATAATGGGCTGTCCCATTGAACTGTTTTTAAGTCACTCTTAAAGATTTCTTTGTTATAGTTTTTATAGTTCCTTGTAATAAGTTTCCTGGGAGTATACTTTATATTATTCAATTTAGAACACCAGTCAGATCATGATCACTTATGCCATTAGGAAAGACAATAGCCTTTACAATATCATGTTGATGTGTTGATGCAATTATGTCAATAAGTGTACTAGATTCTTTTGCAATTCTTGTTGGTTCATGTATAAGTTGTTTAAAACAATTAACTTTAAAAATATCTTTTAAGTCCTTAAGCTCAGACAACTTGAAATAGCTAGCATTTAAATCCCCTGCTACAATAACTTCCTTATCCTCTAAACTTGCAGTTTAGACAACCTGAGCAAACGATTAATTGAAATCTTTGCTGAGATGTTTAGAGCTATCAGGTGGTCAAAATATAAAGCCAATTAGCAATGACTTGGACCTTTTAATGAACAACTCAATCCAAATTCCTTCTATGTCTTTATGTTCAAGATCATATCGACGTTCCCAATTCATATCATCACTAATATAGGCACAAACACCACCACCTTGTCCACTTGCTTGGTCTTTTCTGATTATTGCATGGCCTTCAATGTTAAACTGAGTGTCAGCATGGGAGTCGTTACGATGAGTCTCTGTAACGCCCATAACATGAATACTCTTCTTCGTCTGTTGTGGGAAAATATTTAATGCATCAAACTTCAAAACAGGCCGTTAACATTTTGGTGAAACACTTTAAGTCCTCAGATTGAAAGATCTTTAATCAAATTTTCATACAACGGTCGAAAATCGTTTTTTTCTTGACCATTTTCTACTTGAGCAGAATTTTTCAAGCTGCTCAATTTACATTCAAATAACTAATTGCCTTTATCGTGAATCCTGCCTAGAAGACATTTAGCATGAAACGTTTTTTTACAGACAGCACACAAGCGGTGGAGTTGATTCTTTCTTATGGTCTTTAGACAGTCACAACATTTTGTTGACGGGCCAGGACATAGCTCTATATCACCGGCAAAGATGAGCAATATCTTTAAGGCGGATGATGCCCGGAGATTTATTCTGTGTTCCTGCTTGTATTGCCAAAGTGAGGAAGAAATAAACATTTCAGCCTTATCAGTAATTTCTTCATACTCAAACGAGTAGCATATTGAGTTACTTCCAAGTAAAGATGGCTTTTTTACAGAAAACAAAATCAATTAAAACAAGAGCAAGTTTAAGTGATCCTTTAGGGCATTATTATCTGCATTAATGGTAATAGCAGTGTGCCAGGATTCCAATGGAGAAACGGGCAGATCATTAGAAACAAGGAAGAAAGAACATATTAGAAATGTTAAAAAATGCAAAGTTGGCTCTAACATAGCTAAACACGCGTGGGATAACGACCACGCAATCAACTTTGCCAATTGCAAAGTCATTGACCGAGCAAATTTTCGACACAGAGGAACATTGGAATCATGGCACACTGCTATTACCATCAATACAGATTTTTGTTACAATAATTACTTTCGGATATTTCTGTAGTCAATATAGACGTAACTTAGCGATGGTTTTTTACACAGTGTATATATGTAATAGTATCTTTAGGCGTCTGTTCATATCCATTTTAATATAACTCGTTGAAGGCTGCAGACTGGCAGCCGAAAGCTTGTTAATAAATAATATTTAAACCAGACAACGTCTATAGATTCGTTGTCTATTTACAAGTTATATATTTACGAAACTATTGTTATATATCTAAAGGAATGGTTGAAACATTGTCCTCCAAAACTTTACGTTTTGGATAAAAGTAACACTAAAAGCATTTTTAGCTTGAACATATGTACACATCTTATTGTTCATAACTCTAAATGCCCTATTTACACCCGACCCACTACGTTTACTTCAAATTACATCTAAATACTTATCTTTATTAATTACGTTATTGTTTTTGTAACCCCTTTGCAACTAAATTTGTCTTTCTCATCCCCAAAACAGTAGTATGTCTTACTGCATAAACTTATAATACCATTCCCTTCCCACTCAACTTTAAATAATCCTGACGTTCTTTTATCATATTTAGCATGTTCTACTGTATCTGTCTGAGGAAACCAATTGGATTTATCAAGTTCAAATTCATACATCATTTCAGGCTTAACTAAATCTTCTACACGTTCCCCGCCAATGGCAATATGTGCATTGTCGGTCTCTACTTCACAATATTCGTAATCTGATCTATGTAAATATTTACCTAAAAAGTCATAATAGAACATACGTAGTTTTGCGTATTGATAGACAAAAAATCCAACTTGAAGGGTTAGATCTAATTTGATTTTTTTCTTGCTGCTTTCCACCTTGTAGGTATCATCATCAATGGGGTTCAGTTCACAAAAGAATGGCGAGTTGATTAAGTGAGGTACTTCATCATTGTCACAGAATTTAACTTGACGATGTTGTTCTTTGTTTGTGATGGTTTTCCCATATGATGAATTGCCAACGAGTTTCATTGTGTCCACAATAATGGCTTTGGAAGAATCGGCATCCCCAGCGCGGTGGGCATTGGACACAGCATCACCAAATGGTTTGAAACATGGTTTAGGGGTATACTTTATCACCTGATGGACACGTGTTACCTCTAAACCATGCTCCAAATACCACCCTAAGAGAGGGGTAGCCAACAGAATTTTTTCACCCACCATGCTACTGTTTAAACTTCGCCTTGGTCGACTCATAATATCGTTTTCTTTGGCATAGGCTTTTTATGTACTCACCTATGTCATCTCGGGATATCGCAGTGTTTTTGAATACAGGACACATTTCAGAAAATTTGGCAGGCAAATGTTCTGGAACGTGAATGTAAAACTCAACACAGCCAAATAGCTTTTCATTTCTTACAGAGTTGAGAATGGTTCGTAATGTCATAGTTTTCATCTTGTCTAAGGGTCGTCGCAGTTGAGTAGCGCAATGAGTCGTTGTAATTCTCCGTTTGTCTTTTTCAGTTTCCGCCATTCACACTCTCAACACTCGACAAGATTGAAACCCTGCTTGCGAATATATGCACTGTTTTTCTCAGTCTCTTCCAACAACTCTTTCAGGGGTTTGTCTTGCATCATTTTGATTTCTTTGCCTGGGTTTAAGTGGCAATCATGCCCATGCCAATAACAACCTAATAAGAGAAAACTGAAAATTAGCAACTTGCGACAAACATGTACTACACTATTTCGATTGTGAGAGGCCCAATGCTATTTTTATACAATTCATTGATGTGTCCACAAGTATTGTACACATATCCCACGCAAATGCATTAAATCACTCCCAGGCAATACAGCTAATAATACTAAAACATGAACTTACTGTGAAATTGATACACAGTTTGTGTTTCGGAACAGAATCCCTCAAGTGGAAGGCGACGAGACCCAATTCTTTTCTCGGTATTGTTGTACCCATGTCTGATCTTTATCTGTTGTTGGTAGGCTTGCCATTCCAACCAGTCGATCACCATTTTACTGCTCCATTGCTTTTTAAAACCATCACTTTCCAGTCGTCATGTATACTGTCCCGTTGGCATCATACCCCACAACTTTCTTGCACGGTCTAGGTTCTGTGTTCTTTCGTATCATTTCTGCGTTGCGTATAACAGTCTTGTCTTTCTCGTGGTATCTGTTAAATATATTACTTGGACCACCAACGTTATTGTATTTCTTCGTATAGAACAAGTCTTTGTCTTTTTCCGTAAATAATAAATAAATGTTTGGTACATTTGAAAATAAGTATTTCATGGTTAACCCAGGCACACTCACACCATCCTTAAAGATATCAATTCTTCGTTTTTTCCAAAAATCACTCATCTTGTCAATAGCCTTGAGGAAGGGTACAAGTTCGCGATTATTATACCAAACCAAAGTCGCGAAAAGTTTCCATATCATTATCATTCCACACGTGTTGGCAGTACTCGTATTGTTCCTCAGTAATGTCGGAACCAGAAAGTGTTGAATAGAAGGTTTCAGGGGGGTGGTAATGCAGGGAATTCTAATTTCTCCAGGGAGTTGACCCATTCGTAAGGAAAATAACCTTTGGTCTGTGTGCACTCGTAAGCTTTCAGAAACTGGTCGTAGGAGAATCCAGGAGCCAAGTAGTGTGTGATATCAAGAAACTTTAAGTGCATTGTCTTGAGACACATGTGGTTGTTGTTTCTTTTTATCACAAACTCAACTTGTTCATGTTTCACGAGGTGGGTGAAGAAAGGGTTTTTGGCCGTGTTTATGTCGTACTTGCCTGAGTTGAAGCCCAGAACAGGTAGTTCCATGAGATAAGATAAAGTTCCAGTTTTTCTTGCAATTTCTGTAATGGGTGAGCCTTCGTATTTTCCTCGTCACTTGCTTTGTCCACCTAAAATATAAGGACGGATAAACTTAGAACTGAAACTTGAAACTTTTAAGTTATTAAAAAAATTATAATGACATACCTCATTCACTTCGTCCTCACTTCCTTGACTTGTGTCCACCTCATCTTGGGTCTCCTGCAAAAATAAGAAACAGTAATAAGAACAAAACTGCACAGATCTAGTTGACTAACAATCTGGTCCATACCTCGTTCAATGTGAGAAGACATTGCACCATTTTTTCGATATCTACACTATCTTCAGCACATAACTAAATACAAATACAATAAGTACAAGTCTCGAACATACCTAGGTGGTCACACACACAACATACCTCACTGTTTGCTATTCGTTGGTTGATTTGGTCGAATACATCAGAGGTGTATTCATCTCGATAAGTAAGCACAGCTTCGCACAGCCACCTATATTACTACTTATGCGTAGCCAAGCTGGGTATTCTAAAACTTTATTTTTAACACATCGTTGCACATTTGTAGAGTTGGGTAATGGAAATCTCGACTGTTGTACTGGCTAAGATGAAATTGTCTCGTACATCTTGACCTGACTACAACATACTATGCTATTCTCCAGCAATTATTATAACATGATCTTTCAAACCGTTTGTTTTCCATTGAAGTTCACCGCGGTCGTGCCACATGTGCTTGGGGTGTTGTGTTGGTGTTGAATTCAGCTGGTGATTGGCAGGGGCGGATCCAGACAGGTTTGACCGGTTTATACAAACCGGTCGAGTTTTGCAGAAAAAAGAAAATCTATAACGCATTTTTAATATTTAATTTTATTGAGCATTGACCGCTTCGTCACTTAAAGAAATCTACGCTATTTAATGAGGTGTCTACGAGCGAAATTTGATCATTAATTTGTACGGTATTGCGTATCAATGCAAAGCAATTGAAATTAATTAATAACCTGTCATATTTTTTTCCGATCATACAATATTGTAACCTTAAGTTGAATGTTTAACGTAATCTCCTGGGCAGGTAAGCACTTCATAAACCATAAACGCCCGCAATCGAAGGATAAACCAGTGGTCAGAGATTGCTCAACTGAGAGTAAACCGGTCGATACGTTATCCAATTGGTTAAACGGCTGCACCTCAGCGGATGTAAACCGGTCATAAACCTATGAGTGGAGCAGCCTTACAGAAAACTGGGTATGAAGGTCAACATTCTCGCAAGCGCGCGCATTAATATGTTTATAACTTCTTATACCAATCATCGCATCGCAAGTCACTGCATCCATGGTAGAGAATCTGGAATGGAATATATTACTGGATTTCTTGTTCATTTATAAGGTTTGCTTAATAGTATATACAAGATGTATCTAAACAATATGTGCATGATGATGTAGAAATGTAGAATCGTGCATGATAATAGCGTGTCTGAGAGGCATTGCGTTGGCGTCTTGGCGATAAAACAGGAAATGATTTCCACTAAGCTTGCACGCTCTTTGGTTTCTTGTTCATTGCTAAATTTACATAATTAATATTACAATTCAAAAATCTTCTAAAAACACCATTTTTTTCATCACTAAATTAAGCAGCAAAATGCCGTCAAAACGCAGGAAATGCCATTTCCGAGCGCCAAATTTCAAAAATTTTCAGTAGTTTATGTGCGGGTGTATAGGGCATTTTACCACTACTGTGCATGTGCGGGTTTTTTCCAAGATGGCGGTAAAAAAAATCGCGTATAGGGCATTTTTTAGGTTACTTCATGTAAGCCTAAATGGGGTGGTTCCAAAATCCAAGGTGTTGAATTTTCCCCAAAATCCAAGATGGCGGCCACCCGAAAATTTCGATGACGTCATTACGCAAAATTCCCAAAAAGTGCTGGGAATTTAAAAATCCAAGATGGCGATAAAAAAAAATCGCGTAAGGGTACCCATACACCAGAAGGCGACAAATTACAATTTTTCGTACTTTTGGGCGATGTTTTTTTAAACCCAAGATGGCAGCCACTCCAGGTATACCAGGAGTAGTTGTTTTTGTTTTTTCCGACCTTATGGGCGATAAAAAAAAATTCCTTGTCAAAATTTCATAAGGAATTTCCAAGGTGGCGGTCAAAAATGTTTCGCACCTGTTTTCCAAGATGGTGGTAAAAAAAAATTCCTTGGCAAAATTTCCTAAGGAATTTTCAAGATGGCGGCCGTTAAAAAAATTGAGAAAATTTTTTTACAAATTTTCAAGATAAAAATGGTTATTAGTTATTTCGCCAGTACATTATCTACGGCATTTCAATGGGTTGCCGGTCAAATACAACTGCCATTTAGGTATTTCAGCTCACGGTAACACGTTGGCAGACGTAGATACGTTTGCAAGGCATCTCGGGATTCAAATTAATATCGTCGATGCAGATTATTTCAACGAAATTATAGATACAACAAACCCAGGTGCGGACAAAAATATTTACTTACACAAAAACAATAACCATTATGACGTTATAACACCTATGCCTGCATTTTTAGCAAAGGACTATTATTGTCATACGTGTAAAAATATACCCTATACGCGACGTGATAAACACAAATGTCCAGACAAATGTTTAGTGTGTTACAAACCTGAAAAACATACAGGTGACATAATAGTTTGCGATAAGTGTAACCGGACATTTTTTGGTCAAAAATGTTTCGAAGAGCATTGAAAGAATTGTTCGAAAGGTAAGAATCTATGGGGTGCCATATCCGCCAAAATTATAGATAGATAGATAGATAGATAAACTTTTATTTCAATAGGGTGGCCTCATCAGACCATAACTGGTCTGTTATCAACGAGAGCCCTATATAACTATGCGGTGGGTTCTATAGTGTATGCTATCATGTATAAAAAAACTACACTGATGTCAGACTATTTGCTATGACATAATATTAATATATTACTTAAGTTAAAATCCATCGAAAGTTTGAAAGTATCTAAGGAAGACTATGACCTAAGCGATTAAAAACCTTAGCTCCATTATAATAAAAAGATTTCTTCGCCATTTCTGTTCTAACTCTTGGCAGATGCAATAAATTGCTTTGCCGGGTAGTTCTTACTGTCAATTGACGATTAAAACTAAAATAGTCACATAAGAATTGAGGAACAATTCCCTTCACACATTTCTTAACTAATTTAAGGACATGCTGCTCTCTCCTGCTTTTCAGAGTTTCCCATCGCAAATCATATAACGCGTCATTACTGCATTTCACCTTCATCACTATCCTTGCTGCTCTACGTTGTAATCTCTCAAGCTTTTCTTCATCCCGGTATTACAACAATTCCAGACCGTATCACAATAGTCTAATGTTGGTATAACATAGGATTTATAAACGATATTGGCAGTATGCATCGAAATATCATCCCGTAATCTTAACATTCCAACTTTTGCGGATGCTTTCATCAAAGCATGGTGTACATGGTCTCTCCAAGACAAACAATCATCCATAACCACACCAAGATACTTGTATTTAAACACTTGCTTAATCCTTTGCCCATTTATGGAAATCTCGAAATTTTCTATTGTATGCAACCTCTTTGCGGAACCAAAAAGAACACATTCTGACTTGTCCGCATGTAGAAAAAGTCTATTCATATTCAACCAAGAATTCAGTGCGTTCAAATCGGATGAAAGAACATTCTCAATATCAGTCACACTTTTTCCACTGTAGAAAATCACCGTGTCGTCTGCATACATCAATATTGAACACCATATTATTTTGGATACGAAATGATATGATATGAATACCATATTATTGATATGATACGAAATGATATGATATGAATACCATATTCGCATTATTATTCAGCTTATTTTTATTATTATTCAGCTTATTTTTATTATTATTCAACTCATTTTTATTATCATTCGGCTCATTTTTATCATTCAGCTTATTTTTATTATTCAGCTTATTTTTATTATTCAGCTCATTTTTATTATTCAGCACCAATTTTTCATTAGCCAGAGGTCTGTGACTAGCACGATCATATGGACCGGAAGTCATTGAAAATTCACTTTTCAGCATAAATATATGTTGACATGTGTTCAGTATTCACAGCTTCGCATGCATTTTATTATACTAATGTTTATTCAAAAAGTTTATTTAAATGGCCAAAGAACCAGCTCTGGCCGAAGCTGCTCGTCTACTGTCACAAGCGGCATCTAGCCTTATAAATCAAAGCTAACAGCCTTCAACAAGTAGAAGTACAGAATCTTCGGCAGTCACCAATCAGCCGGAGACAAGCAACAGGCGGGCAAGAGCGAGGGATGAATTTCGGCGGCTTTTTGCACCGTATAATCAAGCAAATGCGTCCACCTCTCGTTCCGTTCCATTGAATGGCAATATACCTCAACGAAGAGCATCTACAAATCATGCAAAAGCACCGAAAAGAAGAAAATCAGTGAAAAAAAATATCAATAAAGTTTTTCTGTCTTGCGAGCACCACCCAGTGAGACGTTCCAAATAATGATGAAAAGCAACAGTTGCTCGTCGCTGGACTAGGCGAAAAGAAGGTAACCCTACAAGCAGACTCAACCTCATCTGATGTTGTGGCTGCACTAAAGGAAACATACCCAAAGTTGGCCGGTGGTGGTGGATATGAATTTATGTACGCAAAAGCCAGTTCTCGTCAGCTTTCCGTTATAGATGAGGGAGAAAATGGGTATACCTTTGAGTTTCTCAAACAGTTTGTCAGACAAGGACGAGTATATATTTGCCCAATACAGTGCAATCTAGACTTAAAAGCTATGGTTAAAGCCAAATATCAAGGAGAAATCATAGAAGAAATATTTAATCATTGTATGAATATATTCTCCATGAATAAGTTGAGGGAACATCTTTACTTATGTCCTGCAAATAATACGGCAACAACGGCAACTACCTCAAGAAATACCAGGTAAGCTTACACTACAGATTAAGGATAAACAGCTCTTATCCATGAGACAATTCCATGAGTAACCATGCCCTGCCCCCTGTAGTATACCTGGACTTTAGCAATTTCTTGGGAGGAAAAAGGCAAACCCTGGCCGCTGGGAGACACCAGGAGGGAAATGTATCCCCCCCTTGAACAATCATTAGATGGCAAAAAGTAACAATACACTGTTACTGAACTAAAGTTTAATGCCAGAAGATTTTTGATAATTGAGTTTTTTTGCTAGTGGCAAATGTTTGGGGTCTTTTAGCTACCAAACAATGCCCGGTCCCTAACCTGTGCAAATTAACGGCCCCAGGAATGGTGTGCCTGGCAAATGCCCGGGAATGTCCGAGGGAGGAGGATGCTTACCCATGGAATTGACTTAGAAAGATGTCTCCTCCTCCAACCTCCCCCCCCCCACCAATATCAAATTGCTTCTTTTGCCACTCATCAAAATGGGAGTTTACCTAAATTTACTATTACAGTTGATTTCGTATAACTTTTCCCTGAATGTTGCAAACTTCATTTGGAACTTTGTTGTGAAGTTCAAAAGTTCATACTGAAATTCACTAGCTGAATTTCACGTCTGATTAATCCCTGTACAAAAATAGCACATCTGATTGATCCCTGTAAAAATAAGCCAATCAGAGGCTTTGTTTATAAGCTGGCTTGTGGATTTCCGTATGAACTTTTGAACTTCATAACGAAGTTCAGAACAAAGTTTGCAACATTCAGAGAAAAGTTATGTAAAATCAACTGTAAAAAGTAAAATTGATAGCAATTGACGGCACTTTTCC